>JARLTB010000022.1:5482500-5875000 GCA_030141615.1 Unio pictorum
TTCTTCGGCATAATAAAGATGATACTGTTTTAAGCGCCGACCCCTCCTCCCCAAAAAGAAAAAAAATTAAATAAATAAATAAAATTATTGGTGAACGTTAACTCAGAACCAAACATGGTTGTTTTTTGCACTTAGTATATATGTTTTTATAAATAGATTTATCAAACTTTTATGTTTGGATTCATCTTGTCAATATATATGTCCTCGCCACAAAAGAAAGCCACTAAGATTCATATTTCACACGTCATGGGTTTGGGATCATTTGATGAAGTATTGGTCATGCCAGTATAATCCAACTAGTTAATTGTATGCATCTATATTGCTGTCACGCCCTTACAACATAAAGTCACTATGACCTAAATTTCACATTTTTACCGACTTAAGTTCATGACCTGATATATTATACCATTAAAGTGGATCAGAGGATTCATCTTCATGAGTATTGCAACCTTTAAAAAAATGGTCACTGTGGCCCCAAAACATTTCGCTTCACTAACTTGCTTGTAATTTGTCTTTTGACTTATCATTCTTGAATCATTAGACTATTAGAAACATCTATGTTAGTACCAAACCTAAATATTTTCGAATTCACTGGCTAATGTTAAGTTTATTCATGTGGATCATTACCACATATGATTGTTGCATGCCAAGTACGTGTCATTCTGTCGACAATGAGGAAACGTGGCGGAAGGATGCATCTTGAAGCATCTACTCGTTCGTTTAATAAATAGGTCAACATGTCACATCTTTCACATTTCACTGAGATGAGTTAAATTTGGTTGATGCTAATTTCGGAGAACCTGTTCATGCTAGAATCGTGAAATTAATTATGTGCTTCTCTGCTACTATCAACACCTTGCGACCAAAGTACTCAGTGACCAATTTTTCATCTTTTACTGGGTTTGATTAATCTTTTGATCTTTACTCTAGACCATGTTGTTTTCGCAAGATAGTTACATACTGTTCTACCTAGAATCATGAAACGCGGATGTTCTACATTTACTATGCAGATGATATCTCTCTGACCTGTAATTTATACTTGAGAATGATCTGGTCGAAATTTGTCATTTCAATTTCGTTTATATTTGATGTTTGTGTTCCAGGTGGTTCAAAGATATGTTCTAATTATGATTACATGTTATTAAATGCTTTCAAAATGAAATACAAACAATCAATGATTTATTTTATTACCGAAATCATTACATTTTTGGAATTATGTTCTGTATGATAATTTAATGGGATTACTAAACGTCCAACCTATAGATGAGTTTTGGAAGCGATGATTGTACATCGATCTTGCACCCTTCTGAAGAGTGGGAATCTTTGTTTTATTAATTATTGTAACGATCAATTGATTTGGCGTTGCGTATTTCAGTGAATCGACCCAAAGACTGGCGATCGAGACAGAAACTGTCACTACAGCGCCTGACTGTGAAAGTGTTGCTGGGTTTATCATTGCAGTGGACAAAAACTATACAGGAATGCTGTGCAAAAACGTTTATCTTCCGGTAAATTCATCCATTCAACCCTACTTCCGGTACTCATGGAAAGGAACTGTTGGAAATTTTGCAACTGGTTAGTTTTTGAATTTTTTTTAAATATGAGGATACCTAGAACGCTTTCACCACATCATCATAAAAAAAGAATGATGAAAAGAAACTTCAATCACAGCAGCAAATACTGTCACAGAACGCTCCGAAAATATAATGACATTTGTTCATTGGTATAGTCGTATAGTAAATAATTGTCTGATGAACATCTTTCAAGCTAATTACACAAGTCATGTGTACTAGCTTTTTTAAATATTGAGATAGAGGTACGTTTCTAGTCGGTGTTTCGGAATTCTTATCAAGCAAGAAGAAGAGGAATACAACGACATCAACAGCAACAATATATTTTTAATAATAATAATAATAATAATAATAATAATAATAATAATAATATCATTATTATATTTTATTATTATTATTTACTAAAATAGCATTGTCGATTGAGAGCACATTCAAGTTTATAAAACTGAGTCCTAAAATTTTGTGTATTTTGTCTTATACTATGCAAGGAGAATAAAAAACGTAATTATTCATACCATGTATATTAATTTGGTATTTTATCTACTTCTTTTAAGTTGGATTAAATTTGATACTGTATTCTCATAATAATAATAGCTCATATTCAATAAACATCACATGAAATATCAATTACAAATAAATCTGTGTTTAAACATGACAGGAAGTTTGACAGATTGTAAATTTTATTGTATGGTTCTGTAACATAACATTGAGTCAACGGAAGTTAACTACAATAAACGGGATGCTTGGCCTTGGAATTTGAATCCTGTCGTTATAATCTCTTACAAAAGGATGATTATGAAATACTAGTTACACTTTATCAGTTGTCAGTTTGTTACTATCAGCATAGACAATTTATAAAGTCTTATTTTGGTTTATTAATTTTTCAATACTTTCAGACATGGAATACGCCGATAGTGTTGCCATTTTTGTACAAGGTAGGTGAACTTTCTATATTTGTTTTGTTCATTCAGCTGGTCTTGATTCGAGTCTTATACTTTAATTATATTGATTAATGAAATGTGCATTTATAAAGAAAACTGATTCCAACTTTCCCGTGGCAAAACAATATGTTTAAAACAGTAATTTACTTTTCACTAACACCGTTACACCACAATATATCTAAAATATTAAGAATTTAGAGCATTTTATTTGATGATTTGAAGCATGACATACAATATGCCTCAGTTGTTTACATAAATTTATAATGACTTGTGGCTGTCTTTTGTGTTAAGTTAAACACTGAAATTATGATGAAATATGCGACTTATTTTTACTTCCGTTACTTGTGTAAAACAGCAATCGGTTTGAATGGATCAAGTATATGTGTGTCACAGAGAGAGAGAGAGAGAGAGAGAGAGAGAGAGAGAGAGAGAGAGAGAGAGAGAGAGAACGTTAGTATGTATGAAACACGGAGAATTACACTTAATCAGTTTTATACTTTCTGTCCAAGTTTGGGATATGACGCTGAAAGGTGTATCTGGTGTAGATGGTGCTCTATACTCTCTCTGGCTTTCAAATGACGTAAGGGAAGACGAAAACACAGCAGCGAAGACTTTAACCAAAGACCCGTCTCTCACATACAAATCAGGACTTATCAATAACTGGAGCTTCTATAATGTTGATATGGTATCCATATTTTATCTTTAAATCACTATATTATTTGAATATCGATGATGCATTTATTGGTCTGTGCTCTGGTTGGCATAACAAAAAAGTCTGCTGCATACGATGAGCCTAATGTATGGTGTTACGACTCTATAGTCTTAAAAATGTAACAGAAAAGAGCGTAAACCAGCAAGTTCTCTACGCTTCCACAAATAAGGTAATTCTCTAAAATATAAAGTGAACAAGTACAAAACGTAACTTCCGGTATTCTTAATTAAATGGAAATTAATCCTAGAATTTCTAACACTAGTCTTAATGAGTACATTTCTAAATATTTTTAGTAATATTTCTAAATAAATCCAATGCTGAAAGTGCTGATGTGCCTATGATATCCTGAAGAGTAATGATATGCCAACAGTCGTTTACTGAATCACAATACCATCCTTGTTCGAAATTCACTTTAAGTCCATATTTTCAAGATTATTATTTTAGATGAACGTACTTTGTATTTCCAGTGAATAATAATTTAAATAAAGAAATTCCAGCTCAAAGTAAATACTGGACACAACAATAAGACTGGTTTCTGGTTCAGATGTTATCACAGGAATAAACAATTTTTCGCGTAAACAAGATTTTATACTCCTCTACCTGACCTCTGTCAATAAGTATTTTCAAGAAAGATATATTACCTAATGTAAAATTTCATTTTATAAATGTTTACATTTTACATTTTTCCAAATGTTTACAAGATAAATTCTTAGCCATAACTAGAAGGTCTGTTACTAAATTATAATAAAAATATGGTAAACGCAAGGTCATTGACTCAGACCAAGATAAATATGTTTACTTGTATTAATGACGATCTTAATATTAATCCCATTCTCATTGTCAAAATATTAGCTATGTAATAGTTGTTAACATAATTTTTTTTAAAAATCAATGACTTTGTTCAGGTATACAGTGAACTTGACTTTGGCCAAGGTCAGCTACAAAATTAAAATTTTACATGACCCACATCATGTAATGAAATAAAACAACAAAAGAGTTAACCAAAAAACAATGCAAATTAAATTTACATAAAATATGTAAATTTTTATATGATTCATGGTGAGTTAACATGTATGCATTTTCTTCATCTGTACCATATATTGAAATTTCTGTTATTTTGTGTTGTTTTTTTATATAAAAAATGTTACGTTTGTAAGCATTTGATATAAAGCTTTTCTACCCAGTAATGATTGACATAAGAATAAATACATGGATTCTCTTTGTAAACGTTTGCCGCAAAACTCCAGAACGATTGGGTCCCATTTCTTTTCTTCTGCTCCTCAAAATGATTATATTATACACATTAAAACACATATAAAATAAATTCGCTAGTCCTCCTGTTCGTTATCTGATCGTACATTTGTGCCGTCTAAGATAGTTTACAAACTCTCTTCAAGACTGCAGAACCCTTTCGTCCAAAATGGCAGTTACAAACTTTAAAACCAGACAATACAGTCGTTCAACATAACATGATAATCAGTGTCTACAGCTTTAGTGAACGAATGAAAGAAAATCGACTTTATTAGATCGTAAAAAATAAAATAAGCTAAAAATATTAGTCGTTCCTACCTACGAGGAACGGACAGACTCACAAAGTTCTTGTAAACAGCACAGATTGAAATATGAATAAAGCTCAGTCTGTTATTGGCAATATTTTTAATATCCTGAATTTCATCACTTGTTTCGTCGTCAGACTCCATAGCCTCCTTAATTTGTTTTGGTAATTCACCGATAACCTGCTGTGATGCTGGTGTAGCCACACCGATATTTTTAGTTGATTCGACAATGTGTTTAAATTATTGTTTTATGTCTTATTGCGAATTCAGCGTGCGCTTCTTGACGTTCTTGTAATTTTCGCCTGACCTAATCACGGATTGGTATAAATTTCTTAATTGCTACTAGTCGCTCTCGTGTCCATCTAGTTGTTAACGCTTCGCCAACCATATTATTTGTAATATTATATGATTTAATTCACACCAGCAGAGAGAGTGTGACCTCGAATAAGTTTCCATGTGGTAAACATCGCGCCCATAATAATAATAATAATAATAATAATAATAATAATAATAATAATAATAATAAAGCAGCAGAGAGGGCGAACCTCAAACCCCCAAAAAAAGCGTCGAATCGTAAAAAAAGCGTCGAATAATAAAAAAGCGTCGAATCGTAAAAAAAGCGTCGACAACCAACGCTTCCTCGTCTACGCCAGCGTCGTTTTCGTTCACCCTCTCTGCTGCTATGGGTTAATAATTATTTTACGAGTTCAACCGAATATTTGATCGAGTCCTTAGGATCTCACAAACAGACTAATCGCTAACACCTCCTCTTGTAGATCAATTAGATTATTTGACTGGTCTGTGAGTTTGAAATTAATTCTGGTCAGCGAATCATTATGACATCGCATATGGATTAACCGGAGACTCGATTATTAAAAATCCTGGAGGAGCTGTTGGTGCAAACGAATAAAGAATATATCCTTGCTGAGCTTGATTTGATCGTTCGAGATTAATTTGATAGCTTCCTTCGATAACATCGCATACTAAATTGAGCGCAATCACCGTGGATATATTCACGTTGAACGGAGCGATATGTCAGCCGCCACCGCCTGGGTCATTATCATGTGTCAGGATTAATACATTTTTCACTAGTTTACTTTTCCATGCGTCGTAAATTATTTTAAATCCAATATCAATGATGTAGTTAAGTTGTTTCTTTAGTTTTGATACGTTATATCCGGGTAGTTTAAATGTTGGGATGTCTTCAACGCGGATATTATAGTCTGTTGCAAATCTTGTTCTCGTTACGGGAAGTCTATTATCATCGAGTATAACTCGAATAATTTGTGAATTAAATTTTTCCATATCGTCGATGATTTTGTTACATGTTTCTACGATGCTGATAAATTCATCTCGGGTGAGAGCCGGATTTAAGGGGTATTAACAACAGTGAAAAATCATTATTCATTGCTGTGAAATTTTCAACGATTTTAGGTTTGTCAATAAAAAGATACGTCGGATACGAGCCACCCACCGCATCAGTTAAGTGTGCGATCCCAAAAAACTCTAAGGGTATACTGAACTCTTTATAACTCCTTATTGGATTATCAGGTTTTATTTTGTCTGTGACATAATCAGATTTTTTAGGTTCTGGTGCTACAACAACGGTTTCCTGAGGTGGGTTTTCAGGCCATCCTAGTACGGTTCTGATTGAACTCTGATAGATATCTACGACGTATCCTTCTGTGCTTATTTCAATTGCGGATGATTGCGTCGGTTCATGAACCGTTATAGCGATTTTTGATTCTTTTCCAGTAATCGATTTTATTCTACGCGCTAATTCATTATTGATTTGTTCAATTTGGTAGGACCCTGTTGGTATTGAAACAACGTTCCAGTCTGGGGTACCGTCTTCACGATTCTTATACGAGAACACCAAGGAATTATTCGGTTGTTGACCACCAAATGATTTTGATCTGATATTAGGCCAACTGTGATACACTCGTAGTTTTGCTAGCGCTATCTCCTTCACGGGGACCGGAGAGGGGAAATTCACACTGAATTCAGGATTCGTTGATGTTATTGATATCATACTTGTTTGTACTGGGTTCGTGTTCTCCACTATTCGTTGAAGTAATTCCATCGGTGTTGTCATCGTTGCTATACTCATGTTGTCGCTCTAATTTTGATATCGCGGAATCGTGAATACTGACCATCACTGAGAACTCACTATCTGATATCGTTGAGGTTATTGATATCATTCTTTTTTTTGGGTTCGTGTTTTCTAATTCCATCGGTGTTGTCATTGTTGCTATACTGTTGTTGTCGCTCTAATTTAGATATCGCGGAATCATAAATACCGACCATCACTGAGAACTCGCTATCTGATATAATTGTATTATCGAGTGACGACGATATCATCGAGGATAATTGCGAGTACGCGGTTGAAACAACATTAAATTGAATTAAGTAATCTTGCAGTTTACTCTGGCTGCATGATGATATCTTTTTTATGATCCCGGTTGATATACCCGCGATTGTAGCCGCCGCAGAAATGCAAATTGGAACTACGACCGGGGCAATCATTGTAACCGATGCGAGTATTATTCCGGCGCCAGTGAGAACGCTTGACACCGAGTACATAGTAATATCAATTGCGGTGATTCTTCGTCGGTATTTTTTTTATTTTTATTTGATACTCCTCGGCGAGGGTTTTGAGTCTAGTCTGAAATTCTCTGACCTGATCATAGCGACATTGCGTTGATGAAATCATTTTATTTTAAAAACGCTAGCGTTTTCAATTGTGAAATCCGAAGGATTTTTCCTTTCAATTTAGTTGTTTACTTAAATCCGCTATGAATTCCACATACCACGTTGTTGAAACCCTAACCAAATTTTTATCAGTAGATGTTATTGTGAACCTTTCCGTTGTATCCTTGTCGATGATCGTTGAAATCGTATTATTGATCCCGGATGAACTCCACGATGAAATATTAAACTGAGTCGTTGTCACTAGTGTTAATCGATAAATACCTTTGACGGTTGCAGTGATATCTAATTTGTTGTTTGTAGGTGTCCACGCAAATGATCCGTGTTGGATCGTGTATACTAAGTTGTTGGTTTTCTCATGAGGAATTTTTGCTTTTTCAATGATTGTTATCATCCTCATTGCATCACCTTTGATTGCTTCGATGAAGATTTTCGTCTCATCGATGAATTTTTTGATATCCGGGAGTTTTATGTCGAGTTTATCGAATGTGGTTCCAAGAAATTTATCCATGATGTTTCTACGGAATGATGTAAACTTTTCAACGTGATCTGCGTATTTTACTTGAAGTGCTGCTAGTTCCAACATAGAAGTTTTTATCGATGTAAGATTTGGTGTGTTCACTGGAGGATTACCAAGGAACTCTAACAACGGCTTGTCAATATTGTTAATTCCATCTGTAATAGTCGAAACGAGTACACCCGGTTTGAGTTTACCCTGATCGGAAAATAACGCGATAGTATTCTCGATTGAGTTTTGTTGTTTAACCAAAATATCATTCAGAGAAATATTACTAGTCTTCAATTTACCCTGGAGATCCTGAAATACAACTATTTCCCCAGGATCAACATTTGTTAAATTTAACGTCTCAGCTATTTCATCTTTGATTAGTTTTTTTTACATCCTTGATAGAATCAAGGGTTGCAGTGTCATCGGGTTTGGGTTTCAGAGGTCTTCCCCAAATATCAATCATCTTATTGTAAAACTCTCTCTCTCTCTAAAATCTCTTTGATTTCCAGCGATTGCTAGTGTAGTCATTTACGACAACATGTGGTGGTTTTCCCCTTGGGTTACCCAACGAGTTAGAAATAGCGTTAAGGACATTTAATACTTCACTGCCGCATATTGGTGGATCATTCATCGTTTGTGTTGGTAGCGTAGAATACCAAGTCTTCATTGGAAAAGTTTTATATAACGCATAAATTCTTTAGGCGGTGCTAATCCATATGAATCAGAATAGACAATCCCACGTGGATCAATAGCGTATGCAACCCAATGAGTTCCGGGTCCGGTGCTGTTATCTAAATTAATGATTCCGGTTTCAGTGTTGTTTGGTTGATGTGGTAATTGATCTTTCATAAAGACACCTCTGAAATTTTTAATCGCTAGTTTTTTAGCGGCATCCATTAAATCAAAATTGGACATAGGAATCGAAGATTTGGGAACCATAGGTTCGGAAATCGAAGATTTCTGAATTAATAAACCGGTCCTAGTCTCAGGCCTTTTCCGCTGTACCATGAATACGGGGTTCCTGGTAGTCTTAGACCCTTTCCGCTGTACCACGAATACGGGGTTCCTGGTAGTCTTAGACTCTTTCCCTATTTTTTATATCCTTGTCCAGTTGCCTTTTTCAACGCCATTCCTGCTGCAGTACCAACGGCTCCTAACGCTGCCGCTTTAGCCACCGCTGGGGCTGCTGCCGAAATCAAAGCTGGAATCGCAGCTAACAACGGGAATATACCGCCTGTTTTCATAATATTTTTGATAGCAGCCGCAGAAAGAGTAATCTGAACACCTTTTTTTGCTACTAGTGCATCATTGAAATGTTTTATTTGACGAGTTGTCAACGACAACTTATTCTGACCACCGGTCATTTGATTGGGTTTCAGCGTGATTGTGGTTCCACATTGCTTAGCTGATTTGGATTGTAGTTTTTTTAATTGACCGGGAGTCAACGCAACACTAATAACACTATACGACATTATACAATAACAGATTGATTCTAAATCGTTTACGATTTCAATCAAAGATTTTCCACTGGCGCATCTACCACTCTCATTCTTCCACCAACACCTTCGAGTAGCATTGATTTATCACTGAGAATGACAGCAACCGCTCTGTAATTAATAATACCACCAGGACGGGTTACACGGGCTCTAAAGTGTATATCAACGACAGATTGTCTCATCAAATCAAGGTGTTCCAATGAAAAGTAATAAATCGGATAGAGGCTTTTGAAATCATATTGCGATATTTGCAAACCAGTATCAACATTTTGATCACGTGACATATACGACAATAGGTTATGATACACGCGTGCAATATGATTTTGACCGTAATTAAGTTGTATATCCTCAGATGGTTCCTGTTGGCCGTTTATTCTCAGCGAGATTTCTTTAACACCTAACTGATCAAATATCATATGACTACGTTCTTGATTACCAACTCGCTCATTATTCTGTAACGCTACAAATATGTGACGTGGAGCTGAAACGCCTTGTTTTGATGCCAGATGCCAAGTAAATATATCATCAACATTATCCTGTTTAATATCCGTAGTCACTGATAACCAACTCAACAACGACTTTCCTCCTTGATCCATAAATGACAGTAATCGCCCTTCTGCTGTGATTGATGGAGTTAACACTGGCATCCACAATGATAGTTTTGTTAAAACGACTTTACCATCGGCAACACCAGCATCACGCCAGATTGCATCATTATCAGTACCCTTTCGTACAAGCGCTACTGTATGCTTCGCTCCATAGATAACTTTTCGGACGTTTCTACAGAATCCGAATATATGATGCAGTGGAATCGCGCATGAAAATTGTCGATGCTGTCCATGTAACGTTAATACTCGTGTTGCAAACCCTAGGTTGTAGTTAATGATATTATTTATGACATCAAAATCACCAGCTGGTCTTACATATCCGTCTGGTGCTGGATTAACTGAAGAAGCATGTGTTGCCTTTACTCTAGAATACTGGATGTGTTCAGGGTGATCAGTAATATCTTTAGAAAACATCATAGATGGACCCGCTGATCTTGTATAATCATCAGAATATCTCGCTAACCCTATGATTGTTGTGGCAACATCAACATCACGGTCAATGGATTCAATTTCTTTTCCATCAATGAGATATTTAGCGCTATCAAATAACGCCATTATGCCATTATTAACAAAACCAACTCGGATAGTTGGGCTAATGTCATATGGTGTATTAGCCGCAACATTTGTTACGAGTTCACCTTCGATTTCGATAAACGCTTCACACGGTAGAAAATATTTACTGGTATCATGAACCTGAAGTTCAATTCGCGATCGGAGATCTGGTTGTACTGCGTGATAAGAATAAAATTGAAAATCGCGTACGGAATCATTCTTGAGCACTGGGGCATCCATATCAAATGCTGGATCAGGTGACCTTTTGAACATTTTATTCTATTTATCAGAGTCTAAATCGTAAAATCGTAAACGATTTTCACCGTAGGATTTTCATCGTCGTGTTTTTTTTAAAGCCACTTCCCGCTATCATGTTTGCTATCATGTTATTTTGGTCCCCTTGATTTATCAAGGGAGTCACCAATGACGCTAATTTTTCGTCTACTGCGTTATTTATAATTCTACTAACACTTGCAGGCATTTCCGCTGTAGACGGTAACGGTTTTGAAAATCCTTTGGATTTCATCCGTGATTTCACTAGCGCTGTTAATTTATTCTTTGCGGCTGAAAACGCTTTTCCGGTAAGATCTCCAACAGCACCAATACCCTTATCACGAAAAACATCAATGGCTTTCATTCCTAGTTGTTTAGCCAACGGCATCACTTTTGGAGCCATTCTCGAAAATAATCCTAAAATGGTATCACCGAGACCATCTCCGTAGTATGCTCTATAAACTGGAAACCGCGAGTTTACCACATAGACGCTAGTTGGTTTGTCATGGTTGTAGTGTATGATCATTATTTGAAATCAGAAACAATTTTTCAATTGTAAAACAATTTGTCGATTAATCACTATGATACCCACTTTCCACTAACTCGCCAATGAAATCTCGATATGTGCTGATATCCATGATACCACCCTGAAATAATCGTCTACAGATATCAGCTGCTTCATTAATTATTTCTGGAGAGTTATTTCCAGCTCGGAACCCGCCTACAAGAACTTCTAATCGTGATATATCACTGAGAACACTACCAGGACATGAAACGCTAGCGTTTCCAACTAGACCACTCCCCTGAAATTCCTTCTCATCGTATGGCTGTCTTATTTGGAGTTTAAATTTTTTCTTGAAGTCTCTGTATTCCTTCATCCTTCTATCTAAACTCCCAGTATTTATTTCATACACTATATCAGCCCATTCATTATGTGATATTCTATAATCCGAATAATTGTCCGTGAAAAACTTCTCTTGTGAATCATAGCTGTTAGCAGCAAATTCACCTAAACTGTCTATATCCTCGTTGAGAATTCGTTGTTTAGCGCTATCGGTAAATATAATTGATATAGGTAGCTGTCCACTAACTAGTTCTTCCTGAAATCCTTCAAATTTTCGTTTCGAAGCGGTTGATATATCCTGAGGAAGTGATTGCAAGGATTTTTTTGTTTGTTTAGTTCTTTTTGCTATTTTTTCTAACACAGGGAGAAAAGTCTCTTCTTGTTTTTTTCCTTGTTCAGAGATTGTTGACATTATCTGTTTCGTTGCTGTGGTTACTGGTTTAAACAATTCTTCTGATCCCGCAGCAAAATCAGTCTGAAGACTCTGTCGTTGTTGCAGTTTATTTCTTACAGAGTCGCGAATTGGTATAAATCCCCTGATTGCATCCAGTCGTTCACGAGCCAGTCGGGTCGTTAATGCTTCATTGACCATTATTTGAAATCAGAAACAATTTTTCAATTGTAAAACAATATTCCCGAACCTGACCTAACAGACGAAAACATTTGACATGTCAGATTCTGAGGGCGAAAACCCGAGGTTTTTTACACAGGATTTTCGAGATTTTTTATCAAAAAGGGCTAAATCAAGCAAATCTTACATGAATTTCAATCAAAAAATGCTAAAAAAAAAAGGAGAATCTGATACGAATTATGGCTTAAAAGTGTAATCTGATAAAAAATCTCGAAAATCCTCTGTAAAAAACCTCGGGTTTTCGCCCTCAGAAACCATGAAATGTCTGACCTGTTTGAGCAATTTTATATTGAAAACTATGTTTTTTTCATCGCGGGTGGGTGAGAATACACAAAAATAAAAAATTATTACTAACCTGTGAGATGATTCTGACATTCAATCAAAAAATGCTAAAAAAAATGAAAATCTCCTTGAGGGTTGGTCACGGTCAAAATCGTTCATTTTCTTGAATTAACGCTCGTAGGTTTCTAACTTTAGAATTGATATCCTTTTTCAATTCATATTCGTTACCTAATTCTTTTCGTATTCCTTCTACGATAGTATACAACGGGACGAACACACTTACGTCACTGGAGAATGCAAGAGAGTCTCGAATAGAATTCTGAATTCTCTTGATGAACGCGTATTTCTTAGGTAGCATATACTTGTTAGTGTTAACTCCGTATTCTATATCCTGATAATCCGACATGATTTGATCAGGATTTAACCCATCTGATAGTTTGATATCCTGACTTTTCAGTTCTGAAATTTCAGCAATAATGCTATTCATGCTTTCAGAATTCATTATTTTATGGTAATTATACACTTCTAAATGAAAAATATGACGCATCAGACATAAATAAATTGAATTCTCTGTTCGGTCTTTTTTGAAATCGCCGATCGATAAATCCCCTCTGCAACGAATCGTACTGAGGGTGAACAAATATCGAAATTCCTACCGGCGCTGGTTATTGATTGAAATATTTTATCTTCGTTAGTTGTTGTATTCAAAGATTTTACGGGTCTCGCTCGCTTCGAGTATTTCCCAGTCCTTCCAGATGAATTATTTTCACTCTGTGTAACAACTCGTAAATTTGATAAAGAATTGTTCATTGGATTAGAATCAATGTGATCAATGACAGAATCATCCTCGATCAATCCATTGAAACATTCAAATACGAAACGATGATTGAGATAAGTTTTCTTTTCTTTTCCCCCACCAAACCTCAAATATCCATGATTATTCATAACACCAACTGGTTTCTTCAGTCTACAGTGTCTGACAGTACCATCACTGGATGCTTCATAATTTGTAATCAAGGGATGCGGTCTGAATTCTTGGTTCATTATATACTATACTATTCTTTGTCTAATTCATTGTTTGGTTTAATAATAAATCTTTCAATATAGTCTTGAGGTGTTCTTATGACTTTATCCTTGACTCTGACAGTGTCAGGGTCAGGGACTTTGTCAGGGACAGAGTCAAGGTCAGAATTTTTGATTGAAAATTCATATGATTTTCCATTTTTGATTCTTTTGTCATAATAACGCTTCAATTCCCCGTATCGTTTGCCACCGCAATTCAAACACAACTGCGATTTCCCCCTGACCCCAACCCCACATCGTATGCAAGGTAACGGACCAAGGCTTCCACGACGAAAACTTTGCATATGATACCCACAGAACTCATTTCTGCATGATTTGTTACACGGGGTTGTTGATCCAATCATAAGCCACTTGCAGTGATTCATTATACATAATCTTTCATTTAAATGCTTGTTTTAATTATAGTATGGAGGAGTTCAAGAGATTATCGAAAATTACGCCTTGGAAAAATGTTAAATTCAATCTCGATAGAGTCTCTGATACGCCAAAACGTCTAATCGGTGATAGAACTATACTGGGTAAAATCAGAGACTGTTTTAATGAATTCTACCGAGACGGTGCAGTACACTGTTGGTCGACATTTCGAATTATACATGACGATGTCAATGTACCCAACATCGATGCTACTATGAACGATGAAAGAGCAGCTGAGGTGATTTCACATCTTGGCTGGAAATCCAAGAGTAAATTGCAAAGTAATTCCCAACAAAAGTATTTTTTCAGAATAAAATTCATTATCGAAGTCGGCGGCGAATGGATTATCAGGGATAAATTTGAACCAATCCTTAGGGATAAAAAAACAATCACGCTGAGTAGAGATTCCAAACCAGGAATTCTAACTGGAATCGACAAACCATACTACGAGAGATCTTATCCTGTAACAGCAATCGTTTATGGAATATACCCGTTAAATGATAAACCCGATATTGCAAAACTAGCTTCTATGAAATATTCACCGTTGACTTCGTCAAGGCTCAATTGTGTAGCAACACGGGTAATGGAACACTTCACAAATGCATCCCGAGGAAATAAACTAACTGATCTGCGACGTAGGAAAATAACCGAATGGGAACTGACAGTGAAACAGCACGGTGCAAAGATTTCTGATATAGCTAAATTAGAAACATTATTAAAATTCCCAATATCAGTAACGACAATAACCGGGGAAGTATTACACGAACCGAAATATAGATTACAAGGAGCGCCAATACAGATTATTGATCATAACGAACACGCGTGGACACCTGCAGTAACAATATTTCCACGAGAACGAATCGTGAGATATATCCCCGAGGAATTCGTCGGGGATGTTTTTTATAATGAGAAATTATTCGATGCTATTCATGCGTTGTGTAAAGAGGACCCTGTGTCAGTGTGGTTACTTAGAAGTGATGAAGATCCCGACATAGGATTCGATCAATTTGTAAGACCAAATGGTGAATTATATCGCGTTGAAGAATTAGATAACAGAATGAGAAAAATCGCTAGTGATTTTTCACCGGAGAGTTCCCATGAAAAACTACTCACGGGTAGTTTTACTATTCCATCAATGGTAGCTCACTTTGCAAGAGAAAAAAACTCATGGCGTCCAACACGAAGTGATTTTCTCGAGGACGTTAAATCGAGTTGCGTCGAATTCGGTCATAGAGGACTGTGGAATACGAAATACTCACGTGATGGTATGATTTCAATTGATATATCCGCGTGTTATCCAGGGAGTTTTCTCGGGTATGGAGAATGCGCTGAGTACTTTAAACGATTTGGACACCCCACGCATGAAATGACTCGTGTTGCGATTAATGGACCATTACCTGATTTTGATTTAACTGGATTCGCTCGTGTGATATCATTTGAACTCGCTACAGGGTTACATCCGTGTAGTTATCTTTGGCTTGGTAGACATATATCTGAAAAACACTGGATGCCAGTAGTGTTACTACGATATATGATCGATTGTGGTATGCTAATATCGTTGATTGTTTCCGAGGCTATTATATCCTATCGAGCTCAGAAATCAGTCTGGTTACCACAACCCGATCTAGATAGAATAATTAGCGAACAGCGAAAACTATTTCCTGATTTCAGCGAGGAAGAAGTCATGAATTGGTCTAAGAGGTTATTTGAAATTAAAAGCGGACAAGCAAAAGATTTTGGACGAAGAATAATCGGTAAATTTACCCAGGGTGGAAGATACGACAATGCAAAATATTCTTCGAGGTTGATCATAGACGTCGCTGAATACGATTTTATTGTAGCGGATTTAACGAAACAGGGAAAACTTGTATCCCGTAAGGATGCTTTTCTATCCAATGGTGAGAAATTGGGTACGATTGTTACCTACTGTGATGGATATAATTCCCAGTACACACATTTGAGAGGTTCTATGCTAGCCTATGCTTGTATTAATCTATTTTCGATGATAAATAGATTTCCTAATACCGCGGTTAGAGTAGCCACTGATTCGATGTATATACATAGTAAATACAAATCAGCTGTAGCGGCATTCACAGATCCCGAGGAAGCGTGGGGGCGTTGGCGATTTAAAAAGGAAACGCTACATGAGTATTGTGAATCCGCAGACGTTACCATGGATGATAAATATCTTTCGTGTAACCGTATTGAAATTCAATCAGAATTTTCTAATGCACCACCGGTATCTGATCCAATATGTAGATATAAGACAGTTTATTTAAACGGTTGTGGTGGGTCAGGAAAGACAACTCGTGCAATCGAATTATTTCGTGGGAAAAATCCTACGGATTTCACAAACATGATTGTGTTAACACCAACTCACAGACTCGCCAGAGAGATGATACAGCGAGGGGTAAATGCCTGTACCTATCACAGTTTTTTTTCGATGGAAGGGTGACAAATGGACCCTTGATCGAATGGGTGATAAATTCATTCCTGAAATCATAATTTGGGATGAAATATGCACAGTGTCATTAGATGTATTACAAACATTTCTCGAGTGGTTGTTAAACAAAAACACAAAAGTCGTCATGTGCGGTGATCACGGCCAACCACCACCATTTGTCGGTGCATCCCCACATGAGTGGTTAAGGGGTTTTGTAGACTATTATGAAGAAATTACCACTGATTATAGATCACTTGATGAACGATTACGAGAATTCAAAGCGCTAATTAGACTACAACCGGATAGAATCCAGTGTGAAATAGCCCGTGAGGTGATTTCAGAGACTCCAATGAATGATTTCTGGGAAGCGTGGAGACCAAACGATTTAATAATTGCAAGTAGAAAAATAGTCAGAGACACACTTCAGATGAAGCTATTTGAAACGCATAAAAAAAAATTTGCAACACTTCCAGTACCGTTGTGTTATAGGCCTTCGGATACACGAAAACAGAATATAGAAGTTGATATTCCAGGACAGAGTGAAAAGCGGATTCTCGTATTAAATGATATTGTGCTGGTTGATATCAGCGTCGTCGAAGATGCATTGCGTGCTAATAAATCTCCGTGGACGCTAGGATACGCAGCAACAATACACTCCTCACAGGGATTGACTATATCGGATACAATTGTTTGGATGGTGGATAATCGCATTGAGTGGTCAAATTTAGTTTATCTCGCAGTATCCAGAGTACGAAGTATAAATCGACTCCGAAGAATCATTTTAGATGATGATGACACTACAATAAGTGATATTGTCACTGGTGATTTCATCACTGGTGATATCATCGGGGACATAATCAGAAAAAAACTCTCTGGTTATAAACAACAGGATAAAAAAAAAATAATAGAAAATTTGACATTGATGCTGAATTAATAATTTCGCTGAAGCAACAACAGAATAATCACTGCGCGAGTTGCAATTGTATAATGCGTTGGAGTTGGTTGGATAAGGATCCTCGCCAATTTACCGTAGACAGAAGGAATAGCAGCATTGGTCATACTAGAGATAACGTTATGCTGACTTGTCTTGAGTGCAACAGACGAAGAGGTGCTAGTTAAGACCACGCGGTGGTAATTGAGTATCCTCGGAAATTACCTGTAGTTGTTGTCGAGTAAATCCTCGCTGAGGAGCAGTTGAATCCAGTTTATAGATTGCTGGTCTACCAGTTGATCGTGTTATACTGGATATTTTATGTACGGTCACACTCCAAATAGGATCAGTAGCTCTTTTTTTACCACCCTCAAGCTCTCCTGGTTCGTATAAATACCTAACAGTGACATTACTACAAAGAATTGGTTCTTTGAAATCTTTTTGTGGTTGTGCGGGTATAAACTTCTTTTTAATAGCGTTGCTAGGTTTCATGTTGATTGTTCTAGTAATCTCATTATTGATTGCGGTAACTACACCCGGTAATCTCTTAACCCATTCACGGGATCTTTTATCCTGAATAAACTCCTTCGCGTATTGATATCCAAATAACCGCTCAGCAAGTGTCCGATTAAATCGTTCAACAATTGCCTGATCGCGATGTAGTGCAGTATGCCCTCGTCTGATGGTGACATTTTGATCCTTCATCGCTGATACAACAGTGCCTTGAAATTCCTTGCCAGGATCGACTTGTAATAGATTTGGCCAGCGTAGTGGGCCTCGTCGATAAATCCTCTCAAATGCAGAAGCAACCTCAGGTGATGATTTTGTTTTTAACGGTTCTGCTTGTTTGTATCGACTCGCAACGTCAACTACGGTTAGCGCGTATTTGTAACCGTTATCATGTGGTAAAAACAATAAATCAGCCTGATGAACTTCATTAGGAGCGGTCACATCAAAATGCGAGAAATTAATTTGTTTAGGCGGTGGTAGATAAATTTGCCATAGTGCCTGTTTGGATAACCAATTAGCCGCAGTAGCCTTTTTCACTTTTGCGGCGCTGGCGAGTTTATTGATTGCTGCCTTGCCTCTCCAGTATCCTCTTGGGGAATAATAAATTGATTCCATATTATTAATTACCAGCACCTAACATCAATTTACCTTTCATAGCCGATTTTATCAAAAATGAAGCCAATTTTTCTTTGAAGGATTTATCAGGAATAGCATTTAACGCATGAATTAATTTCACATCTGCTAGATGCCTGTGTTGCAGATTATTGCTTTTATAAGCAACATCATGAAGGTGACAGGCCTTATCAATGGCGTTTATTGGTTCTTCACCGGGTTTGGGCTGATTTTGATCATTGAGTCTGATATCAAGTCTGGTTCCCGGTCCACAGTAGCTATATCCTGGAAGGTGCTTTTCTCCGGGGTATTTTGCCCATGGGGTTCCAGGGAGTTTTGCCAATTTGGCTGCGATATCACCTCCTCGTTTTTTTTAAAATCAGATCTCATAGACACAAATCTAAATTTCTTTGTACCACATTGCACGCATTTACCAGAAAGCGCTGATCGGTTATTTCTAGTTGTAATCGTCGTCAAGTCATCTGTGCCAGTACGCGTTTTACACTTCATACAATATAGATCCATAATTATGTATAGAAATATGGATATAATTGATTTTTCAGCGACCAAAGCAAGAGAACCGGTTAAGCATCATGCAGCGCTACCGATCTCTATCCGGATGATTATAATCGGGCCATCTGGATCCGGTAAAACGCAATTGTTGCTCAATTTAATAATGAGATGGATGACGTGGGATAAGTTGTATTTAATTGCCCCTAGCGTAGATGATCAACGATGTTATGAAGTGCTAAAAGATTTTAACGAGAATGCATCAGAAATTAAAGGCGAGAACGCCATTGATTTTATAACCGATATTGACGAGGCACCATCCGTGGATGACCTTGATGGGAGCATTAACAATTTAGTCGTATACGACGATGTGATGTTGGATAAACAAACAAACCCGGCTAGAATATTTTCCCGAGGCAGGCACAAAAACACTGATATGATATATGTCACTCAACGTTACACTCAGATTCCAAAAGTGATCAGAGATAACTGCAATATGCTTGCTGTATTCAACGGAGTTGATACTCATACTCTTAGAAATATTTGGCAGACATGGTGTTCCGATATGGACTTCAATCAATTTAAAAATTTCTTTAGTAATGCTCAGTCAACCCCGTACGGATTCGCAACAATAAATTTACATGACCCTCGGACACGATATCGTATCGGACTCGATCAAATATTCGGTTGAACTCGTAAAATAATTATTAACCCATAGCAGCAGAGAGGGTGAACGAAAACGACGCTGGCGTAGACGAGGAAGCGTTGGTTGTCGACGCTTTTTTTACGATTCGACGCTTTTTTATTATTCGACGCTTTTTTTTACGATTCGACGCTTTTTTGGGGGTTTGAGGTTCGCCCTCTCTGCTGCTGCTAATAATAATAATAATAATAATAATAATAATGAAACTAACGACATAAATCAGTAAAAAAATTAAATAACCCATTTAGAGAAACTCTCGGTTGGTTAGAGGCTTCGGTTTGCGTTTTCTGACGTTATTTGTTTCGTTTTTTGTAAGAAGCCTTAGTTTAAAAAAAGATACCAACCCTCCCTACTGCACACGATACTAATCGGCTGATGTGCACGTGACAAAGTGGCTAAAGTCGATTTTCCATGCAACTACGATTACCTAATAGTGTAACGTATATTTAGTCACGGACATTCACAAAATTCTGTTCTGTTTCAAGAATTGTCATTGTTGCTATAATCTGAATTTAATCCATCTCACGCACTCTTAATCTTGAGTAATTACAGGTGTAACGTTTCTTTTTAGGTGAAATATGCCATGTTTAAAAGTGGTCTTGAAAAAGCCTACGTTGTCTTCAATGGAATCAACACCAACAAGACGTCTTGGTTTTCAAATGACAAGATTTTGTTCTCCTCATACGACGATATATTCAGCATGAAGACTGAGTGTTCGATTTTAGGGTAAGACTACATGACTCATACGAACTGAGTGTTCATTTTAGGGTAAGATTACACGACTAAGACCTATATATAGCAAGTTTGTTAAAAATCGTGAGAAGACTGAGTGCTCATTTTAGGGTAAGACTACACGCCCAAGAACATGTTTGTTTAAAATCGTGAAAGCTCACGCAATAAGATATATCCGGTATAAACCGGATAATCACAAGGATAATAAAAAAGTTGATGTCCACTGTCTTTGTAACCCTGGCACTAAATCATCCAGGCTGTTAACTTCTGTTTCCCAGTACGCAGTGGTCTGGAACTATCTCACAGTACCAACTGTTCTTGGAACTATCTCCCAGTACTCAATGGCTTGGGAACTATCTCTCAGTATTAGTGGTCTGGGAACTGTCTCCCAGTACCAAATGATCTTGGAACTATCTTCGTTAAAATGCAATGTGTGTGGGGTGGGGGGTGGGGGTGGGGTGTATGGCTAATGAGAAAGAGTTTTCCCCAAAAGTATTTTTTGAATTAAAAAAAATCAGAATATTACGATAGAAGGAGAAATAATGACGTACTCGAATATATTCTTGTTTACTTAACATCATTCATAATTGTGCATAAATATTACGGATATAACATTCACAACTTTGATATTTATATAGCCATATCCCTATTATTCGTCTGACGAGTATCCCACTTTAAGACACAAACCAGTCATCTAAAGCTTCTGATAAGGAATTGCAATAACTGGTAAATCTGTCCGTTCAACCAGGCTTTTGGTACGACTAGTATCAGTGATTGCCGAACGGTTTGCATACCGCCAGCATATGGACCAACCACACGCCGTCCACACATTACATTGGATCGAAAGGATATTAAAAGCGCGCCGTCGCAAGCCGTCCCGCCGTTCTAGCATGGGCTCCAGCCAACTATGACTTACGGGGATTACAGTGACAGATTCAGATCCGTCCGTGCAACGAACTGTTGGCGACATGCACTTTCTATGACGGAGATTTTAGTCTAAAATTTGTCAGTTGGTACCGATAATAGCTGGAACGTCTCTTTACTGCCAGCTTCAAGGCCGACCATTCGCCGAGGAAACCAGCCAGCATTGCCGGTAGTGAAAGACATCCTTATGGTCACTTCTTGTCCACATGGGGTAGCTAGTGAAGCTTTCCTGAAATAAGAATTGCGTCTTCATACCACCTGGTTTGTCTTCTCCAATACTGCAAGTTGACCCAGTTGGGCCTCGACACACAGTGTGTGCAATGGGACTCCTTTAAATCTTCCTTGAAATGAATTGAAGTTATCTTTTAAGCCTCAGTCGAGGAAAACATATTTTCCGGATGTTGGCTGCTTTAGTATGTCCCCACCCCTAACTCTGCTCTAAAGAATTGGTAGATCTCGGTGAGTAGTTAGAATTGACTTACAGCGACGTATGTCTTCAGAACTCCCAGCATTTGACAAGAATGTAGTAGCGGTTCAAAGTACACCCATCCGCTTTTTAGGAGGGACTAATCTGCTCCATGCCCGTCAGAGTTGGGTAGGGATGTTGTTGCAGACATGCGTCTACAGCCACGCTTGAAAGACGACGGCCAAGATTGCTAGGGTCATTAACCAGACGTGCACAACATACCATGGCCAATTTTTTGACGTGTTCAGCCAGTTCATTCTTGATAGAACGCGTCGAATGCGTGCAATTCACGATGATCCGACCTTATCATACCCTCCATTTCCAGATGACCCTGTTCAATTAACCGTTGCTTAGGAGGAAGAATAGAGAAAGATTGGAGGCACCAGCTCAGGAACTACCGTTCTACTTTGCTATTCAACCCACACAGTCGTTTTGAACCCCCAGTCGCAATCAGTGTGAAGGGATACTCAACATCCGTAAGACAGGAACTCTCCCTACATGTTCACCATCATCGATGCCTAGCACAATGAAAATCCCTAATTTCTTATAATGTGAGGGGGTGGGTCTGATTTAAATTATTCAGAGGGGCTTCTGGTTTAGTTCATCAACAATCCCCTCTCTCTTAATCTCGATCTTAATCTCGATCTGACAGACGCATACTTTTACGTCCCGGGACCCCGTGTGACATAATGGTCTTTAGCGCTCACCGTTACGGATCATTGCCATCTCACTTCTGTCTGCGTGGGTTCGGACCTCGGGTTCGGCCGATGTGGGTATGTGAGAAAGCCTGCCGGTAACTTCTCGTGGGTCGGTGGTTTTTTCCGACTTAATTCTCCACCGTTATTACTGGCTTATATTGTGCTGAAAATGGCGTTAAACCCTTCACGAACAACAACAAGATTTACGTCTCTATCCACCCCGCCCCTCTCAAGCTTCTTTATTTTGCTTACCACCACATCGTTGATCAATTCACCTTTTTCCTTTTAGCATGAACATCATGTCCTGGTCTTTCTCTCAGACTATCAAATAATTCGTCTCCTTTCCCGGCTGACGTCATATTCATCCAAGGCAGAGTACCTGACGTCATTCTACAAAAACACAAGGTAAATTTTATTTTGATCCATGGCGAGAACAATCATCCGTCTCTTCTAGATCACCTAACCTTTCAGCGTACTGGGAAAGTCAGCGACATCTGGGGCCATGTAAACGTCCTAAACACAACAACATCCACAAAGTGTAAGGCTGTCATCAATACCTTCCATTACTAAATGATCTCTGTGTCAAAAACTAATATCTTTAGTTCTAACAGATCTGTTGTTGGGATATATATCCTCAAAAAGCGAGGCACCAAATCACTGTATTTCCGGATTTGCCATAATTTACGTGGTAGCAATAATCTCCATATCAACTTACAAATCAGAGAAATTCTCGGCAGCTTCAGAGTGGTCATGTCCGGCACATGAAATGTTCCCTGCATTAACGGATCTTCGTTCGGATTTACGCATTTCGAGAGGTTCCGGTGATCGACACTTGGAAACACGATATAAATATTAAAACATCTTTATCGCTACAGTTACAGAGCCAAAATCTTTGGCCGTGGATGCAAGGTTAGTCACTTGGGAGAAGTCGCGGGCCTTTGCCTCCCTTCCCTCGGTGCTAATGATAAAAGTTATCCTGATGTCACGAGGTCAAAATAACAAGATGATTCTGATAGTCCCGTTTCGATGGGACAAGCCTTGGCTCACCGATCTACAGGTCCTAGTGATAATATACCTACGATTATTCCGGACAACCCGAATCTCTGCAGCATCCACTGTCATGGGTAGTCCTTCATCTCCGGACCGCCCTTTTCTTATATTCTCTCGGCCCTTACCAGGACAACCTACGATTTTGGAGACAATCTCGAGTGCAAGAAGGCTTACGAGTGGATGTGGCGTGTGCTTGGGGACTGGTGATAGGTCTCTTTGCGTGCCTTAGTCACCCATTTAGCATATATGTTCTCTGTCTCTTTGTAGAGAAAAAGTTGGCACAGATCACTATGCTATCGATCAATGATATTGTACACATTCCGAAATCATGGCAGATAAGACATTGGGCATGATAAGGACCTGTCAGATATTTTAGCCACTTTTGATCTTCATTGATTACATTTCACAACATTGTTTCCCAAATGGAACTTTTCATGATTTCTAAAAAGGCTGAATCCAGGTAAAGTCGAGCCTATAGCCCACGCTTCGCTAAAGTTTCTACCATACAATACATTTTTTTCTGATAAATAATTATAGCTTATTCATGTAGAGTCAGTGAACTACATGCCGATTCAGTCAACCCGAACTACCTTCAGTTCAGGTCAGATGGTTTGGGAGTCCTAAAACAGCCACCCAAACAAAGGTTAACGTTCGTCGGTAACCAACGGGATGTCATCCGTCCCCTACCTTCCACAGACAAGATGAGGAGATGCAACCATGTATGATCCTGTCCGTGCCCACAGGCACTATATGAGATGCACAGAGAAAAGGTGTGAGACGGTCAAACGTCTCTTCCGCCTCGTGAAGGCCTGAAAATAGAATATCAACTCTCAAGCCCTTGCTTCGTGGATGACGTAGGTTATACGCTCAGCCTACTCTGATGTTTCACAAGAACGGAGTCGCCTCATGAAGATTAAGATTACAGCTAATCACACTAGAGCCATCTCTGCGAGCCTTGCCTAACGTTTCGATTCGAGCTAGTGTAGAAGCAGAGTCAGCCTGTACCGAGTTTCGACCACAATGATTTACCGTGCAGAGACAAATTTTAGATCTAGTAGGACCAGTGGCAGTTGCACGGACGGCCACTAGACCCAACTAGATCAATTTATACAGCATGTTACCTTCGCTGGATTCACCAGTGAACTATTTTGTAGGCGAGAAGCTCTCATCTTCATCTTCTCAACCATATTGAAGAGTTTCCAGTGTTGCTTGTGTCATTAGAAGAATGGTCTATCTTTCATATAGTGATTCCAGCCAATCATGCCAAGACAATTATTCGAGGTAGACGTCGGATACTCAGCATCCATCTTCCACATATGTTAGCTCCCAATGTAATGTGACTGGGGGAACTAGTTGACGGAGAAAGCACATTTAAAGTAAATTATGTTTCTCTAAGAATACTTACCCAATCACATTACTTACATACACACATATATCTGGAAAAACGATTTGTTTTCTCTCTTAGTATTGCTGGAGTCGCGAGTTAGCAGGCTAAAAGTCCTAATGTAATGTGATTGGGTAAGTATTCTGGGAGCAATCTAATTTAAGTAACAATTTACTTTTTGATTTACATTTCGATCAGTGATTTTCACATCATGCATCCCAATAGGTGATATGTCCTATGAATGTATTTTATTTGCACCTTGATATTTCTATCGACTCAAGCTTACATAGCCGAAAACAAAATGTTGATCTTCCTCTGATTTTTCACGAATTAACAGTTTTGTCCGGTGAACCGAAAAGTATATATTAAATCATTATCAAGCGCTACTCGTAACCTTTATTTACAATTAAATCTGATTGCTGTAATTGAATTAAGACTACAAGACTCTATCGTATCCTTGACATCAGATGCAGAACATCCCACAATTGCATGTCACAAAATGAAACAAGGTATTAATTTAATATTTCCCCTATTTCAGTGATGGTATCAGAAGATGGGAAATACACAATGCACAAAATGTGGGTTGCACAGACGACAAAGGTTGGATGGAAATTCTAGATGACATAAATGGCACAGAAGTATGTTCCTGGGACAAGGACATTACTTTGAGCAAACCTTACTTCCTGTACAGCTCTAACCCCGTGGCAGTCTCTTGTGAAAGTGGTATGCATTAACTGACCTTTGTTTTGGCATTCAGATTTTGTTATTCTCTTTCTTTGAACCATCCGTATCTTTCTTTCTTTCGTTGCTAAAATGTTAAATTTGTTTGCGTAATCCATTGTGTTCAATACAACTTATTCATACTGTAACTTTCCGAATCTAACGAGACAAAACCAAACTGTCGGAACTGCTGATAAACTTTATACAGATGCTACTTCTTTTACTTTTTTCCCACACATTTTAGTTTGTTTAACTACACAGCGCCTTATAATCCAATTTTCTGTTAGCATTGCATATCGTTAACTGACAAATTCCAGAAGCGTCAAATATAAACAAATTATATTATGGGACTAATATCCGCAAAATGAATTTTAAAGTAACTAAAGAGGGACAGTCTTTGAACTTCGTAAAATTGTAAGTCATAGAGATGATAAGCGTTCTTTCGAACATTCAGTAATCTCATTTTCAGCGGATTTAGTACAAACAGATGAATGGCATGATTCCTCTCCTTTTATCTTTCTCACAATTTAATTTCATTTACAGAACGTAGAAGAAAAAAAACCTAAGAAATTATATGTTTTACTTTTCAGCTGGATACAGGAATCCAGATTTTACAAATGCAGAGGTTATGGGCATCTTTGTGCATGGTAATGTAATAGGTGCATTTCTGCATGCAATATATTTTTCTTTTCATACAGTAGTCCCACAACTTAATATAAAATTAGATACTCATTATTTCAGAATTGATATCAAATATACTAACTATTTAACGTGTGTAATGTCTCGTGTTCAGCTCGTGTGTGTATGTTTGTGTGTGTGTGTATGTTTGTGTGTGTGTGTGAAAGAGACAGAGACAGAGACAGACAGACATATTATTAAAGTATGTGACTGATAACACAAAATTAAATACGTGCTGCTGTTTGTTCATGTGTTTATTGATTGAATGTCGCTGCTAAATTACCACTATATGAATGACACTATTTTCTTCAGTATGATATTTTTCTGAAAACAGTAGAAAATATGGTGATTGTTTTTGAAATAAAAGGCCACCCTCAGTATTGTAAAGTAGTTGGTTTTGGAAACAGGCTGTATCTTGTGAGCGAACTAACGGCACTTTATAATAGTATGTTACATTTTTAATTGTTTAATTGCATGATAACCGGTAAAATGTGTTCATTTATTTTATGCGTCTAAATTGTATACTGAATAAGCAGAGTCAGAAATAAAATACTAAATTTATAAGTTTATCCTGTAATTATTATGAATCAGGAGGAAGACTGGTGTTTAAGGTATCCGATCAGGGAAATGTATCTCCAGCATCCGATTTATATGCACTGTGGACTGGCAACTTCACATTGAATGAAGATGACTCTGACGCCTATAGCTTCAAAAGAGGATCCAAGACGCTTAAGTCAAAAGTCCTGAATGAGTGGGATAACTATTACATACGTGGGGTATGTCTTATATTTCCTCTTCGCTGTATTGTTGTCTATCTTTATTTAAATGATTGATATGAAAAACTTATATTAAATATTTCTTGAGTAGAATACTATCTAATAGTCCGTATTCCATTCATAGGCACCTCTCATATTTAGTCAGCGTCTTGAATTCTCCACTGTTATATCAATACAGCGTTACGTTCTCCACTGTTATATCAAGACAGCGTTGCGTTCTCTACTGTTATATCATGATAGCGTCTTATTCTCTCAGCTGTTATATATCGCCACCTTATGTTCTCAGCTGTTATATCTATATCTTATGTTTTCAGCTGTTATACCAAATATGTCGGTCACTCGCAAGGTCCCCGCTATGTTAGCTGGTAACCTTCGACGTGTCCCCCATACAGCCGAAAGTTTATAATCGATTTTATATGTTTATGTATCCCCCATTGGTTAGTAGTGTTGTTTTTCCCGTTAAAAGATATACAAAACTAATTTGGATATACAAATATATTTACATATTTTGGAATCGGGATTTATCTTTTATTTCTAACATTTTTATTGGTACTTGTTGTGGCTCCCGTCTGGTTTTCCGACTTTCCCTAAGTCTAAATGTTCAGATTATGGTTGTTGTACTTCCCGCCAAAGGCACATGCCTAAGACTGGTTTCATTCCCCGTTCTCATTTGTAATCCTTAGCCAGAAAATCTCCCTACTGTCCTGTGTTTGCTATGTGTTCAGTGTTTTACAGTTTAAGATGATGCCCTGTGTTTGTGTGAAGACTGGTTTCATAATCGAATTCTAGTTAAGTTCTCTTCTGTTTTATTAATAAAGAAAGAAAAAATGGAAATGTTTTCTTTACCTTTTCCCATGTTCTATTTTAGTTCGTTTTTCCAACGAATGCCCTCCTTTATCGACGACATACATAATAAATTGTTCTTAACACAAAACAAAAAAACTAAAACTAAAAGCAAAAATACAACCTTCCTTTTGTTTCTATGCGGAGTTATGTGTATGATATACATCTCGCCTTACAAAGGAGAGGCTTTCTCCAGCTTTTCTTTTCCATTATCTTGACTCAGACAGTTTATTTCTTTACTATCGTCTGTTAAACACAGTATGAAAGAAAGGCCAAAACAGAAACGATAAATAAACAAAACGATGGGATGAGTTGTGTGTGTGTATGTGTGTGTGTGTGTGTGCGTGTGCGTCCGTGTGTGTGTGTGTAGTTACTTTGATAGGGAAGACATTTTATATTCGTGTTTATATTTTTCCATCGTCTGCATATTTGTTTGTCCATAATCTGCTAGCTCGGTTTTCTCAGACTTCTCTATAGACCTGTCCAGGGCGCAGAGCCCTGAGACATGCTCTATGGTATCTGCATCCTGTACTTCTCGAGTTTGGCAGATTCCTGGTCTCGTCTTTATTGTTTTTTTGTACCTAAAGTGCTTAAATTATATTCATATAAGCCCGTGTTTTTCCTTTCATGAATAGTAATAATTAGTTAATTGCTTTGTTAAATTTAAATGAGATAAATTAGTTTGTGTGTAATGGGGATATCACATGTCTCTCATAAGCATTCAATTCCTACTTGAGAAGAGGGATCTAAACTAATGAAAACGATATGTGACGGAGTGGCATCCAGTACACTCTCTGGCGATGCCAACACCTAAGTAGGGTGAATAATTGGAACCCATTGCGGACAGTGATCATTCCTCAGTACAGGATACATTTTAAGATTACTATCTAGTCATTATATATGTCTATTTGTTTTTCCAACATAATGGATCATAGTTTTTATAATACAATCAAATACTTTAGCCGATTTACGTTTATGCTTTCCTATCAATATAGAGTACATTACCTGTCGTGATATTCCCACGCCACTCACCCCTCCCAATTTTGACGTAAAACATTCTTTATAATGCGTTCCGTGTTATGTAGCAAGCATCTTGTGTTCTCCGCTGCTTTATCTAGCCACTTTCTTATGTTCACACATTATTTTTCACCTATACATACGTGCATTACCTGACCGATGATAGCTGTGGATATCATTGTTAAACCAGGCATTTTACAACTTTAGACGACTCTGCTGAATAGCTGTTAATAACAGAGCGTTCCAATGATTATCGAAAGCTCACGACCATCGTCTGATTATAACAAAACATGTTAATTTAGGAACGATTGACGAGGCTACATACATACTTGTTGTTGATGAATGACCACGCTAAATCGGCAGACTGTTCGCTTTATAAGATTTTACTGAAATGACCGTTACAGTACATGTACTTTATTTTAACAAGACGCACACCTCGTTAAAGAATATTCACTATCTGAAACAGACTAGTTGACAGTAAACGAACTTTGCTTTGAGAAGGTAGTGTATCTCTCGAGACGAAACAGATAATACGATACGGTCAATCCAATCTGTATTAATATTAACATCATTGAACAGACACTTCGCAAACCAAATCATTCCTTCCACATGTACATGCTAAAATGGATCTTGCTCTGTTTTTTTTTATATTTATTTAAATCATTCGACATTGTCTGGCCTCCCGTATATGAATAGTATAAATATGGATAATGTAATATTTCAAACCAAATAACACAGCTTAAATACAGTTTAGACATTCTGTATTACCTACACCCTCGTGATCATTATATCTGCAAATAAATTAACATTCTTTAACTAAAATCTGGAGGTGTTGGGTTCGACACAAAATATGGTTTGATTGATTTAATTCGCGAAGAGATTTTATTAATATGATATTACCGTATATTATTAACATTCTTTGATATAAATCTTCTCTTGTTAATGATTTACCTGATAGATGTGTATTGCTTTAAACTCTTTCGTTGTCTACCGAAGGTGAAGGTCGCATTCTACAAAGACGGCTTGGAGCAAGCATATGTTGTGTTCGATGCTACAGCCGCGGGCCAGACCGATTGGTTTTCTAAGAAAAGAGTTCTGTACAGTTCTTACTCGGATATTAACAATTCTACCTTCCTCGTATTCAGCGCTGAAGGGTATGTACAAGAAACTGTTAAGCTTTGTTCAATCAATAAAATGAAACTAGCAAACAAACGCAGTAAACTGTACCCAGGATGACGATGTAAAATAACACGAAGTCCTGCACATAATATTTGACACGGGGGGGGGGGGGGGGGGGGGTAGGTCATTCATGTTTTGACTTGCCGTTGATGTAACTTGTATAATATGAATTTTAAAATAACAATTATAAATTAATAATAATAATGGTTTTAAAAAAAAATGCAGATCTATTGGCAGGCATAAATATGTTACTTTTTGAGAATGTATTGAATAATGGTGTCAAACTAAGAGCAAGAAAGTTGGTGAAATCAAGTCAGTGTCGTTTTGGGACAAGTAAAAGCATCACATGTGGGACAGTTTTCAAACTTTTGTCAGAATCTAGACCTTTGAACATAAATGGTAGCGCATGTTCAATAAAAAAAGATAACTTTCTATCTTACTATTGGAGAGAAGTACTGAGCCTGTTCCATTTGGGTATGTCTCACAATTTTGAATATATCTTACAAATTATTGTACTTTAAAATAAAGTTTCATTATAACGTCTTAAATCTAATTATAAACTAAATACAGTCAAGTGTAAGATAGGCGGAGTTTGGAACTTATAAAATACGATTTTATATGTCGATTAGTCTTTCTTAAGTTCTAATATACAAACATAAACAAATAAATCATGCGAATTATCAGTTGCTATGTCTCATCATTTGTTCAGTTAACATAATATACAGTTTAATGCTTCTGCTGATCGTAACGTAACGAATTTTGTATCATCATAGAAGATATTGTGCGTGCAACATTCAGACGACAAATGTATTAAAACTGGTTTAAACTAGTCTTTAGCGCTTGCCTTTTCGGAATTGACGAGTCACAATGGCAATGGCAATGGCAATGGTAAGCACTCACTAAATGTACAAAAGCATAATCAAACAAAATATACAAAATGCGACGCCCACTGAGACTGAGAAATAACTTGAAAACAAATCTTTATGGAACACTTGCATGACATAATATGGTAAAGATGTTAGATTTTGGAACATTTAGATCAAGCCATTCGATGGTATAGGTGATGCCCCGACGGTTGTCACAGAAATGCATGTACCGTTCCGCTTGTAAATATAGGCTATGGATGCATTATTGTTCTTCTAAGTTCCTTGAGTCCACATTCAGTTGAGGAGTTCAGCCAGTTTCCGTGCCATGTGTGAGCCTCCTGTGTTGCAAACTTCTGCTGCTATAGCGTCCGCTTCACGTACATTGCCATTTGGCAGATGGACAATAGCTTTAACAATTTCGGTCAGCATTGGAGGATCAGCAAGTGCCTTGTTGAATTTCAACTGGGTGCAGTCGCTTAATATCTTCCTCGCTGCAAAATGACTGATTAAGCGTGGATGATGTTGAAGTGTTCTACCGATCTTTGAAGAGTATTTGTTTTAGTCAGTGAGCAGCGTGGCGCAGTCAGCACTCAGTATTGGATATTTTCCTGATGAATGCTAGCGTAGATCGTCTTCGACGCATCACCTAAGTTCATTTTGTCATTCTCGTCTGTGCACGACTGACAAATCTCAGCGATGATTCTTGCAATCTCTGATTTTGCATTTGACATATACTCTTGGTGCTACTTGAAGCTATCTACTCAGATGATGAAGTGATATCTTCTAAGTAGCCATTCTGTAGCAGATATTTCTCATTCAGAAGTCTCTGTGTTGATGAATGTTCTCATCATATCAACCTTGATGTTTATGTGTGGTGGAACAGATGGTTTTAAATGTTATTGAGTACACAGTGTCTATAAAGGAAACACAGTTTTCTTTAACATTATTTGGGTTTATTTCGATTTTGTCTAGTTGGCTGCATATTCCTTCTACAAATGCCCGTTCTACATTATCCAATTCAATTCGCAACATTAAACCTTAGAGACAACCTTTCTGTCTTGTGGTCGTGTGCTAGGTAGAACACGGATAATGAGTCTGGATATTATGAGTCTATGGTCAGTCCAGAATTATACACTTCTCATGTCCTTCGTCACTTAGACAGCCTGTCTCCTGACGATGACGTAGTCAACAAGATGCCACTGCTGGGATATTAAAATATTATTGCTAAATATTACCAATTAAAGAAATATTTGCTCAAGGTTTATTTATACAAGGTTTAGCAAGGTTTCAGTATTCATTAATGTACAAATGTTAGATCCCAAGATTTTCACTTACCCACATTTCGGAAGCTCTGAAAACATATTTAAATAATCAATGCAAAGAATTAAGTTGAGGTTACCTTGGTAATGCAATATTATTATTTAAGAACACGCAGGATGGTATTTGTATTTACATATGTATAGTTCTACAGTGAAAGTGTATGTACCATATATGACGCTTTGTTTTATATGCATGTTACAATGTAACAATACAAAAATAACAAAAGATAATTAAAAATAATGTAATACTGGTGACACTGAATTTTGAAAACTTTCTACCGAAACAGAGTTTGTAAATTGTATTGATTGGTATACAAAATGTAGACGTTTACATTTCTCCTAGAAAAGAGATAATAAAAAAGGATTAAAATTGACTCTCTAATTTATAAATTGTACATTTTAAGAAGACATGAAACTTTTAAGTTGTTTTTTTAGCGTATCTGGGTCCTAGTCAAATTGATTGTGACGCAAATACTTGCGAATACTCTAACCACAAGATCGCATTTTTAATTTCAGGAAAGTTGAAAACTCACAGCGGTTTTTGATGGCTGAAAGTCAGTCTGACTGCGAGTCAAGTGTCGGTTGGATGGTTGCCTTGGACATAAATAACGTCGGAGTTTGTACCTGGGAGAGATTTACTAACGGTTCTAGACCAGCTTTTGTTTACTTAATGAACTCCAAAGGACGCTTTGCAGGTGAAAAAAACTTCTTGGGTGACCAATAATTAATCAATTAATTAATGGCTTCTTTGAACACTTTATCAGATTGCTGGCTAAAATCCTCAGAGCTAAAAAAACTGCAATTTTTATTTGTGTGGTTTTCGTGTGAGTCTAATTAGATGACTATTTTTGTCTTCTCATCTCGCTGGTCAGTTGCACATACAATGTCAAGGAAAAAACTAATGATGTATATACATCGAATATTTGTATTTATTTCAAACTATACCTTTGTTTAAACACTCTACTACAACCATACACGTGGCTTTGTGATAAGTGGTCTTAATTATTGGGTGGTCTTCGTAATGAGGATAGTAGTATACTGAAGACTGAATTTCGATTTTGGACTTTAGAAAGGGATGATTAGGTAAAGAGTTTTATTCTCTCTCTCTCTCTCTCTCTCTCTCTCTCTCTCTCTCTCTCTCTCTCACACACACACATTGTTCTACAGCAAGTCAAAATTAGTATCTAAATCTAAAAATTCATAAATAATGATTTAATCTGTATCTTTTAACCTAGATTTTTCGACCGATCTATGTTATGTTTCATATACAAGTCAATGCGATTGAATTGAGCGATCTCAGCGATTTTAATTGGGCCTGATGTTTTTCTACCGTCACAACTAGTTGAAAAATAGATCACGAATCAAACTGAAATCTTTTAAATCAAAACAATAAACTTTCCCATCTTGAAAGGACTTTGAGTAACACCACCATCATTAATAAATACTAGTAGATCTGCTAACTTGAATAAAACTATGCCCAAAACATATAAGGTGTCGTTTGCCAATATCAAATTTGTTAATAGGTTTTTCGAAGTGACACTGGTTTTTCATATGTGAAATCTTTCAAAACAGTAGGCCAAATAAGTGCTGTTATCGCAGAATATTAAACTCAGTATATCGTACTCATTTTCAGAATATTAACCTCGGTATATCGTACACATTTTCAGATGGAATAACAGCTGATTCTTTTGCAGTCTTCCTAGGTAAGTTTTTCGATGCTTAGAATGAATAGCAATTCACACACACACACACACACACACACACACACACACACATAGTAATACAATTGCATAATCAATCTATTTTTGTATCTATCGGTCTTAATTTCTTTTTTCTGTCTTTGATTTCATCTCCCCATTTCAACTTTTCTTCCTTTCTCCCTTCGTTCTTATATGCAGCATGTAATTTCTAGCATCTTACTGACGTAAATACAAGGTGATATAATTGTATAGGATAGAGTTTAAATTTGTTTACTAACGTAGGAAAGGTGCAATAATATAATAATTTAACAACATTTCGCCACATTCATCTTTAAGCATATCTTAATTTGTTCAAGTTTTACACCACTATTTCTATATGCTTCTGGGTCTAACAAAAAGTGACATCATATAAACAGTTTAATTACAAAGTAACTGGTTTACCTAAACTTGTTTTAAAATTATTGATTGATTTTAAGTAGCGCGTTTATGAAGATTTGAGAGATTGTTTTACCGACCAGAGTCAGGGTCCTTCCCCCTTCCAACTTTGCCCTCACGGGAAACGAAATTGCAGAGCGCATGATTGTCCCATGTGTACAAACTCCATGTGTGTTTCAAAAGAGCTAAACTGGCATGGTTAAAACCAAACCCAGATGAAGACACACACGCACACTCCAGGCAACGACTGGGTTTGGGCGTTTTATACCCCCTAAAATACACAACCCACATTAACACTCGAGAGACACGAAATCGCCTTGTATGCCTCAAAACTGTCTTATTGTACCCTACATCAAGCATCAACTCTATTTTTATTGCATGAAAACCAATCGCTGATTCTGTTTTGACTTCAGCGCAATAGCGCTCCGAACATCACCAACATACAAACACACAAACGGTCATTGTGCGCTCAGGGGTATGGCACCACGTTGACCTAAAACAACATTGATTACGCCCGTACTTGATACTGCCAATGGTTGTATTCGCCCATGAACTGTTGTGAAGAACAAGTGCGTATTTGGTCATTATCAGTCGTGAATTTCTTTTCATGGACGAATTAATGTTGGTGTTTCTATGTAAATGACGAGGAATTTTATTTTAGTGGATTAGTCGGTGAATTCCGCCTATTCGTTGTGGAAACATTTTCTGAGTAATTTCACGCCTAACCTTGGCGTAGTTAGTGACAGAGCGTTTTCCCGTGCACGTGCACGTTTTTTCCTCACATTGATAGCCAAACACGCACCACGACAGCGACTAGTAAAATGCAAGGCTTAAATTGGTGGCAAAAGAGTTTCAGAAACCGTTTCCAGTCGTTCTTGAACTTGAACGGGTAGATTCCTTTGCGTTTGACAAACCTTAACGTTCCTGGATTGGGGTGAGCGTATCGACGAGTAATCGTACAATCATCGAGAAAAGTTTCGTTTTCTACTGCAAAGTTGTTGACGGGGGCCTTGAGTGGCCCAGTGGTCTAAAGCGGTCTCCGTTGCGGATCACTGCCATCTCACCTCTGTCTGCGTGGGTTCGAGTCTCGGATTAGGCCAACGTGGGTATGTGAGAAAGCTTGCCAGTAGATTCTCGTGGGTCTGTGGTTCTTTCTGAGTTTTCCCGGCTTCTTCCTCCACAATTAATACTGACCGCCATGAATAGCCCATCCTGTGCTGAAAATTTGCGTTAAACCTTACCAAACCAACAACAACAAAGTTGTCGACTAGATTTTTGCATGCTGAAATTGGTACACTTCAGCAAGTCAATAAACGTCAGATTGTTGATCATGCCCGGCTGAAGTATAACATATTTTCTCAGTGTCTCTGTTCAATCTTACTGCAGTGCAGCAAATAACCGTGATGAGACTTGGTCTGTAACTTTATGTGTATTTGGCTGAACCACCGGTAGCGAATCTCCCATGAGAATCTTTCAATGTACTCAATAATGGAACTCTCATATTCCAAAGTACTGAGGTGAATTTCAAACATTTTTACAATATTCCAGCTTCATCGTACCCTACAGGTTTCAGCTGACTGTCCCACAACAAAGACCGTGGCCGTGAAGCAGACGTTGAGTACGAAATATATGCATGCAGAGTTAACACGGAATCTTGTTTTCCTCGCAGACTTGATGCACTTCTAACCATTAGGAATATCTCATTTATCCACATATAATGTTATCGCGCCTCTGAACCTTCCAGCATTAAGAAAACAATGTTTATCCATTCAAACTTGCAGATGTCTGTAACGTCTGTAAATAACTTAGTATGTTACCAGACTTAACATTACATTGTTTTGAATAAGTTCGAGGCTTGTGTGTATCATCGCTAGCGGGATACAGTGCGGACAAGACTTCTCATTCAAATCATCGGGCCATTTTTACATTTATTACCGCTCGTCTTAGAATATACCTCAACACGCAATAAACCTTTTAAGAGGAAACCAAGCATTAACTTCTTTATATCTGAAAAAAGTCCATCCTGGACCTGCTCCGGTGTAATTACCAATCTTATTAAGATTTATTTAAATATCGGACGTTCGTGGTTTTGCGCCTGTCTGCAATATTGATTTGATTCCAGGACGCCTGTTTGAAAGCAGCTTCATAGTGCCTTTACCGGGGTTTTATACGCGTGGACTCATTGTTCAGTAATGTTTTAAATCACCGTCGTTCTTTAGGACTTGAACTCGGGGACATTTACTCCTTGGCAGCAGTCCTATCAGCAATAATAGCTAAAGTATTTCTTTATCAACGACCTCGTGATATTCGAGTCCATGAAGAAATTTCGATAAGAAACTGTTCTGCTGTTGCTGATAATTACCTGTAGTTCATTCGGGTTGTTCTAACATTACAAGTTAATCTGTTTTTGCTGCATCTCTGGGTAATCTTATTTCATGGTTTTGCTAACATTCTTTAGTTCATTCAAGGCAGGCTTTTTTTACACTCAGAAACATAAAGTAATTACATTAATATAAACATGTAATTATATTTTTTATGTGTATTATAGATCTGCATAAATGATTCCCTCAGTTTCATTTAACATAAAATACAATTTCAATAGGAAGTTTAGAAGAATGGAAATGCACCAACAATCCGGTTATCATACACCTCCAATCGAACATCCCTTGGCCATAAACGTAAATTTGATTTGTTTGGTTTTTCGTCTGACGGAACATATTGAGACAGAAAAACCGACTGTGGCTTTTTCTCATTCCACTGCCATACATGTGCCTTGTAAACAAAAGTATTTCCTTGTATCATTATCAATGACATGTTATATCCAATGGTTCTTTCTTGACTTGACGGAACAGAACGTGAATGTTCAGATTGATACACCGCCGTCTCTACCAACACTATCTCTCACATATTTCTTACTTCTTCTTCAACTTTTCTTATATTTATTTCCTATGTATTGTGCTACTTGTTAAATTTTTATTCCCATTCACTCGTTTCATTTACGGAGACATTTGCGTGTTGCTTTTAACTTGTTCCAGTCGATCTGCACTTATATAATAATTTACTTAAAATAAATAATGTGTACACATTTACTTCAAGCGATGCAGGCCCACGCTAAAACCACGTTTAAAATTGATATCCCAGTATTTTCATTTATCATTTTGAATTTAACATCAACCCATTAATATCAAGCATAAACTTGACGGGCTCCATGTTCCATCAGCTGCTGAAGATTATTTTAACATGATAAAGTATTCCTTCCTTACGGGTTAGTTTAAGTGGTTTGTCGGGTGCAATATTGTGACTTAAACCATACCCGAACATCAGAATTGCATGTGCTGCTTGAGTACAATTTAAAGGTAACATTATTTGGATGGTAGGTCATAGGATAATTAATACAGCGATACATGAACATGTAAGAATAATACTATACGGATAACTGTGTCCGAAGACTTGCTACAGCACAAAGAAAATGCTTTGACCACTCGAGGTTATAGTCTACCTTCTTGTCCAAAAAAGGTTTGCACAGCAAACTGTGTATGTCCAATCAATTCATCCCTACATGTGCGATATATCAATCAAATATATAAACTTTTACGATTGTAAATTAAGCCAGCTATTGTATTAAATAGATATGGAGAACTGTCCAACATCTGTGCTTTGTGAAAATAATGGAACATGTGAAGATTTGGGCGGGAACTTCATATGTCACTGTGTCAACGGATATTACGGACGCACTTGTTTCAACAGTAAGTATGCTTCGTCGACAAAGAGTAGTGCGAAATAGGGCTTTTTGATTTAGTATGCTTCGTTGACTATAAGTTGTGATAATATGTTTTTTGACTGGATTACTATAATTTGTTTGCTTCCTTAACAATGGGTTGTGTGTTAATAAGACTTTTGGACCATGATTACTACTGTATCATGATTAGTTAACAATGGGTTGTGTGATAATAGGGCTTTTGGACCATGATTACTACTGTATCATGATTAGTTAACAATGGGTTGTGTGATAATAGGGCTTTTGGACCATGATTACTACTGTATCATGATTAGTTAACAATGGGTTGTGTGATAATAGGGATTTTGGACCATGATTACTACTATAGCATGATTAGTTAACAATGGGTTGTGTGATAATAGGGCTTTTGAACCATGATTACTACTATAGCATGATTAGTTAACAATGGGTTGTGTGATAATAGGGCTTTTGAACCATGATTACTACTGTATCATGATTAGTTAACAATGGGCTGTGTGATAATAGGGCTTTTGGACCATGATTACTACTGTATCATGATTAGTTAACAATGGGTTGTGTGATAATAGGGCTTTTGGACCATGACTACTACTGTATCATGATTAGTTAACAATGGGTTTTGTGATGATAGGGATTTTGGACCATGATTACTACTATAGCATGATTAGTTAACAATGGGTTGTGTGATAATAGGGCTTTTGAACCATGATTACTACTGTATCATGATTAGTTAACAATGGGTTGTGTGATAATAGGGCTTTTGAACCATGATTACTACTGTATCATGATTAGTCAACAATGGGTTGTGTGATAATAGGTCTTTTGGACCATGATTACTTACTGTATCATGCTTAGTTAACAATGGGTTGTGTGATAATATGGCTTTTGGACCATGATTACTACTATAGCATGATTAGTTAACAATAGGTTGTGTGATAATAGGGATCTTGGACCATGATTACTACTATAGCATGATTAGTTAACAATAGGTTGTGTGATAATAGGACGTTTGGACCATGATTACTACTATAGCATGATTAGTTAACAATAGGTTGTGTGATAATAGGGATTTTGGACCATGATTGCTACTATAGCATGATTAGTTAACAATAGGTTGTGTGATAATAGGGATTTTGGACCATGATTACTACTATAGCATGATTAGTTAACAATAGGTTGTGATAATAGGACGTTTGGACCATGATTACTACTATAGCATGATTAGTTAACAATGGGTTGTGTGATAATAGGGCTTTTGGACCATGATTACTACTATAGCATGACTAGTTAACAATAGGTTGTGTGATAATAGGACTTTTGGACTATGATTACTACTATAGCATGATTAGTTAACAATGGGTTGTGTGATAATAGGGCTTTTGGACCATGATTACTACTATAGCATGATTAGTTAACAATGGGTTGTGTGATAATAGGGCTTTTGGACCATGATTACTACTATAGCATGATTAGTTAACAATGGGTTGTGTGTTAATAGGACGTTTGGACCATGATTACTACTATATCATGATTAGTTAACAATGGGTTGTGTGATAATAGGGCTTTTAGACCATGATTACTACTATATCATGATTAGTTAACAATGGGTTGTGTGATAATAGGACGTTTGGACCATGATTACTACTATATCATGATTAGTTAACAATGGGTTGTGTGATAATAGGACTTTTGGACTATGATTACTACTATATCATGATTAGTTAACAATGGGTTGTGTGATAATAGGACTTTTGGACTATGATTACTACTATATCATGATTAGTTAACAATGGGTTGTGTGATAATAGGGCTTTTGAACCATGATTACTACTATATCATGATTAGTTAACAATGGGTTGTGTGATAATAGGGCTTTTGGACCATGATTACTACTATATCATGATTAGTTAACAATGGGTTGTGTGATAATAGGACTTTTGGACTATGATTACTACTATATCATGATTAGTTAACAATGGGTTGTGTGATAATAGGACTTTTGGACTATGATTACTACTATATCATGATTAGTTAACAATGGGTTGTGTGATAATAGGGCTTTTGAACCATGATTACTACTATAGCATGATTAGTTAACAATGGGTTGTGTGATAATTTGGGCTTTTGGACCATGATTACTACTATAGCATGATTAGTTAACAATGGGTTGTGTGTTAATAGGACGTTTGGACCATGATTACTACTATATCATGATTAGTTAACAATGGGTTGTGTGATAATAGGGCTTTTGGACCATGATTACTACTATATCATGATTAGTTAACAATGGGTTGTGTGATAATAGGACGTTTGGACCATGATTACTACTATATCATGATTAGTTAACAATGGGTTGTGTGATAATAGGACTTTTGGACCATGATTACTACTATATCTTGATTAGTTAACAATTGGTTGTGTGATAATAGGACTTTTGGACTATGATTACTACTATATCATGATTAGTTAACAATGGGTTGTGTGATAATAGGGCTTTTGAACCATGATTACTACTATAGCATGATTAGTTAACAATGGGTTGTGTGATAATAGGACTTTTGGACTATGATTACTACTATATCATGATTAGTTAATAATAGGTTGTGTGATAATAGGGCTTTTGAACCATGATTACTACTATAGCATGATTAGTTAACAATGGGTTGTGTGATAATAGGACTTTTGGACTATGATTACTACTATATCATGATTAGTTAACAATGGGTTATGTGATAATAGGACGTTTGGACCATGATTACTACTATATCATGATTAGTTAACAATGGGTTGTGTGATAATAGGGCTTTTGGACCATGATTACTACTATAGCATGATTAGTTAACAATGGGTTGTGTGAATTTAGGACGTTTGGACTATGATTACTACTATATCATGATTAGTTAACAATGGGTTGTGTGATAATAGGACGTTTGGACCATGATTACTACTATATCATGATTAGTTAACAATGGGTTGTGTGATAATAGGGCTTTTGGACCATGATTACTACTATATCATGATTAGTTAACAATGGGTTGTGTGTTAATAGGGCTTTTGGACCATGATTACTACTATATCATGATTAGTTAACAATGGGTTGTGTGATAATAGGGCTTTTGGACCATGATTACTACTGTATCATGATTAGTTAACAATGGGTTGTGTGATAAAAGGGCTTTTCGACCATGATTACTACTATATCATGATTAGTTAACAATGGGTTTTGTGATAATAGGGCTTTTGGACCATGATTACTACTATATCATGATTAGTTAACAATGGGTTGTGTGATAATAGGACGTTTGGAACATGATTACTACTATATCATGATTAGTTAACAATGGGTTGTGTGATAATAGGACGTTTGGACCATGATTACTACTATATCATGATTAGTTAACAATGGGTTGTGTGATAATAGGGCTTTTGGACCGCAAGTACTCTATAGTAAACTTCATTAACAAAGCATTGTGTGATAGATAGATAGATAGATAGATAGATAGATAGATAGATAGGTAGATAGATGAGTGACGGAGGGACAGACAGATGGACGAACGGACACACACACAGACAGACGGACGGACGGACAGACAGACAGACGATAGATAGATAAACAGACAGACAGACAGACAGACAGACAGATAGATAGATAGATAGATAGATAGATAGATAGATAGATAGATAGATAGATAGATAGATAGATAGATAGATAATGTTATACAATTAAAATTTTCCAAATTGTATGTCTTATAGAATATTTTACAAATAAAGAGAGACGGTTGTTTTTCTCAATTCCTTTTATAAATTTGCTACTTGTTTAACTTTTAACTAGACCAAATTATCTCTGTTTTGAAAATCCATTGTTATATTTTGGCTATTACTGTCCAAATAAGAGAAATATATTTAAAAGAGAGAGAGTAAACTATCCTCTACTGTTAATAAGTCTATGCAGTTACAAACAAGTCATTGTCCATATGTGGCCTCGAGATTATCACATTTCATGTACACAAATATCACATGATTTTATAGTATACTTAATTATGGAAAGGATTCTTATATCATTGTAACATTTGATGTTTCAAATTCATCAACAGAAGATGGAAACTTTTCCGCTTGGTCGAACTGGACAGTGTGTCCAGTGTCTTGTGGTGGCGGGATTCAAACACGACAGCGGACATGCGACAACCCAGCTCCAAAAGGAAACGGTGTTTGCTATGGAGAGAGTGTTGAGAATAAGACATGCAACACAGAATACTGTCCTAGTATGTACAGCATATAAATACATATTTACACTTTTATACATTCAATGACAGGATCGTTTTGTTTTCATGTATATATTGCATGATCCATGTCAGTGGTTGAAAGTATTATTAATATGAAATATAATGTGCCTGCCATGGAAAATAGTTCATTTCCAAGAAACAAAATTGAAAATTGTAAACCCTCATTTACAAATATAACGCATATCCTCACTTATAAGTCAAGTCCATCTGCAAGCACATATCATCTCTCTCTCTCTCTCTCTCTCTCTCTCTCTCTCTCTCTCTCTCTCTCTCTCTCTCTCTCTCTCTCTGTGTGAAGGGTTTTGGTTTTGGTACCTCATAACTGATAACTTTCGTGTACCTATTTACATAAATACTTAAATTTACTGTTCGTTATTGAATTATCAATTTGGAAATACTTTCCGTGATATTATATGTCTTATTAGTCATAATCAAATAATTAATTTCAGTCTCATGTTGCCCTGATTATCTGTTTATATGTCAAAGTATTATTAAACACCAAAGAATCTAATGGGTAAAATAACCCTAATTGATTAGGTCAAAACGTATGTTTCATGATAGTCTCAATTCATTTGAATATTCTATTCGCAATTACATACAGATGTAAGTCTTTGATGTTCAGACGATGATGGGAACGATTGTTAGTTTTGGTCTATAGCAATTATTGTAAAAAAACGTTAAGACGTTTAGAGGAGGAAAAACATACAGAATGGCAACAAATCAGTCCGTATAGTCTGAGTTAGATTAACTCCAAACACATTATTTACTATTGTATCAAGTCAAATATGGTTCACACATCAACCAAATAAATCCACTCCTGTTCAACAATTGTTGGAGGAAAATGGCATAACACTGAGTGGCTGGAGGTGTGTTCATTAAACGTGCCTTTATTGGTCAAACTGATTAGCATTGTTGATGATTTGTTAGATGCTATGCATGGCTTGTATTTAGGTAATACATCGGAAGACTTTCAATAGACGCATTACCGTTAGACAACCGTTAGGAGCATTTAAACCTGTTTCTATTGATTTAGTACAGACAATTGTGATGAAAAGTGCACCAAAGTCTTGTGAACTTGATCCAATACCGACATCACTGCTGCTTGAGTGCTTAGACCCAATATTGCCTTCACTAACTGATGTTATTAATATATCTCTCTCATTAGGGGAATTCCCATAATTTTTCAAAACTGTCATCATAAAGCTTCTGCTGAAGAAACCAACACTGGACCATAACGATTTAAAGAACTACCGCCCAGTTTCTAATCTCCCATTCATATAAAAAATCTTAGAAAAGGTTGTTCTAACTCAACTTGTATCTCATTTGAATTCAAACAGTCTTTATAGCAATGCACAATCTGCATATCGCCCTTGCCACAGTACGGAAACTACTCTTCTGAAAGTATTTAGTGACATTCTCTCTGCTTTGGATAGTGGAAAGATTACAGTCCTCACTCTCCTGGATTTATCTGCAGCATTTGACACAGAATATAGCCTTACAGTGGTTCAAGTCCTACTTAGTTAACAGGACACAAATTATATATGCAAATGGAATACACTCCAGCCCAGGTGACGTATGTTGTGGTGTTCCACAGGGATGAGTTATTGGACCTGTTCTCTTCATTCTGTATACTCAGCCGCTCTCAAGTGTCATAGATCATCACCCAGTGTCGCACCAATTGTATGCTGATGACACCCAAATATACAAGTCTAGCCACCCAACTGAAGTTGATGTTACCATCCATGGAGTAGAGAAGTGCATTTCTGATGTGAAATCATGGATGACATGTAACAAGTTGCATATGAATGATGATAAAACTGAGGCTATTCTGATCACAACACAAAGACCTTCTCATTCACATCCTTTACTTCTGACAATAAATATCAGCAACACCAACATTAAATTCACACAGTCAGTACGGAACCTAGGCGTTACTCTAGACAGTACTCTCACATTGCACCAACATGTCATGAACATATGCAAGGCTGCATATCTTGAATTGAGACACATCAGTTCCATTCGTAAATACCTTTCAGTTGATGCCACTTAAACACTTGTGTGTTCATTAGTACTTTCAAGACTGGACTATTGTAACTCAATTTGTCTGGTTCGTCACAATATTTACTCTAGAAACTTCAAAAAATTCAAAACAAAGCTGCACGGATCATCTTTAGAGTACCTCGATCAGAGCACACCTCACCACTGCTCTGTACCCTACATTGGCTATGAATTCGATACAGAATTAAACACAAAATTTGTTCTCTGTGCTATGTTTCAATGACAGACTCCAGTCTAACATACCTATCCAGACTCACCCATGTGTATACACCAGTTAGATCCTTGCGCTCTTCTTCTGATAATCGTATACTCATTGTTCCCAAGGTGAAAACAAAGTCATATGGACAACGTTCTTTTGCACACCAGGGCCCGGCGACGTGGAACGAATTGCCCATTGAAATTAGACACAAAGACACAGTGATCCCTTTTAAGAGTGCTCTTAAGACTCGCCTGTTTCGACTGCAGGGACAAACTTAGCGACCTAATCATGTTTTGTATCTTATATGTTTTCAGCATGTTGTTATGTTTTCCAATTTCATTGTTTTTGTCATTTGTTGTTCTGTAGTGTAGTCATATCATTATTGATGGTGTGAAGCGCTTAGAGCTTCGTAAGATTAGGCGCTATACAAAGTCCTCATTATTATTATTATTATTATTATTATTATTATTATTATTATGTAGACATAGATCTTTATATCTTTTACTGCTAAGACAGCCAACTTCAGCTGTGATATACAAGCAGCCGAGCTAGCGACTTCCTTACCGTGTATATAAAGTTACGGCGTCCTCCATAACAGATAGTCATAGGCAAACTTTAAGAATATTTTAATGAAACCCGTTTCCACCAAAACGTATTACTAATCATTTTTATCCGGTGATTTTTTCGAATAAAAACAATTTGTCTAACAGAAGGAACATAATACAAGCCATATACTTGAACTTCCTTTTTATTCTTTGTGATTTTGTGGGCTCCCTCTAGGATTTGTTGTTAGAACTGAAAATATGTGGCCGTCGTGTTCATAATGGATTTGTTTTGATACAGTTTATAATTCAGTCCAGGCTGATGGTGTATGGGCTGCGTTTTCTCAAAATAAACATATTGCATGCCTACATATTACTTTACCTTGGTCTCTTACGTTTTTTTCTCCAGTCGATGGCGGTTTTTCAGAATGGACAGTATGGAGTAATTGTACGGAAGCATGCGGCGGTGGAATACAAAACAGGTCACGCAAATGTGACAATCCACAACCCCAATATGGTGGTTTCGATTGCGTTGGGGACTTCAATGAAACGCAGTCTTGCAACGTTCAACACTGTCCAGGTATAATTCCTAAAATGGGGTCTGGTTAATGTGTCTATGGGGTATTATGAGGTTAAATTATGAGTTGGATCTGATCTTTCGTACACTTTAAATAGAACAGGACACAATTTTGGCTGGAATGCGATGGAAGCCGGAAATGCCGAAATCAGTGTAAGTTGACTTTTATTTTTTTTAACAATGCGATAACAAATAATTTAATATTGACGAAAAATATTGTGATTGCTTCGATTTCTTTCAAAATACTTATCATCCTTCTAGATAACTGATGCATGTTCGGCTTCTATCACATTCCAGCCAGCTGATATTTACTTTAATATAATTTGCAAACACGTCCATTTGCTTGTAATAACTTGAATTTATTAGAAACAAGACTCGATATTAGAGAAAGTAAGTGCAAAGCGATATGACTTTAAATTTATAGTAAAGCGTCCATATGGGCTACGAAGTGTGCGAGATATTTCTGAAAGTTTCGACCAAGCAACACGTTAAACAGCGCCGTTATATTGGGCAGTATGGTCTCAAAGAAAACCAAACATTTTAGAGGAGGGTATTACATTGTAGGGCTACGTTTGGGCTTAGATTTTGTCAAGATCTTGTTAGCATGATCTAGTATGGACACACACACACACACGTATATATATATATGTTTTATACGATTAAACGTTGAGGTCACTGTTTAAAGTTGGTCAAGTTAGTTTCCTTTGGCAACTATATGACCCAAATGACCCAAACTTTAAATTCTTTTGGACTAATATTTTCGATAAAATATCGTATAGACATATTCCTTCTATAACGAAGCAAGAGAGGGAGAGATAATTATATATATTTGCGGCTTAATTAAATAACAGTTATGTAGATATCATGCAGCCATTTACTGAAATAAAAGTCAAAATGAATAGAGTGCGTACCTACCCAATCTCTTTCCATGTTCATTTCGTTAACTCTATTCATGATATTAAAGGCATATCCATTCCTTCATTTCTAGTGTATTTTAAAATGTTCTTATAATTTAAAGTTGCTGCAATCATCGATAATAAGTATTACTTTGATATAGAATATTAAGCATCCAGGGTTTGTAGTTAATTAAATAATTTAAGATGATCCTTTTTGGCAATGTCACCTAAACACGTATAAGCCATCTTTCATTAAGTTCGAAGGGTCTCGCTCTGTTGCATTAGTTGCCCATCATTCATCATCATTGTTGTTGTTTCTCAAATCAGGCCAATGTTTTTGAAATATTGTTTTATTGCCATTCACACTGTTGTCTTTGGAGGTCCCATTTTTCTCTTGTCCCGCATTGTAGCGCGATAGAATATATTGAATAGTGCAGTCACTCTGAATACGGGTTCCAGCCATTTACATCATATTGATGTAATTTGCGATGTGAAGGTTTCCATATCAGCTCTTCATAGTTCTACATTAAATATATGTCTTTGTCATGAAATTATACTAATTTTGCGAAGGTACTTGATTTGGAATGTTTGCAACCTTTTTCCGACTAAATTGTTTCTCGTCACCCAGAACCATGTAATGGCTCACTGTGTACGTTACTTTTGACGATTCTTAACCTTAGTATATATGCTTAATTTGGTGACTTCCAGTTAGCTTGAATCGTGGCAAAAGTCTGGTTAGCTTTTTCTGATTCTCCGTACTCACATTTACGCAAGAGCCATCTGTTGACACACTACTGCCTAAACAGGTAAATTCTTATATCTCTTCTAGTGTTGTATTGTTCACTATAACATAATGGTTGCTGGTTAATCGTGGTTTATATTTTCATGAATTTTGTTTTCTAAGTGTCGATGTTGAGACCTATGCTATTTGCTTTTTTTCTGCCGGAAACTGGTTTCTATTGAATGTACTGGTACTAGCTGTAAAGAGACTAATATCATATATACCAATATTTTCATTTCTTCTCACTTGTTTCATCAGCGAGTCCATTGCAAAAGAAATAGAAATGAAGATAAAACGTAACCGTTTCTCACTCCAGTCTCTACCTTGACACTTTCTGTTAACTTTGTTGTTATGGATTTGCCGAGGGATAGGATTTTATTAGGATTTCTTTTTAACGTAGCTTTAACAATTTTTCAGTCATATCGGTATGATGTCTGCTGTGAGGCAGTTTCTAGTGATGTCTAGCACTGAGGCATCATGCCGCAGACATGTAGCATGATGTCCCACCCAGTCACATTATGCTGACACCAGGCCGACCAGTCCTAACACTAACCTCTTAATGCTGAGCGTCAAGCGAGGCAGCTGTTAGTACCGTTTTTGTAAGTCCTTGGTATGACTCGGCCGGGGATCGAACCCACGACCTCCCGCTTCCGCGGCGAACGCTCTAACCACTAGGCCACCGGAGCGGTGATTTGCCGAGGGATCTAAAGCGCTCTCCGTTACGGATCACTGTCTCATATCTGTCTGCGTGGGTTCGAGTCTCATATTCGGCTAATGTGGGTATGTTAGAAAGCTTGCCAGTAGCTTCTCGTGGGTCAGTGGTTCTTTCTGGGGTTTTTTCCCCGGTTTCTTCCTCCACCATTATTACTGGCCGCCATGTATATCCTATCGAGTGCTGAAAAATGGCGTTATACCCTACAACAACAACAAAAACCCACAACAACATTATCTTCGTTGTTCAAAAATTTATCCCAACTCAAAGATCTGGTCTAATAATTTTGCATTATTTGCCCTCTATTGGTAGGTGTGATCTTTAACAATGGCCTGTGATTTGTTTTAAGACGATGGGGCTAAAGACTTGACTTGTGAGAGATAGTTGCAAGCTCTTTCCCTATTTAGTGCAAAGTTACCGTTCCTTGTTATTTCTTTTTCAGCCTTCTTTATCAATTTAATACAATCTATATAGCCATTTTGTCTCAATGAAGGCATTCTTTAAGATGTGTAGGTCTTGTTGCACTCATGTTTACTCAAAATCATCAGCTTCTACGGTTACAGCCGCAGTTCGAACATGCGTAGATAATCCCCATGCGTTACTTATGGTAGAAAGAAGAGGTCCTTTAATCTAAAAGTTTGACTTTAATTATATATGTAAGAATGATTTCTTTATCGGGAAAAAGTCGTTTTTACAAGGTCAACACTTGTTTACCTTTCTTGATTTTCAAATCGTTTCGTAATATATTGTAACACTTCTTTATAACAGACAAATTTATTCGCGTATGTGTATTTATATGCATATTTCGAGGACCTGAATTGATTTCAAGCCATTACGAAAATTTTTCATTTTAGCAGGGAGAATATATTTGAACTCTTCCATCCTATTAGTACTCTTCAGACGAATCCACTTTAGAAAAAAAAGAGTAAAATTTTTCATGCATGTTTGCATGTGTAATTAACGTGATTCAATTTTGTCGTCATTGTAGTTACTTTTAAATTTAAAATATATATTTTTTAAATTTTTATTCTGTAGTAGAACTTTATAAATACGAATCTAGCATAAACTCTGCAGTTTGCTTTATTGATATTTCTAAACGATAAAATAAGCAGCAATAACTTATAATATAATAATCTGGTCATCTGTGTGTATCTTTTAGTCAATGGGAACTGGTCAGAGTGGACAGCGTGGTCGACCTGCACAGTCACATGCTCTGGAGGAGTGGAAACAAGATCTCGAACATGTGACAACCCAAGTCCTAACTATGGCGGGGCGAACTGTACAGGAAACACATCAGAGATTCAGGAATGTAACACAGAGACATGTCCACCCGGTATGGTACTTTTTGATCAATCTACCTTTTACCGAGTTTTCCGATTTCATAAACTATTTATGTTGTCCGCTGAGATACAATTTTGTATAGGAAATATCTTCAATTATTCTTCTCCCATCATTGATGTTTTTTTTCTAAAGGTTGTTTTTTATGTTTACACCATTATTTTGCTTGATCTATATTGTAACACCCCGTGTGTTATTTCGAAAAGACCAAGAGTTCAGGAATAAAAATGCTTTTTATAAATAATAAAGGTGAGATATAACATGCTTTTCAATATCGAAAATGGACTTTATATAAACAAAGTGACCGTCACAACACTATCAGCTAATGAGAATATATAGCAGACTTGGTTATCTAAATGTCAAAAGACAACGTTATAATATACAATATTTAGGTTAAATTAATTGTATTCTTTAATTCATGTGTATATTAATAGCCTAATTTATTAGATTGGCTGTAATACGTCTTGACATAGTAGCGCGATCTCAATAAAAATAATAATTTTAGTACTAGTGTACTTGAGCAGTGTGGTGGGAGATAGAAGCGGCTTTATAGAATATTAGACTATATAATTATAAGGCATTTACGTTCGATAGCAATCATGTAATAAATCTACTTAATATTTCTTATAACAGTTTGATTCAGGTTTTGGATTTTAAAGTACCAAAGTTAATATCGGTTATGAAAATTATGTATGTGATAGTTTTAGAATACAAGACCGAAACTCTTTTCTACTTAGATGTTCATACTTTGCCGCTCTGACAGCTATCTGCCAGTGCACTGTTTGCACTCATATTTATAGACGCCTATCAACGTCACATGACCGTAGTTAGCCAATCAATGTTTGTCCTTCTCAAGGCGGGCCATGGCGGTAACCAAGTCAACTATTCAAACTGTAAGACAAATCCTAATGAACATGCAATTTAGACGGACTTAAGTTGTCCTCATAATGTCCGTGGTGTGTGTTTTTACTGTTAATCTTATAAATATATTCGTACCTATGATTCCGTATAACTGAAAGAAACGGACAAGTACATTTCAATGCGAATCGAGTGAGAGTACAGCGTACTGATGATCCAATGAGTCGTAATATGGTTAGAAATAGTCCCTATCATTTGCATACTACATGTATTTTGCACACTAAGTAAAACAACAATTTCTATATAACCAAGAACTTTCAATAATGAACAGTAACATTAGTTCTAACTTATTGTCCAACAAAAGTCTGACAAGAAAAATGCGATTCTTCGGCTGGGCACATTGATTCCATCAATATCCTGCATCTCTGTTGTTCTCGTAATAAAACTCCACCGGATCGCTGAATTCATTAGTTTATGGGCTAACATCATATTTCTCGCTTCGATATTCCAAAATCATGGAAGCTAAGATAATTCATTTCCTAAACTATTCATGTCAAATTCCAGCACGACACACCTATGGTTCAACATGGAATGAATATGGCACAATAACTGCGAACATGCGAACTCCTTTCTACTTAATGTTGGTGTCCCAGTTTGTAGAACTGTTGATGTCTTTAGATGACTTCCTTGATGAATTTATTAATACTCTTGACAACAGCATGACACTTCGGACCAGGGCATGGTTTTACACTCACATTTAGTATAAGACGCAGGGTACACATTTATAAAAGATGCAGACGGTGATCTAAACGATGGTGGGTGGGTGGCGTACATTCAGGAACGGAAGAAGTAATTCACACACGATAAACGTTTTCAGTGACAGATAAAAATGACAAGATCAAATAAGCCAGTGTCATAGTTCATCATCATCTCACATCTCAACGTTGAACATCAAATAATCTTGATACGTTAATATTAACTGGACAATGTGCATGCAAAACTTCATTCACAGTACCAATATGGTATTACAACATAGTGAACTGCCTCATGTATTTGTTTCATATTTTTAATTATCATTATTAGTATTACTATTGAAAAGGAATGTAGTTCTTAATAGCGCCAAGTATTTTGGTTTGCTGAGTTAGGTATTACAATATATTTATACTACTAAATGACGATGTATACTGTGATGGTCATTTGTTTCAATATGGTATACGAATTTTCCACTTAACGCTTTGTTCCATCAGGATAAAATATTTTGTTTTTGGTTTCTTTCTACAAGCGACTCACTTCTATAAGCTAAACAGATTTCAAATGTTGGATGTACAAATAATCTTTGTGCAAATATTTTGTAAATGTCTGTTAATGTCGGTTGCAGTTTGAGAACGAACGACAATTGGACTTCATTTCGGTCAAGTTTGATTTGTTTCAATATATTTGATATTATATTTATCTTTACATCATTGTCAAGTGGTCTCTGCACAGAGAAAATTTAAATAATATACTAGTATTTAAGTATATGCATATAAAGCACATGACATTATTAAGATATTGCAACTTTCTTATAAATATTTACAATTTTGAGTGAATGGAAATTGGTCTACTTGGTCCGATTGGTCGCAATGTTCCATTACCTGCAGTGATGAAGGCGGAAACCAGACTCGCTTCCGGACGTGCACAAATCCAAAACCAGACTGGGGAGGTTTAAACTGTACGGAAGCGGATACAGAGACACAACAAGGCTGTAACAACTTTTCTTGTCCAAGTAAGCAAGATTATTGATTTACGGGCAACACAGTAAAGTATTTGACTATATGTTTAAAATTATTCATTGATATTTTCATAATTCGTCTTGCATTCCAAACAATCAAGCGATTCACGATTTCGGAAAGTACCTTTAACATTCTTGTACTGCAATTCATGTTTTTTTAAAAAGCTTCCAGCATTTAAGTTCTTGAATAGAAAAGACAATTGTACAAGTTGTATCATTCTTATAAAGCATTACACGTTTGAGTAAATGGAAATTTGCCTCCCCTCTCTCATCCAGTTGTTCGCAGTGTTCAATTAACTGTTATGACGGGTATGGAAACCAGTTTCGCTTCTGGGAGTGTAGAAATCCATAACAGGTGTTAAGGGTCATCTTAAATTGCACTGGAAAAAATACAGACATTCAACGAGTCTGTAACAAGTTCGTTTGTCCAAATAAGAAATATTAATGATGTATAAATTTCAATGACAAACATTTGAGGTGATATTTTTAAAATCATTTATTCACATTTTCATCATTATTAATTGAACCGGCTTTGCTTGGTTGTTTTTTGTCAACATTTTTACACACAATTTACATTCACGACAATCTAATGATTGATGAATTAGAACCTGATCAGACTCCCATTGAAGAAAATTATAACTTAATACAATACTTAAGTAATTGAAAAAAAGAATATTTTATATTAAAATATTATAACCTTTTAAAAATAATTATTTACAATTTGAGTCAATGGAAGTTGGTCGGCTTGGTCCAGTTGGTCGCAATGTTCCATTACCTGTAGTGACGGAGGAGGAAACCAGACTCGTTTCCGGAACTGCACAAATCCAGAACCACAATGGGGCGGCTTTAACTGTACTGGAAATGGCACAGAGACACAGCAAGGCTGTAACAAGTTCACTTGTCCTAGTAAGTACATTTAAGGATTTATGAGCATCATTGACGTTTTTAAAAGTGTTTAGGGAACAAATCATTTGGATTAAAGTCCTTCAGAACAAATGGAATAATCGAGAAGATAGAAGAAGAATTTGAGTATGTACTTTAATTTAAGTTTTGAATCCAGCAATTTGATAGAGAGATTTAAAAATTCAAATTTTATTATGTGTTGATGAAAGAGGACTCCTGCCTTTTATCCATAAATTTTATTGTGTGTTGATGAAAGAGGACTCCTGCCTTTTATCTATAAATTTTATTTAATTCTTACTCAAAACGTACAATCTAAATCTTTAGAATCATCTGACAGGTAAGATTCAAATTAACCTATGACAAGTTTTGAAATTGAACTTTACAAAAAAACACTGAATTTCGGAATATTCAATCTCACTTGTTTGTATAATATTCCCTTGTTCTTTACATTCTGTTTGTACATAGGTAAAATAGGAAGTTGTATTTACCTCAAGTCAGCTGATTAAAAAGTTATAAATGGGTGAATGATATTAAAGTTTTAAAGATCTATTTTGCTTGCGGACTAAGAGTTCTAGGAAAATATATAATAATACTTGTCAACATGCTTTGCAGATTTATTTCCTCTTTATTGGTCTGAGAAGGCTACAATTGCAACATATATAGCTCTTCCGTCTAATGAACTTTGTCTGAAAACCGCTCAAAAGACTTCGTTTAAAATGTATACATACACTCACGTGTGAAGGCCGTTCAAATATTTATTAATGATTCTAATCTGCCATCAAATGTGTCCGTTTTTAGTAAAAACAGAAGACAAAAACCTATGTGACTTTCTTTTTCATAAATATAATAAGCATGATTTGACATATTTGGTAATAAATATCGAAACAAAATGTTGTTGGCTTTTTGAACTATCAATTAAGCCGGCATAGGTGAGGGGAGATACATTCATGTCGTAAATATGATAATGTAATTCATATTTCAATCTTCTAAATTAGGTGCCCTTAAATTAAGAATGTCACTAAATGCTTTGGACAGAGCAAAGCTTCAGGTGAGCTTAATATATGAAACCAAAACTGTTACCACCTACCTGATGACAAGATGCATGTAAGGGAGAGAAGTATTCTTAACGCTCATGACTTATTGTCACAGTTTTAGATATATGGCACGTGCCTATTTGAAAAGTAGCTGAATGCTGCGATTAAAACTCAACTACGTGATGCTTACTTGTTTTCTCTCTAGTGCAGTACTTGTGATTTGAATGAGAGAAACTGTACACAAGCTGCTCTAGTGCAGTAATTGTGATTGGAATGAGAGAAACAGTACACAAGCTGTTCTAGTGCAGTACTTGTGATTGGAATGAGAGGAACAGTACACAAGCTGTTCTAGTGCAGTAATTGTGATTCGAATGAGAGAAGCAGTACACAAGCTGCTCTAGTGCAGTACTTGTGACTGGAATGAGAGAAACATTACACAAGCTGTCTCAATGATCAAGAAGGTAGCACACACTATACTGTGCTTATGTGGAATACTTTCTGTAGCACACAAGTCATATGATCGCACTGTAACGGGTGCATAATGGAACATTTTTCATCGGCGTCATCGAAGGAAATGGTAAGCTCAATCCAATTCAGTGCTATAGAATGCAATTCAATTTTGGCCTACTAAACTTACATATAGTTAGTGTGTTGCACGTCACAGACTTCATACATTTAGCTCAATTATTGTCATATACTTCATTTGTCTTTAAAATGTGGTAATTCTATAACATAATGCTTTCTAACGTTTTAATTCCAGGTCGGTGTATCAATTATAATCCAAATAATCCTTCACAGTGCGAATTCGACAACAACGGTATGCATATTAAGTTATCTTTTTAATATTTTGAGTATCGGGGGCTGTAGTTGCCTTGCTTCCATATTTACGACACGTTTATTTAGACCTGGTAGTGATTACATTAACCTGAACGATATCTTTTCAGTGTCAAATAACTCCTTTACATACCAAAATATTTTATTTCGATAATGCAGTTAAACTGAAACATTCGGAGCTAAACGATGCAGAGACTTGCAGACTGCCATTATGAACTCCACCACCACCCACTCACCGAGGACACCATCTCCACAACTGTCACTATTACTAATACCATAATCTCATTAATTGGTGTTAGATTTCATTTCACATTAGTGCATTAAGCATACATATAGAGTTATTTTTGTGTCTTTAACATCTAATGTAAACAACATCTACTACACCTTGTTTGCCCTTGGCTTTGAATGCTCTAAATAATGAATACAGGCTGTGCGATACCGTGCAAAAGTCTTTAATATTTAGCCAACACACTCTGTGTAAAACATTCACTTTCCTTTGACTCTGTGCGAGTAGTCGAATAATATATGAAACATGCATATTCCTTTGGGTTTGTTCGATTATTCGAATAATAGAAATCTGATGAAATATCTATGTCTCGTTTTAAGGTATAATAGAAATCTAATGAAATATTTATGTCTCGTTATAAGGTACTAAATTACTAATAGAAATCTAATGAAATATTTATGTCTCGTTTTAAGGTACTACTGCCTGGAGACGAATTCCAAGCTATTCTAATTATTTGTTAGCTTTGCTGACGTTGTGGTGCCTAAAGTCTTGTCTCCAATAGAACGCCAATCATGCATATGAAAATCGATACGAAAACAAATCATATCTCTGGGAGATCAGCAGACATCTCCCTATGTAATTGTTGATTCACTGTTTTGATGTTTAGGATTATGGTATATCTACCATTTTTCCATTCAAGCACATTTACTCTTGGCTATTGAAGTAGTTTGTAATAATTAGAAACTATATTTAGTGATATTCTTATGACACAATGCCGACAATGAATCTTTACAAATGTGGCTTGTGAACTTTACAGAATGTAAAGAATCCATTTTTCTGGCGTTTACGAAAGAATATATACAGATGCGTATCAGACGTTACACAGCAATTTATTGAAAATGTGCTTGAATGTATATTTTAATATTGATATACAAGATACGTATCATCATAATGTTAAATTTCTAGTCTTGAGAGATTAAATATTGAAGACTTTTACAATAATCAAAATTAATGTTTGACCTAGAAATCTGAGTGGGTCTCATAGTACTTCACTTGACCAAGAAATTCATATCCATGTGTGTGGTATTCCATCAGCTTTCATTTTTAAGTAAGCAAGAATGCAAAATTTATATAGAGGTTACATATGCTATATAAAGAGATACAATGAATTAGGTCATTAGTGAAATGCAAACAGTATATTGTCACTAGTGACAAATTTATGAATAATAATGCAACATGTTTTAATCTGCTGACATAACTATTACGTTATATTTACTCAAAAAGGTAGATTTTCCAATAATATATATACACTGGTAAAGCAAACCCATTCAGTTGGAATGGATTTTGTCTTTCATTCTGTGCCAAGGTGTGATTATTGCCTAATTTAATACATCGATAAAGCATTTCACCATATACAATATTTATAGGAAAGCGATTCTTTACATATTTAACTGGTAATATAACACTTCAAATTGTTTATTTTGTCAAATTAATAACTGTTTCGTATGAAAAGAAAGTGATTTTTTTTCGTTAACACCTTTCTTGTTCAGAATGTCCTAATGAGTATTGTTTTTGTGGTGATACAGTTGACACATCACAGAGGTCATATATGTAACATAGTGTAACATCTATAAACAAAATATTAAGATTTTAATGAATGAGTTCACTGGTAATTATTTTGATCCTTTATTTTGTGTATTCTTGCCTCCAAATGCAGATTAACTTTATGTAGACTTGGCAAGTTTGCACTAAAGAGCAGTGTCTGAAGCTGCACCCAGATTTGGATTGTCACTTTAAGTCGGTTACCAATAAAACAAATAATTGCCCAATTTTCTCCATCACATGATTATTAATATCTGTAATACTATATTTTAATGAATATTGTACTCCAAAACCATTTGTTATAGAGTGTAACATGTATACAACACATAATTGGTTACAAAGAATATACAACAGCAACATGTCAAGTTTGTTCAGTTAATGAAAATTTACATGATAAATGTGCAAAACGAATTTTGCGACAAGGGAAGACCGGAAGCATACATTCTTTTCTTATTTTAGGCATTTCCTGATGGATTCACCTAACTGATTACAAAAGTGTAAATCAGAGTGTCGGCAGTCTAGACACACTTTTAGATATGTTCATCCTGATGGAGAGAGAGAGAGAGAGAGAGAGAGAGAGAGAGAGAGAGAGAGAGAGAGAGAGAGAGAGAGTTAAGGAAAATATAATAGGCATATATATGGCCATACAGAGCTTACAAAAGGACATATATTTCAAAGAGAGTAATAAGTAGTTTAAAAACCCAATATCACCACCGTGGCCATACGAAGTGGTATCGCCTAAGTAGATATATAATTTTTCTACATTTGTATATATTTCAATATCTAATTATAAAATATATAATAAAATGCTATGTGCAATGTTTTATAGTATTTGAACATTTACGTATAAAGTATGGAACCAATAAAATAGTTCGAAACAGAGAAACAAAATTAGAAGAAAAAAAAACCATAATCAAGAATACTATAATTCCGACATGTATGTACAAATTACATTGCTTGTCTTTCAGATTTTATCTCTTAATAAAATCTTTTATTTACATGTCTTATCTTCTTTTATATCTTGGCCTTTTTCATTTTTTAATACTGTTTTGCTTTTTGTTCACATCGCTAGTACACTGTCTAGGTTGCGGGTACCTAACTCAATATGATTATCGTGGGTTTTATTTATCTTAGGTCATTAAAATACTAGTGTACGTCAAAGTAATTTCGAGTTTTATAACAAAAACAGGAACAAATGCAAATATCTTGGTTGTTTATGCTCGTTCACAAACTGATTTTAAAAGGGGTAGAGACTAATTTTGAGCTAAATATACATAAGACATTTATATTTTTGAGCGTTAAGATGAAAAGAGTTTTAGTTTCAAAGGTAAGATTCAACTTATAGAAGAAAACATATATGTCAGAAAATGCGATATTGTGAAAACGGAAGCGTAACCTTACATTATAGATGTTTTGCCTACCATGCAGTTATATATCACTGACATATCACCGCTGTCCCCGTGGGTTCAAATCTCGAGCCTGGTCTGCGAGAAAGCTTTCCAGTAGCTACGGCTGGTAATTTTTCCCCATGATTTTCTCCACCAAATATACTATATGCCGTGCATAGCATATCGTGTTCTAAAAATGCCGGTAAACCCATAACAACAACTATGCGAAGGGAAAGGCTGAGGTATTCTCAGGGTTGATCACAAAAATAGCAGACAACGTTCCATAAAAGCTAAATCGGACTCGAATTGAGTTACATAATAGAAGGGACATTTATAAATTACACTGGTCTACATTTTTGTAGAAGATGTCTGCTTCAGATATAAAATGTGGTGTTTATTATGGAGTTTGGTGTGCCGAATTCAGACATGACAATTAAAACAACTGATTTTAGACTGGATTATTCATAGATCATATTCTACGCTCCACCCTTGTATCCCACAATCTTGTATCACATCTCCTCTGCATTATATGCCATATCGACGTATCAGTCCTTAACCCTCCACCTTTATTTGTTACTAATAAAAACCACCGTATGATAAATATAACCAAACTAATGCATGACATCCAAGCAAACCTAACAACGTCTTTACTTCCTACAGCAAAACAAATCGACAACTGCGTTCAATGCTGAAAAACATGCCCCAGTCACCAATTGCAGAGTATCAATTCAAACGTGTTATCCGTGGTATAGCAGTGTTAGGGACCAGCTTCGCACTGCTAAAAGAAACCGCCGTAAGGCGGAGAGGCTTTGGCTTTCCACCATACTCACTATTCATAAATAAATATATGAAGCCGTTAAGAAGAAAGTCCCAAACATAGTCCATTGAGCAAAATTATCCCACTACAGTATTAAGATCACGGAATGTTCCAGCTGCAGAGAGCTCTTCGAGATTACTAACAAACTAATGTCAAGGAACAAATGTACACCACATCCAAATATCTTCCCTCCAGTAAACCTTCCGGAAATGTTTGCAAGTTTCTTCCGTGACATGCTACAAACCATCAGACATAAACTTGAAAACACAATTTTAATTGACTCGTCGTCACCATACAGTTGCGATTCATAAACCTTTAGCAGCATTTGAATCTGTCTCTATGGATTTAGTACAATCGTGATTAAGAGTGGATCAAAGTCATATGAACGTGATCCAATTCCAACATCACTGCTGCTTGAATGCTTAGATCCAATATTACCTTTACTAACTGATATTATTAATACCCACCCTCTCTCTCTCTCTCTCTCTCTCTCTCTCTCTCTCTCTCTCTCTCTCTCTCTCTCTCTCTCTCTCATCTGTGGAATTCCTATCCTTTATTCAAACCTGCTATTGTAAAGCTTCTGCTGAAGAAACCAACTCTCAACCATAACGGTTTAAAGAACTACCGCCCAGTGAATATTCTCCCGTTCATATAATATAATAAAACTTAGAAAACGTTGTTTTAACCCAACTTGTAACTCATCTGAATTCAAACAAGCTTCTTAGCAATGTACAGTCTGCATATCGCCCTTGCCAAAGTACTGAAACTACTCTTCTGAAAGTAGTTAATGACATTCTCTCCGCTTTGGATGTTGGAAAGAGTACAGTCTATACCCTCCATGATTTGTCCGCATTATTTGACAATATACTAAGTTATATTACTTCACCGTCTCCAGCATGTATTTGGCATTCAGAAAAAGCCTTACTGTGGTTCAAGTCCCGCTTAGTCAACAGGTCACAAATTGCATTAGCAGATGGAATTCGCTCCATCCCAGTTGATCTATGTTGTGGTGTTCCACATGGGCCTGTTCTTAGTTTCCGTTCACTTCATTTAATACACTCAGGCGCTCTCAAGTGTCATAGACCATCACCCATTGTCTCACCATGTGTACGCTGATGACACCCATATATACAAATCTAGCCACCCAACTGAAGTTTATGCTACCATCCAAGAAGTAGAGAAGTGCATTTATGATGTGAAATCATGGATGACATTTAACAAGCTGCAGATGAATGATGATGAAACTGACGCCATTCTGATTCCAATATAAGACTTTCTCACTCACATCCTTTACCTCAAACAATAAATATCAGCAACACCAACATTAAATTCACACAGTCAGTACGAAACCTTGGTGTTACTCTGGACAGTACTCTCACACTTGCACCAACATGTTACGAACATAAGCAAGGCTGCATATCATAAGCTGAAACGCATCAGCTCCATTTGGAAATATTTTTAAGTTGATGCAACGAACACACTTGTGTGTTCATCAGTACCTTCAAGACTGAGTATTGTAACACAATTCTCCTGTTCAGTATCTACTCCAGAAACATCAAAATGTTTAAGACACATCTGATCTGATCTGATCATCCATTGAACACCACCATCAGAGCAAACCTCCCCGCTACTCTGTACCCTACATTGGCTATCCATTCGATCCAGAATCAAACACAAAATTTGTTCTCTGTGCTATGTTTCACTGACTGACTCCATTCCAACATACCTATTCTACCGCACTCATGTATGATACACACCAGCAAGATACTTACTCTCCTCTTCTGACAATCGTACACTCATTATTCCCACTATAAAAACAAGGCCCATCAACGTGAAACGAAATGCCCATTGAACTTAGACACAAGGACACAGTGATGCCATTCAAGATTGCTCTTAAAACGCACTTATGTCGACTTAAAAAAACAAACTTAAAGACCTAATAATGTGTCCTACCTTAAATATTTTCAGCATGTTTTATGGTTTCTAATGTCATGGTGTTTGCTTTTTGCAATCATGTCATTATATGTTTTGTGTGCTATATATGTTTTCTAATGTTGTGACGCTCTTAAGGCGTCCATATTAGACGCTATACAAAGTCATTATTATTATTATTATTATTATTATTATTATTATTATTATTATTATCAATGTCACCCTGACTTCTGGTCAAGTAAGAAATCAGAAAATGCAAACAAATGCAGATAAACAATAACATGAAAGAAAGATCAAATTTCTAGTAGTGTTCCAAACAAATTATCATTAACTCAACATCAGCTCAAACTAAACCTCAGCTTTAGAATCAAATACTGGAATTCATCTTCATCTTTCACCGAGTTACTTTAAGGATTCAAGTATATTTCTTGCAGCTATACTAACAGTAATAGCCGCTGATGCATGCCATAGCTGTCGCACACGTAGATGCACTTGGTGATGTTGGAACCGCTGCTGGAATGGCATTAACAAATGTAACAAGAAAAGGAGTAAATATTTATAAAAAAGGGAAAGGGTATAGAAATAAAAGGAATTCCCCACTCATTGTACGGAAAATGTCTGTTAATTTAATTAATGCTGCATTTAAATAAATTTAAATTTTTTCAGAGATGTTTTTATGCGCGGTCAATTACCAAAAACAAGCCAAACAATGTTGAAACAGGTCTTATTAATCTCGATAAACGTTCTGGTCCATGCACTCAATAGTGTTGCGTTCGCGATTGATCAGTTTGAAAAATGTTTATTTTGATTAGTATGTACTGAGACCACTAAAAAAATCTCAACACAGTAAGAAGTAATGCGCTTCAATTTCCGATCTGGTGTTCAACATTGCTTACACAAGCAATAACCTATCCGCCTATATGTGGATGTGACGTATTTGCTATACACAACGCTGGGTCAAAATGAACCAAACCACCCCATTAAGTCGTGAACAATTATACAAGTAGACGCGTCGTTTTAAACAGATCTTAAAGTATAATGGATGATATTTACGGAAGTTGTTCCTCTTAACAAAACCAAACAACAGACGGAATAAAAAGATAAATAAAAAAATATACGTAGTGTTGAAAAACCACAGCAAATTTGTCGAACATATTATTTTGTTATAAAGCATTATATAAAATGTGGGAAAGATAAGCAGAAATTTTTTAAATTCAAATTCAAAATATTACGAAAGGTACCAAAGGTGCAAAATATAGAATTAAGGATCTTAAAATAGGATTGACCAATAGTAACATTATAATTCAAGAGTTAAAAACATTCTAATAATAAAATCGATCATGAACAAAGTATATATAATGAAACGAAGAATCAAGACAATGCAATCGAGAATCTAGAAGAAAACTTTGCCGACCTCAACAACATAATTCAAAAATTAAATCAGTCGATTATTGATGCATACTATATAATTAATACTAAAGTTGATCTTATATATAAATTGACCCAAAAGGTAATACACTTATGAAAAAGAAATTATCTGAGATTAAAGCTGTTCAGACAAAATATGAAGAAGTAAATAATCAATAAGAAGTTGTTCAGAAAAATAAAAAAATGATAAACAGTCCTCTACTAATAAAAACAATTGGTTTTTTGGTTATTAAAAATATTTTTCATTATATTTTCATCTTCGTCGAGAGGTTTTGTAATATCTTCCGTAGCTGATTTATCTTTGTTTTGAGAAACGGAATTAGATTTATTTTTCTAAGACAAGATAATCCAAGATATTTGCACATTTAATAACATTCGTTCTTTCTCCGTATTCGTTAGACAATGTTTTTTTTCCCTTCAAAATACGCTTAATTACACAAACAAGAGGAAGAAATTTAGGAATATTATCTTTACCGCCACAATCAGCACATAACTGCGTTTGTCCTCTAACGCAATGTTGACAACTTATGTAGCGAACTGATCCAGAACTTCCTCGTATAATGTATTGCTTATGGCACGCACAATATTCATTTATGCAGTAAAGATTACAAAAATCTTTGGATCCAATTAATAACCACTTGCATGTGTTTTTGTTTGGTCATTATAATAATATGCTAAAGCATTCATTAGAGATATATTTGTGCTTTTGTATTATATGGATGCATCCTCCCAATTTGATATTAAAGACGATATTTACAAATTTAATCTTGATCGAATACGTCAATTGTCAATATGAAAATTGTTAGGTAAAATACCAGATAGATAGTTTTAAGCAAATTCGTAAAGCAAAGAAAGAATTTAAAAATGCAGTTCAGGTCAACATGTTGGTTTCTTGAATAAGATGAAAATATTATTGCTGCTATAATGAATAATGATCGAGCAACGAGGTTATCTTGACAATCAAAAATATTTTTTTAAGAATAACATCTATGTTAGAAAGAGAAAATACCTAATGATAGAAATAAATATTTACTTGATCATTCTGTACTGAGTAAAACTTTCAAACCAGGATTGTTGGTTGGTATCGACACTGTTTTATGAACTATCGAATCCTTTGACTGCAATTATTTATGCAATATATCTGAAAAATGATAAACACGGTGTTTATAATTGTAAACAGATAAATGTTTTAGCGATATTAAGTTGTGTAGTTGAGCGAGTAACGGAACAATTTCCATAAGCGTTACATGGAAATGGTTTAACGGATCTAAAACGTTAAGAAATAAAGAAGTGGGCAGAAATAGTTAAAGATACCGAAACATCTATCAAAGACGTCGCTGTGCTAGGAAAGAATCTAAAATTTCCAATAATGATAAAATGGAGAGGAGAGATTTTTATAAAAAGCGAAATATAAATTAAAAGGAACTTTGAGTGAAATTATTGATTCTAATACGCATGCGTAGACTGATGCAAGTAACAAAAATATTTAAATAAAATCGAGTTGTTAAAGTCTATGACGGTAATATATTTGATTTTATTAAGGAAATAAGTATAAAGGATTATGAATCCGTATGGTTGTTTGAAAGCAGCAATGAATGAAATTATGATCAATTTGTACGATATTTATCTTATAAAATCCACTTCATGAAAGTATGAATAATCTTGTGCAGCGATATTTACCTCTGGAATATGCTGAAGATGTTGAAACATTGCTCTGTATCTTGTTTTACCGTTTCATCAGTTATTGCTCATATTGGTCTGAAGAAAAATGTATGGAAACCAACACATTATGAAATTATTGAAGAAATATAACGCAGTTGTATCGAACACGGAAGATTGTGGAATACAAAATATGATCAACGAATATAATTTCAGCTCATAAAGTAGCGTATTTCCCTAGTTTTCTTAAAATGGGCGTATGTTCGAAATATTTTGAGCGATTTGGAAATGACCAGAGTTACGATAAACGGAACTTTACCGGATTTTGATTTGACTAGGTTTGCTCGTATTGAGTCGTTTGAACTTGCTTAAGACCTTCAACCAATTAATTATATCTGGTTTGGTAAAAACATTTTAGAAAAAAAGCGGGTACCAATCGTGTTCTTACGGTATATAATCGACGACAAAACCAAATACGGTTACCAATTCAACTGGAATATTCTAATGATGGTAATCATTATGATCGTTATTACGTTGATCGTGAATATAAATAAGCAAAAAGTATCTTGGCAGAACAAGAATCGGTAAAATTACTCAAGAAGGAAATATATAATTATTAACGACAGTGTGCAATATTAATTTTGGATGATACTGGTATATAATTTATATTTGACGATACAATAAAATACACATTTTTACGTGTAACAAAAGATTTTTATTTGTCAAACAAAAAAAAAAAAACTAAATTAGGTACGATTGGGATTTATGCCGATGGTAAATCACCGCAACTGAAATAATTAAGAGTCTAGATGCTAGCATACGCTTTGATAAATCTATTAAGAAAAGGTTAGATCACATTCAATAACACAGGAAAGAAAGAATCTAAAGTATCACGAGAGAGAGAGAGAGAGAGAGAGAGAGAGAGAGAGAGAGAGAGAGAGAGAGAGAGAGAGAGAGAGAGAGAGAGTTACCTTTAAAAATCAGAAAAGATAACTGAGGCCACAGTTCACGTAATCTACGGTGATGAACAAGCAAGCTTTGTTCTAAACCTAATTGACAAATACCTCCATACAGGAAAGAGAATGGATTAGTCAATAAAATGTTTTTGAACTTAATATAAAGACGATGTGGAAAGCCTGCTTAGATTTACAGAATTTGTACATGGATGTGAAAGCCAATGCCACTAAGGGCTATAGAACGAAACACATCAAGCTTTCTCAGGTAGACATAACCGTCCAATGGCAAACAATCAGTCCCGCGAGACACATTTGTCCTTATAATGCGCATTTTTCTTCTTCTCTTCGACGGTGTGTATGACCATAAACTAGGGGTGCAAGGGTACAACTACTCATCAAGGATGACAATAGCGATCCTGTAGAAACTAACAACGGCTTCTTTCTAAGACACCATTGCAGTAAAGGTACCCCCCCCCCCCAAAAAAAAAAAAAAAAAAAAGAAGCTTTGACCTCACCGGTTCTAATTGACCGGATTTCTCTTCGTCAATTCCAGAAACTGCATAAAAAATCCAAAGAAGCTGTTTTTTGGGGGTGTTTTACAGATATTATAAACTTGTGTGAGAGACCTTCTGGGAGAGTGACATGTGTAAGGTGAAGTTGTTTGCATTAGCAAATTGCACGATGGAGAGAATTTGTTGAATATTGTACTTGTGGGAATTGTAAATTATCTAATCTATTTTTAGAAGTCATTAAATTAGGGAAAATGAGATTTGCCAAACTATATATAACCAGCTTCTAAAAGTCTAAGGAATACAATACCAAATATATAAAATGTAACAAAAATTTTTTCGGCTCTTTTTGGCTAATGTTTTTATTTTATTTAATAAGATATATCTCTTAAGTCCAGGAAGTGAGAACGACAAAGCGGAGCTAGCAATTTTTCGACAGATACAGATCCAAAGTTTGACCAAGCTGTATCTATAACCCATACTACACCAATCGATCCTAAATCAATATAAAGGGAATTAAATATTCCTTTCACAATACCTAATATTTACAAGGTCCCTTTTAAGTAGCAAGTTTAACCAGTGAGGAAAACCGGGGAAATTTGTTTTTAAAAAAAATCTAACCCTATGCCAAATACGAAACTGTAGAGCGCCACTTGTATTAACTAGATCATTAACTCAAATCCAAAGGAAGTAATTCACGGTCACTCCCTACCAATGACGTCATAGCCCTCAAGCGTGTGTACTAAAGGAACCAGGTCATATTTAAGCTAAGTCATTTACATTGGCTACCAAACATACACATTTAAGGTCACTCAAAATAAGTGAGTTATGAGGTTATCAAAAATATACTCACTGAACTATATAAGCCTGCCTCCATTAGCCATTAGTTAGAGATAAGTGTAGCTGCATGAATACAATAGACAGGCATCATGGTCCACTCTTTTAAAAATCCTTTTGCAGTCACTGAAATCTGTTCAATTAGTAACTCAGTTTGCAACACAAAAAGCAGCAATTTTCATATTTTCTTACCTTTTTTCAGTGCAATCAAATACTGTATTTTTTAAAATTATATTGCTATGTATTTATGTATGACTTGTTCTGAAACAACGGTTACAATTATGTGCGGTCTTATGCACGGTCGTATTGTAAGGGAGAGAACTCTTGATACATTGTTGTAACAACCCGAAGACAACATCTTTAATATTGACCATATCATTTTAGAACAAAATCAATAATGATTTGATACATTTAGCTACAAAACTGTCATCCACTGATTCGCTAAGACAAAACAGTCGTTTAAATGTGTCCAGGAATGATATTAAAGTACATTATTTTCATCAACACGGAAGCATATTGAAACATCATTATGTTCATTAAATTAAAATAATGAACCAATATTTACTTGTGTGTTTTTTTCCTTCATTTTTACAGAAACGAGGTTTTGAGTCTGTCATCACAGAATAGGATATCGTCATAATCATAGCTTAAATCAATCCATCACAGAACAGGATATCGTCATAATCAGAACTTAAATCAATCCATCACAGAATAGGATATCGTGATAATCAGAACTTAAATCAATCAATCACATAATAGGATATCGTGATAATCAGAACTTAAATCAACCAATCAATCAAAGAATAGGATATGTTCATAATCATAACTTAAATCAATCAATCACAAAATAAGATATCGTCATAATCATAACTTAAACCAATCAATCACAAAAAAAGATATCGTCATAATCAGAACTTAAATCAATCAATCAATCACAGAATAGGATATCGTCATAATCATAACTTAAATCAATCAATCAATCACATAATATTATATCGTCATAATCATAACTTAAATCAATCAATCAATCACAGAATAGGATATCGTCATAATCATAACTTAAATCAATCAATCACAAAATAAGATATCGTCATAATCATAACTTAAACCAATCAATCACAAAATAAGATATCGTCATAATCATAACTTAAATCAATCAATCACAGAATAGGATATCGTCATAACTATAACTTAAATCAATCAATCAATCACATAATAGGACATCGTCATAATCATAACTTAAATCAATCAATCAATCACAGAATAGGATATCGTCATAATCATAACTTAAACCAATCAATCACAAAATAAGATATCGTCATAATCATAACTTAAACCAATCAATCACAGAATAGGATATCGTCATACTTATAACTTAAATCAATCAATCACAGAATAAGATATCGTCATAATATAACTTTAACCAATCAATCACAGAATATTATATCGTCATAATCATAACTTAAATCAATCAATCACAAAATAAGATATCGTCAAAATCATAACTTAAATCAATCAATCAATCACAGAATAGGATATCGTCATAATCATAACTTAAACCAATCAATCACAAAATAAGATATCGTCATAATCATAACTTAAATCAATCAATCAATCACAAAATAAGATATCGTCATGATCATAACTTAAACCAATCAATCACAAAATAAGATATCGTCATAATCATAACTTAAATCAATCAAATCATAGTTGTATTCCAGGTGACACATTTCTCATATTTTTGAAATTGCGATTACGTCAGGGATAGTTTTTCTTTCGAGATATTGTGACTCTAGCGCTAATTAAAAATTCAGCGTGCCATTCTTTTGAAATTAGAAGGCTCACCTATATGTATAAATGTTATTTGATAGGACAGTGACTTTTTACCAAATTATCTAATATTTATGTAGCATTTATAGTGCGAGACATGTAGGCACTAATTTAATTTCCCGGTGCACGTTTATTCTTATAATATTTTCTAAACTATGTTTCTTCACATACAGAGACTGGCAGGTGCGATTTTTCATCGAATTCTTTGACAGTAAATAACAGGTAATTAATGTTTGTTTACAATTTGCTTCTATTTTTGTTTGTAAGAAATTCGGATGCGTTTTGTATGCAATCTTGAACAGGGACGTCATTTCAATTTTTCAGGGAGAGGGGGCAAAACGTGATTCGTGTGTGTGTGTTTGTGTGTGGGGGCACACTGGCTTGTTAATTTTCGTATACAAGCTACAACAATTGTTGTGCCCCCTCCCCCCAAATTACGTCCTTGATCTTCAAAGATATGTTTAATTTATCAGCTTACTCGTTTTCTTTAAATGGAGTTTTCCACTCATATTGATAGAAAAAGTCATATTTAAGTATGGACTACGCATGAAATCGCGATAATAGCTTCGGCCGTTGCTCCATATCGTCAGCGCACAGCACGATGATTTGCTAGGTGTTTTCTTTACGTATAGTTACAATTAATGTTGACAGACGAGGACAAATCAAAGTATGGACCACTCATGAAATCGTTTTAATTATTTGGGCAATTGCTCGATAGTAGTAATGTGGGACACTATAGCGTCAAGGGAAAATCCAGTCAAAAAGGGCTTGGGACACTATGGCGTCAAGATTTATAGCGTCAAGGGAAAATCCAGTCAAAAAGGGCTTGGGACACTATGGCGTCAAAACAGCTTGGGATACTATGACGTCAAGGGGAATGGAACAGGGTGGGACTATATAGCGTCAAGGGGAATTTAACAGGGTGGGACTATATAGCGTCAAGGGGAATTTAACAGGGTGGGACTATATAGCGTCAAGGGGAATTTAACAGGGTGGGACTATATAGCGTCAAGGGAAATGGAACAGGGTGGGCCTGTATAGGGACAAGGGAAAATTAAACATGGGGAATATGATTTGTATGGGTATAGGGAACTGTAGAGCGACAAGGGAAAAAAAGGGTGGCAATGAAAGCTAATATATTTTCGAGACCTATGAGTGGCCCTGAAAACAAGCCACACAATCTCCTATCAAAACAGAAGGGAAGGAAAATAAAATGGTACAATCTCCTATATACACAGAAAGAAAGGAAAACAAAACAAGGATAATAAAGAACATCATACATTCGATGTGAAATATGTTCATTTTCATTCATTCATCAATTTAGTAAAATGGTAGTGTGATATTTATTGTCGACTGACTTCTTAACATATCTCAAATTTAAGGGATGTCCTGTGTTTCTCAGCACACACTACAAACAATGTTGCCAAGTTGTAACAAATCTAAGTCGAAGGGGAAAAAGAAGCAGCAGCAAAATATACTTTGTTCTATCGACAGTCTAAGATGTGTGTTTTGATTTGAAATTCAAAGTTAACCATAGGCAGGGTCATAAAGTGCAATGTCACTCGCGTCAATCATTGTTACATTGTTAAAATTCTTCCGAACGTGTGTTTTGGTTCTGGGTTTTTTATGTCAAACTTAGCCATAAGCAGGGTTATACAGTGCAAGATCACTCGCGTCATTCTTGAAATAGTTTTGTATTTGTTTCATTTCTATAAAACGGTAGATCTCATGCTTAAAAAAATTTCTGTGACACATTGCACTGCCAAAAAAAAGATAAAGCTCTGATAACTGAATTGTACAATTTTGTTAGCTCAAGATTTTATTTCATCCAATGATTTACTGATTGACTATTTGTAAGGGCGTAGCGTTTGAAAAACAAATTACATGACAAACGAAAATTATGGTGCCTACTGATTAAAATTTTGGAGAGGTATCTTCAAACGGGAACATCTACCATTAGGCTTTCAATCAAAAGTATTACAACGGAGAGAGAGAGAGAGAGAGAGAGAGAGAGAGAGAGAGAGAGAGAGAGACTACGTTATACCTACTTTTGAAAAGAATCAGGACACTTACGCTTGTTTTTGAGGTATATTTTCCCTTAGAAAAATTCAAAGAAACACATATCCCATTTAGAAAATCAATTCCATAGGAAAGTTCCACGATTTTAAAATATCATCAGAGTGAACCGATGACAAATACGACTAAAATGTTCTCACAAAATAGTACATCCAAACATGTTTTGGTGTATTTCGCAATAAGACTGACATTTCCACGATGATGCGATTATTTGTGCATAAGTTTTATTGTTTGGAAAGTGACTAGTGGACAGGTACAGAAATAAACGCCTTATCTTCTCGCTGTGAGAATAACAACTGAAGCCGATTTGAAGCGAAGGCGGTAGAAAATATCGGTTTGCCAATGAAATCACTTACAATGAGTGACGCATTGTTTGGTTCGAAATTCAAGGTAGGTAGTGTAGTGGTCAGGCGCAGAAAAAACACGTCTTATCTTGTCACTGTACTAAGAACGAGTGAGGGCAATTTGAAGCTAAGGGGGGGGGGGGGGGGGTAGAAAAAAAGTGTAGCCAATAAATTGCTTCTAACGACTGGCGCATTGTTTTGCCTAGGCTCATGCATTGATTCAATTGCAGCGCAGGCAGACTGAAGTGTGAACTTACAATCCTTTTGTTGCACATTGTACCATTTCTTCATGACACATCAACTACTTAACTGCAATTATTGTTCGAGTTTTAAAACTGACCAAAAATATACTTTCTCACTTTGACACTTTGACATAAACACATTCGTCTAGGTAGAGAGAAATAATATAGTAGTGAGTGGTAACTTTTGTCAAACTAGTGAATTTGGGGTTTGTATAAAGTAAATAAACTAAAGTACAGTGAACCTCAAGGAAACTAAAGTACAGTGAACCTCAAGGATGATAACCCAGTCTGTCTGTCTATTGATGTGAATATTTACATAAAAAAAACAATATGACCTGCAAAACACAAAGATATACGGCAAGCATGATTAGAATGAAAACAATAACACCTAACTGTAGTAACAAAGAGATGCGTTTCTTCACGTCCGCGTAACTTAGAGTTTCAATCCTCTTGTAAGACAAACTTGGTATCCTTTTGTGAGCGTGAAATTAAAATACTGGAGAAACTTAAGCGCTTTGCTATAGACTATAGTATAGATAATTTCAGCAACAAACTAAACAACATAAATACCGTTACAACAATAGAAAGCCCGAAATCGTCTATTAAAAAGAAATGCGTTTAAAAAAATAATTAAAGATTAACGATGGCTAAGCAATAAAACCGAATTAAAGAAAGGCAATGACATTGGTATATAGGCCTTTCACTTTGATATTGTATGCGGATGTAATCTGCCATGTATTAACAGTTTGAAAAAAGGTATACGCAAAGAGAAACCTCAATTCAAACTGACTTTTTCAGATTTGTTCCTTCTGTTTATTTTTTTGGGAACACACCTAAACACTATTCAAGGAAAATACACATCAAAACAAACCATATCATTTACTATCCAAAATCACACCATTTACTAACCACACACACACACACGAGAAGCAACCAAAAACAAACCACATCATCTATTATCCAATATCACACTATCTATCATTCACACACGGGAAGCAGCCAAAATAAAACATACCATTTACTACACACACACACACACACACACACACACACACACACGGGGAAGAAGCCAAAACAAACCATATCATCTACTATCCAATATCACACCATCTATCATCCACACACGGGAAGCATCCAAAATAAAACATACAATTTTCTATCCACACACCGGTAAGCAGGCAAAACAAACCACACCATTTTCTATCCACACACACACACACACACACACACACACACACACACACACACACACACACGGGGAAGTAGCCAAAAACAAGCCACACCATTTACTATCCAAAATCACACCATTTACTATCCACACACACGGGATAGCAGGCAAAACAAACCACACCATTTACTATCCAAAATCACACCATTTGCTATCCACACACACACACACACACACACACACACACACACACACACGGGGAAGTAGCCAAAAACAAACCACACCATTTACTATCCAAAATCACACCATTTACTATCCACACACACGGGGAAGCAGCCAAAACAAAACATACCATTTGCTATCCACAGACACACACACACACACACACACACACACACACACACACACACGGGGAAGTAGCCAAAAACAAACCACACCATTTACTATCCAAAATCACACCATTTACTATCCACACACACGGGGAAGCAGCCAAAACAAAACATACCATTTGCTATCCACAGACACACACACACACACACACACACACACACACACGGGAAGCAGCCAAACAAACCACACGATTTACTATCCAATATCACACCATTTCCTATCCACACACACGGTGAAGCAGCCAAACAAAACATATCATTTACTATCCAATATCACACCATCTATCATCCACACATTGGAAGGATCCCCTTTGTAGGTGTAGCAATTGTGGTAAGAGTAGAAGTCGTTGTCGCTGCTGTCAAATAAGAGTGGATTATTTTAAAAAATGGATCTAGTATTTTATATGTTTTTTAAAAATCAAAAAAAGAAATACAGTTGTTGGTAGACATCGTGGTCAGCAATAAAGTAAAAGTGACAGAGAGAATGAGACATCGTAGTCGACAAGCGTATTTCTGGAGTACGTACGTGTCCTAACGTCACAGTACCTTCTCAATCACTCTTGATGCAAAAGCAATGCCATCTCCGCGTGAGACCATGCGGCTACTATACTACGGATGTCATTCAATCCAAAGTAACCTCCTGGTAATTTCACCGTATCTGCATCGAACAGAAGTGAGGAGAGTCGAATATTCGTTCCCGACGAGTTTGCCTGAATACTGTCACTTTAAAAGTCGATTCCAAACCTTCAAAGATAAATCTCCAAAATATCTGCCTGGACCAACTCCTGAAGAATTAGCCAGAGCTGGATTTTTCTACTTGGACGAAGGGGATAAATTCAAGTGTTTCAGTTGTGGTGTATCCGTTTATGAGTGGGAACAGAAAGATTCCGCTTACCTGGAACATGCTCGATGGTCTCCGAATTGTCAATACCTACCTTTAGTAGGACCTAGTGATTAAAAGTGACACTGCTGCTTCATGTCGTGTAACAAATCTAGACCAGTATATAATATAAAACATAATATTCAAGGATTACCACAAGAATTGCAAGAGAAGATCTACAAGGACGTTTGGCAGGGTCTTGCTAAAGAAAAATCTCAATGGGTGACTGTAGAACTTTTGTGTCGTGAAATTCACAAGAGGAAAGTGACAAAAATTAACCAACGTGTCAGATTGCTCTGGATCAAAGGTATTTTTTTGCTCTGTTTCCAATTTAGTACGTTTACATCTGAAGATGTTTTGATCCTTCTTGACCGTTACCCTGAATGGCAGTGGGACGAAATTACACGTTATATTAATCACTGTCGCTTTTGGAGGAGATTTGATTCTGTGCAGAATATACACTGATGGCCTTCGACCTAAAAAAGAAGTATAAAAGAAAACGACTATGCCACAACCTTTATCACTTGTGATCCAACAGATTCCGTGGAAGGATATCAATGAGAAGATTCACATGGTGAAAGATTACGAACACTTATTGCAAGAACTATACACTATGAATTGGGGTCGACGTGTAGTGTGTGTTTTAGTGACTTGCTTTCTGGGATTTCGTTTACCTGTCGATTCCATGTGGACACTTTACGAACACTACCTACCAAACAAGACAGTATGGTAACTCCTTTAAATGTCCACGAGAGACTCATTCTGTTCAAAGCCTTACGCTTTCATCTGGATACGTCTCGACCTCTCCAAGAAAAAAGATTCGTCAACTTTTACGTACGGAAGCGGTGTACGAAGATGTGTGTGTAGCTTGTGATTTACACCCTCATTGGACAGATTTACGTGACTGGAAAAGTTGGGATTTTGAGGCTTGGACAAACGAAGCATCCCATTATGCCCAAGCGTTGTGTTCCTAAAATTCATCGTCGAGTGAAAAAAGTCACTTTTAATCCTGTGTTAGTAACAGTACCAGAAGAAGAAGAAGAAGAAAAAGAATCTGTCACCGAAGACAATCCCTCTGTTCAAGACAGAACTGTCATGGACATTCACCCACAAAGACCCTTTCGAGAAGACACGTATGTGACTATACCCCATGTAGAGGAGACTATAAGAACATTGCACACTACCTCTAGGACACCTTCGTTACCCAAACAATGTTGTACAGTGACTTGTTTATATGCCACTTTGATCGTTTCCCTATGTATTTTATCCCTGTATTTATCCATTTGGCTTTTATGTATTTTTGTCTTTCGCGTTGCATTCAAATAAACGTGTCTTGAAAAAAGTATAAAAACCTCTTGTCTTGTCTGTTTTTTGTGTCAATCGTGTCATACCACTACACTATTATGGCTCACTCTGCTATTTCTACTACTCCTTCCCCCTCGACATTCAAAGTCATTGACGAACACTTAGATCAGGCTAGTTGGAAAGCCTTGTATCTTCGTCATCCTTTTAACATGTTAATTGCTGGACCGAGCGGTTCAGGCAAAACCGAATTTGTCAAACGTTTGATCGAACATAAACATCATTTGATCGATCGTCCACCTTAACGCATCGTGTGGTGTTACAAAGAGTGGCAATCGGCATACAGCCTTTTGCAAGAAAGTCAAGGTGATTCCATTGTGTTTGTAGCAGGCATTCCTAAAGAAGACGAGGGGATCGTGTCTGACCCTAGTCAAACTCATTGGGTCATTTTTGACGACATGTTAGGAGAAGATGAAGAAGAAATTAAACTGTGGTTTACACGTAAAGGGCATCATCGTAATGCCAGTGTCATTTACATTACACAAAATTTATTTCAACAAAGTAAAGCCCATCGTACCATTAGTCTCAATGCTCATTACGTGGTCTTGTTTAAAAGTCCTCGAGATAAATCACAAGTGCAAGTCTTAGCCAAACAGTTAGGAACACCTTGGCTAACTCATGCGTACGATGATGCCACTCAAACGCCACACGCCTATTTACTCGTGGATTTAGAACCCACTACCCCTGATTATATGCGATTTCGTATCAATTTGTTTCACGACTGGTGCCAAGACGGAGGACCTGTCGTGTACACGTCCTCGTCGTCGACATAACCATATGAAGCACTAAAAAATCTATAAAAACCTTGGGTCACTTTGACCTTGTCTCATACATCGTCAACATGACGTCCCTTCAGTCTCATCTTCCCATCAAATTGATTCGTGCCTTGTACGGCATCAGTCGCGAAAAATCCACAAAGACCTGCTCACGTCTTAGAAGCCAGTCTCAAAGAAGTCTTACGATGGTTTACGGTGACAGCACGTCAAATACTGCAAGGCATCATTCACATTCCACATCAAACCAAACGCTTTTTTTGACAGAAACAAAACAGCCTTGACGCAACTGGCCAATCCTCGCATCGAATTAAAAAGCAAATCATATTGAAACCTGGAGGTAGTGGTTCTCTAGGAGGTGTCATCATTCGTTCCCTTTTAAAATGGGATCCCAATGCTTCCAAAGTTCACCCCAAGAAAACAAAAAAAAAAGCCAAACGAACCCCAAAGAAAAAGAACAAAGGTGGCAAGACCAAAGCACAGAAAAAGAAAAGTCCACAGAAAAAAGCGGTCACCCGCAAAAGAGGCACTTCGGCCAGGACGCAACCTTACCTTCGTCAACCACGGTCTGTAAGAAAAGATCTACAAGGACGTTTGGTAGGGACCGCATTTCCAGTAGCCTCAGGTGCTTCCACTTCTCCGTTACGGGTGATGCCAGCCAAAGCCAATTTGACACCCGTGTTTCCTAATTTGATGAAACATTGGAAATCTGCGTCTCCCAAAACGTCTCCTCCACCGGTGACACCCTCGTCCACATTAGCGTCAGTAGCAGCGGCTCACAAAGTACCAGCTCCCAAAGTCAAAGTCCAAGAAAGATCTGGCATGTTAAAGAGTTTACTAGATTTGTCCAAACAAGAATTGTCCCGATTGAGTCCATTGCGAACTCCTTCACGACGTGTGTTACCTGCCATAAAGTTGATACGACGTAAAGATAATCAGTGGCGTCGCATTCCAGTATAAAAATGACTTGAGGGTCACAACGGGAATCAATATTTTTCTGTACCACTGCTGAACACTCAAGAATGTCTCCTCAAAAACGTACACACCATAACCCTCGACGTTCTGCTACCCAAAAAGGAAAAGGAAAAAGACAATTTCGTCATCTCACCAAAAGCTTAAAAACCAAACATCGACGTCCTTCCCTCCAAAGACGTAGTCCTTTAAAGAAAAAGAAGAGTCACCAAAAAGGAGGATCCTTTGACATTTTTGGGAAACACATCGTTACCTTTTTGACGAAGCGGTAGTTCCCAAAAAAGTAAATAAAAGAGAGTGTGTACCAAGTCATTGACACCAGTGGTATTGTGAAACGAACAAGCAAAGATGTCACCTCGCAGAAAACATTCTTATTCACCCCACAAAGGAAAGAAAAGGAAAGGACGCTTAGCCAAACATCGACACGTTCGTCGTCCAAAGACTCAAAAGAAAATATCCGTCCGTCAAAAGAAAAAGATGTTAGTGCAACGCGGAGGATTTTTATTGGATGTTTTTTTTAAAAAAATACTGTGTTGCCACATTTCAAGCAACAAAAAAGATAAAAGAGGGTGTGTTCCAAGTTATTGACGTCAGTGGTATTGTAGAACGAAGAAGCAAAGATGTCACCTCGCAGAAAACATTCTTCTTCATTCCACAAAGGAAAGAAAAAGAAAGGACTACCTCCTCGTCTAGTCAAACACGGAGATGTGTTGTCTGTCCTGTCCAAAGCCTCTCCCCCCATGCGAAAACAAATGATTAAAACGGCTTCCAAAGATGTCATCGATACCGTGTGCGAATGTTGTTTGAATGTCTTGAAAGGCACGATACCTTTGTCTTCACACCAGAAAAAATGCTTAGCCAAACATCGTCACGTTCTTCGTCAAATGGTCCAAAAGAAAATATCCGTCCCTCAAAAGAAAAAGATGTTGGTGCAACGTGGAGGATTTTTACCCATTCTTGCTCCTTTGTTGGGAGGTCTAATACCAGGTTTGCTACAAGGATTGATGCCACAAGGGATGCCACAAGGGATAACCCAAGGGATGTCACAAGGGCTTTACCATGCATTGGGTAGAAGATAAAAGTACACTATGGAGCACCACAATCTCAGACGTAACCTTTGGAAGCCCATGGAAGGACGAAAACTGACTTTAGTTCCTTACAAACGATGGATGGAATACCATCGTTGGCAAGAACAACGTACCCCTCATTTACCACCTAATCCTGATTTGAACGAGATGTCCCAATTACAACACGAATTGCAATCTATGATGCATCGCCACGATTTGTCCGAAACCGAAAAATCGCAAAAGTACGGTCAACTCTTGCAACGACTGCAACTCTTTCATCGAAAAGCTGTGGAACAAACAGCTCTACCTACTCTGTCCGATTTTAAGGCTCTAATGAATAACCCGTCACCCTTACCCTCTACAGTGGTTAAAACAGACGTCACCCCACCAGTACCCAAGGGAGAAGAAGAACCCCATGATCTCTTTCAAACACCCACTACCACTCCCATTCCGAGTAAGATTGCCGCTTCCTTGTTAACCCCTTCCCCCACTCCCCCACGAGAAGAACTCAAAACTTGGGTTAAAAAGATGATGGCCACTCCTTCTTCGACAGAAGTGAAAAAGAAAGAAAGGAAAGCAGAAGTGAAAAAAGAAAAGAAGACCAAAGAAGCTATCTCATTTCCTCCACCACCACCACCAGTACCCTCGACGTCAACTCCTGTAGCACATCGGACACGTAACACCGTTTCCAAACAACCCCCATTTCGTCCCACCCAAAGCAATATCCTCGAAGAGTGGGTCCCTTATTAACCAAACCATGGAGAAGGTCTTAGCCAGCATTTACTACGACCCAGCTCACCCTGCAGGTTACGGAGGCATTCAGAAATTGTATCGTGCTGCCAAAACTCGCCTGAAAAAGCTCCATTTACCTGCAGTACAACGATGGTTACAAGAACAATCGACTTACACTTTACACAAACCCATTCGACGAAAATTTCACAGAAGTCGCACTCAAGTGGAAGGCATCGATCATCAATGGCAAGCCGATTTAGCCGATGTCTCTCATTTAGCCACTTACAATCGTGGCTACAAATATTTGTTTTGTGTCATCGACGTCTTTTCTAAATTTGCCTGGGTCGTACCATTGACATCCAAATCGAGCGGAGAGTTAGTACGAGCTTTGCAACTGGTGTTGAAACAAAGTGGTCGTCACCCACTTCGTTGGCAAACCGACAAAGGCACCGAATTTCTGAACCAAGCTTTCCAACGAGAATTAAAGAAACGTGACATTCATTTTTTCACCACCGAAAATCCTGAAACCAAAGCCAGTATCGTGGAACGTTTTCAACGTACCTTGAAAGAACGCATGTGGAAATATTTTACGCATCAACACACTCTCAAGTACATCGACGTCTTACCGCACTTAGTTCAAGCCTACAATCAATCTTACCATAGAAGCATTGGACGTACCCCACAGGAGGTGACACCTGACAACGAAGTGGCTGTTTTTGAGCGTCTGTTTGGTACGTCCCGGACGTTGGCTGTCTCCAAGAAAGGTGGAGAAGTGTTAACCCCGGGAGATTGGGTACGCATTGGCAAAACCAAACGCACTTTCGACAAAGGTTACTTACCCAACTGGACCACCGAATTGTTTCGTGTTACTGGACGAGTGCGCGATCGTTATCCTACCGTCTATAAATTGGAAGACATGAACGGAGAAGTATTAAAAGGAACATTTTACTTGCCTGAGTTACAACGTGTCACCAAAAAAGAAGACGACGTGTACGACATTGAAAGCATTCTCGAACGAAGAACTCGTAAAGTAGGAAAACGTTGTGTCAAAGAAGTCAAAGTACGTTGGAAAGGATATCCTCCTAGTTTTGATTCTTGGATTGACGCATCGCAAGTCATCGACTATAAAAAGAAGTGACCCATCATGCCCTTCAATACAGCTTCAGCGACCACAGTGACTACTCCTTCACCCACTTCCTCTCTGCAAGATTTACAAAAGCAACCCTTGTGGGTGTGGTGTGGAGAACGTGTCCCTAAAACCCAAATCGTCTTTTTCTGTCAAATCTTTGTAGTGTATTGTGTCATCGGGGCAGCCATTGCTAATTTGAGTTTGCAACAAGGAGACAAACAATTGTGGACTATTTTACTCAGCAGTTGCATCGGGTATCTGCTTCCTAATCCTTCCCTGAAATACTCTTACAACGGGAACAACAGTAACACTATTGGGAGCCTTGCGTCCAACGTTAGACATTCTCCTGACAGTCACCCTTCCGATCACAATCCTCTTTTAGACACTCCTTTAACCTCGAGTGACTCCTCGGACAGAAGAACATTGGAATTATGAACAACATTATTAACCAATTTTACTTAACGTTACCCAGTGACAGTTCCATGGAGGTGTTTCCTAAGAACACGTTGTGCTGTTACACGGCTAAATTACCTCAAGCCATGCATTTGAATGAAGATGATCATTGGGAAGCAGCTTTAGTGGAAATAATACACCCGACACAAATCAAAAACATCGTCGAAAATCAAAACTTTTTTACAATAGAAGTGTATGACAAGCAATTGCAACAAGCCTTAGACGAACGAGGCGTCACTGGCATAGACACCAAGAAATCAAATGATCCCTTAACGAAACAACTGTCCACTCATGTATTCACCATTCCTGCAGGCTACTATTTTAGTGGTCAACATTTAGTGACTACAATTGCAACCAGGTTCAATGCTGTGTTTGGTAAACCCCTGGACAAAATCAAAGAAAGTGTTACCTTTGACTACATTAAAGTGGCTCGTCGCTTCATGATCAAATTTTCAGAGAAGAAAATAATAACCATTACCTTTTGTCCTGAATTGTTTGATATTTTAGGTGGAGACCTCAAGATGCTCCCGAACAAAAAAGAAATACCAGCCATAAAAAGTAACTCGGATTTTGCAAAATATTTTCGATTCCCTGTTGAATTGAACCAAGGTCTCAACTTGATGTTTGTGTACTCCGATGTGGTGGAGTACAACGTGGTAGGACACACCTCTGTACCGTTACTACGTGTCATTCCTTTCAAAGTGGATACCACTACCGCTGACGAGGAAGGTGGAAATACCTATCACGTTCACCGCGAATTTGTACATCCTCATTATTTGCCTGTCAGTAAGTCTTATTTCGACAGTGTCAACATTACTATAAAAGGAGAACTAGGTCAAAATATTCCATTTACCAAAGGGAAAGTCACAGTGAAACTCCATTTTCAAAAACGATTCTCGAACAACTGAAAAAGTGATGTATCCTGTGTACCAAGGAGTCACTCGACAACGAGGACATGGTTCAGGAGATATGTTTAAATCAGCCTTTCGTTCCGTGGTCCCTGTTTTAAAACCGATGGTGTCACGAGGATTGCACGCCTTAAAAGATGCCGCATTGACTCACGGCAAAGATTTTCTTCAAAATGTTCTCATTGAGAAACAAAACCCTAAAGAAGCTTTTTTGAGAGCAGGCAAAAATGTCTTGCTTCAAACGGGTAAAGAGATTTTGGGTCGACGAGAAAGTCCTATAAATGCCCTGAACGGTACCGAGTCTGGCATTCCTGCTTCCCTGACGACACAGCAAGGACAAGGTAGAAAGCGACGACGAAGGCACCCTTTCAAAAGTCTCCGTACCTCAAAAGTTCGAAAGACGAAAAAGAACCTCTCGAGACTTAGACATTTTTGATTATTAAAAGTAAAACATAGAGACTGAGAAGAAAAAATGATGCACCAAGAATCTTGTGCCTGTTCCAAGTCGGAACTGGATCTCTTTGCCATGCCACCCACGATGATGACCATGCAAGAAGCCCAATGGGTCGAATTTCATCCCGTCTCCTCTTTTGACGGATTCAGCTCCCATCGAGTTTGAAATTAAAGGACAACCCGAAGATTACATCGATCTCAACAACAGTTACTTGTATTTGAAAGTGAAAGTAACCAAAACGGCCAACACCAATCCAGGAGCCAATGATAGAGTAGCTCCTGTCAACAATTTCATGCATTCCTTGTTCAGCGATGTGGATTTGTACATGAATAACAAACTGGTCAGCAGTAGCATGGATACTTACCCTTACCGAGCGTACCTCGAAAATCTCTTGACGTACGGAAAAGAAGCCAAGAACACTAATTTAGATGCTTGCGTGGTATGGAAACCTGACACCGCAGATAAGTTTAACGACACAGCCTTGTCCGTAGCAGCAGCTGCTGATGGCAGCACTCCTGCCAATCCTCACAACGTGGGCTGTAACGAGCGTCGAAAGAAAATTCTGCAAAGACGTAGTTTAGAACTGTTCGATCGTTTGCATTTGGACATGTGGTTTCAAGAGAAGTATTTGTTGAACGGAGTAGATATTCGCTTGAGACTAAATCGTAGCAGTGCTGCTTTTCATTTGATGGCTCATGCCAACGAATACAAAACCATAATCCAGGAAGCCAGGTTATACGTGCGTCGTGTGGAAGTGTTACCTAAAGTGGGGAAATGATATCAGTCACACTTTAAGCCGAACGACAGCCAAGTATCCGTTACGCCGCGTGGAAGTCAAAACTTTCACCATTGCCGCTGAACTCCGATCTAAGATCGAAGATCATCTGTTCCAAGGACAGTTGCCCAAACGTTTATTCATTGGTATCGTCAGCAATGCAGCCTTGAACGGTGCCTACACTCAAAATCCTTTCCAGTTTCATCACTACAATGTATCCAAAATTGAAGTCAGTCGCGATGGCAAAACTTTGTGTACCCGACCCTTCGAACCCGACTTTGGCGAACAGAAGAATTACTTGAGGTCGTACTTGTCGCTGTACAAAGCCACAGGACAGTTAGGAACCAACACCAGTCACGGCATTTCCTACGACGATTATGCAAGAGGTTACACTTTGTGGGCTTTTGATTTCACTCCAGACCAAGGCAGCGACGAGGGACATTTCCACCCTATAAAATCGGGGCAACTGCGTGTGGAACTTCAGTTTACAAGGCCTCTTGAAGAAACGGTGAATGTCATTCTGTATGCCGAATTCGATAATACCATAGAAATCAACAGTTTGAGAGAAGTCATTTTAGACTATTAAACACTATGGAAGACCCTTGTCCCTCTTTCAATAGTGGGGAATCCATGGAAATGGAATGGGAGGTTACAGAGAAAGCAGACCCCCCAAGACCAAAAAGAAGAAGTAGTGATCATGCAGTCCAGATGGCCAGAACAGGAACAACAGTTAGTCGCCTGTTCTGCACAACACTTGGAAGATACAATGAGGGACATGATTAAAAAAGATTGTTATGGATGTCAAATCGATCATCCCAGTCAAATTCAACACGATAAATGTATGATGATGAGTCACGAAGAAAAATTGGACGATTATCTGATCGAAGCTTGGAGTCTCATCTCAGAAGAGGCCGTGTTACTTCAGTGGTATAAAGACTTGTGTGCTCATTCCTCTCCTCCATTGTTTGCTCGAGAAATTGATCAGATCAAAGCTCTCTTGGCAAAGAGTAAGGAGACGAAGCAAACAAACAGTTACTTGACAGACCTTTTCAAGCAAAAAGTCTGGATCGAATTGATGACTTATCATCACCTGTGAGGAAAGGAAAAAAACAAGGCTACCAAAAATGGATACTTGGGAACTTTATTACCTATTGAACTGTAGTTCGTGCACTGCTTCTTGGAATCAATATTTGTTAGTTGATAAAACTGTTTTGTGAGTTGTTTCTTATTTGAATAAACAATGTCTTTTGAAACCAATGTGTCTGTCGTTTGTTTTATATTTTTGTAAAATATATATGCTCTTTGACTTCTTTCAATCCCTCACATCAAACTACCCAACCATTTCCAACACTAAACCGTTTTGATTCGGCTGCTTCCGCGTGTGTGGATAGTACATTGTATGTTTTGGCTTCTTGGCCGTGTGTGTGTCTATGGTAGATAGTGTGATTTTGGATAGTAGATTATATTGTTTATTTTGGCTGCTTCCCGTGTGTGGATGATAGATGGTGTGATATTGGATAGTAAATGAGATGTTTTGTTTGGCTGCTTCCCCGTGTGTGTGGATAGGAAATGGTGTGATATTGGATAGTAAATTGTGTGGTTTGTTTGGCTGCTTCCCCGTGTGTGTGGATAGTAAATTGTATGTTTTATTTTGACTGCTTCCCGTGTGTGTGTGTGTGTGTGTGTGTGTGTGTGTGTGGATAGCAAATGGTATGTTTTGTTTTGGCTGCTTCCCCGTGTGTGTGGATAGTAAATGGTGTGATTTTGGATAGTAAATGGTGTGGTTTGTTTTTGGCTACTTCCCCGTGTGTGTGTGTGTGTGTGTGTGTGTGTGTGTGTGTGTGTGTGTGTGTGTGTGTGTGGATAGCAAATGGTGTGATTTTGGATAGTAAATGGTGTGGTTTGTTTTGCCTGCTTCCCCGTGTGTGTCTGGATAGTAAATGGTTTGATTTTGGATAGTAAATGGTGTGGTTTGTTTTTGGCTACTTCCCCGTGTGTGTGTGTGTGTGTGTGTGTGTGTGTGTGTGTGTGTGTGTGTGTGTGTGTGTGGATAGCAAATGGTGTGATTTTGGATAGTAATTGGTGTGGTTTGTTTTGCCTGCTTCCCCGTGTGTGTGGATAGTAAATGGTGTGATTTTGGATAGTAAATGGTGTGGTTTGTCTTTGGCTACTTCCCCGTGTGTGTGTGTGTGTGTGTGTGTGTGTGTGTGTGTGTGTGTGTGTGGATAGAAAATGGTGTGGTTTTGGATAGTAAATGGTGTGGTTTGTTTTGCCTGCTTACCGGTGTGTGGATAGAAAATTGTATGTTTTATTTTGGATGCTTCCCGTGTGTGGATGATAGATGGTGTGATATTGGATAGTAGATGATATGGTTTGTTTTGGCTGCTTCTCGTGTGTGGATGATAGATGGTGTGATATTGGATAGTAAATGGTATGTTTTGTTTGGCTGCTTCCTCGTGTGTGTGGATAGTAAATGGTGTGATATTGGATAGTAGATGATGTGGTTTGTTTTTGGCTGCTTCCCGTGTGTGTGTGTGTGTGTGTGTGTGTGTGTGAATAGTAAATGGTATGTTTTGTTTTGGCTACTTCCATGTGTGTGTATGGTAGGTAGATGGTGTGATATTGGATAGTAAATGCTATGGTTTGTTTTGGCTTCTTCCCCGTGTGTGTGTGTGTGTGTGTGTGTGTGTGTGTGTGTGTGTGTGTGTGTGTAGTAAATGGTATGTTTTATTTTGGCTGCTTCCCGTGTGTGAATGATAGATAGTGTGATATTGGATAATAGATGATGTGGTTTGTTTTTGGTTGCTTCTCGTGTGTGTGTGTGTGTGTGTGTGTGTGGTTAGTAAATGGTGTGATTTTGGATAGTAAATGATATGGTTTGTTTTGATGTGTATTTTCCTTGAATAGTGTTTAGGTGTGTTCCCAAAAAAATAAACAGAAGGAACAAATCTGAAAAAGTCAGTTTGAATTGAGGTTTCTCTTTGCGTATACCTTTTTTCAAACTGTTAATACATGGCAGATTACATCCGCATACAATATCAAAGTGAAAGGCCTATATACCAATGTCATTGCCTTTCTTTAATTCGGTTTTATTGCTTAGCCATCGTTAATCTTTAATTATTTTTTAAACGCATTTCTTTTTAATAGACGATATCGGGCTTTCTATTGTTGTAACGGTATTTATGTTGTTTAGTTTGTTGCTGAAATTATCTATACTATAGTCTATAGCAAAGCGCTTAAGTTTCTTCAGTATTTTAATTTCACGCTCACAAAAGGATACCAAGTTTGTCTTACAAGAGGATTGAAACTCTAAGTTACTCGGACGTGAAGAAACGCATCTCTTTGTTACTACAGTTAGGTGTTGTTGTTTTCATTCTAATCATGCTTGCCGTATATCTTTGTGTTTTGCAGGTCATATTGTTTTTTTTTATGTAAATATTCACATCAATAGACAGACAGACTGGGTTATCATCCTTGAGGTTCACTGTACTTTAGTTTCCTTGAGGTTCACTGTACTTTAGTTTATTTACTTTATACAAACCCCAAATTCACTAGTTTGACAAAAGTTACCACTCACTACTATATTATTTCTCTCTACCTAGACGAATGTGTTTATGTCAAAGTGTCAAAGTGAGAAAGTATATTTTTGGTCAGTTTTAAAACTCGAACAATAATTGCAGTTAAGTAGTTGATGTGTTATGAAGAAATGGTACAATGTGCAACAAAAGGATTGTAAGTTCACACTTCAGTCTGCCTGCGCTGCAATTGAATCAATGCATGAGCCTAGGCAAAACAATGCGCCAGTCGTTAGAAGCAATTTATTGGCTACACTTTTTTTCTACCCCCCCCCCCCCCCCTTAGCTTCAAATTGCCCTCACTCGTTCTTAGTACAGTGACAAGATAAGACGTGTTTTTTCTGCGCCTGACCACTACACTACCTACCTTGAATTTCGAACCAAACAATGCGTCACTCATTGTAAGTGATTTCATTGGCAAACCGATATTTTCTACCGCCTTCGCTTCAAATCGGCTTCAGTTGTTATTCTCACAGCGAGAAGATAAGGCGTTTATTTCTGTACCTGTCCACTAGTCACTTTCCAAACAATAAAACTTATGCACAAATAATCGCATCATCGTGGAAATGTCAGTCTTATTGCGAAATACACCAAAACATGTTTGGATGTACTATTTTGTGAGAACATTTTAGTCGTATTTGTCATCGGTTCACTCTGATGATATTTTAAAATCGTGGAACTTTCCTATGGAATTGATTTTCTAAATGGGATATGTGTTTCTTTGAATTTTTCTAAGGGAAAATATACCTCAAAAACAAGCGTAAGTGTCCTGATTCTTTTCAAAAGTAGGTATAACGTAGTCTCTCTCTCTCTCTCTCTCTCTCTCTCTCTCTCTCTCTCTCTCTCTCTCTCCGTTGTAATACGTTTGATTGAAAGCCTAATGGTAGATGTTCCCGTTTGAAGATACCTCTCCAAAATTTTAATCAGTAGGCACCATAATTTTCGTTTGTCATGTAATTTGTTTTTCAAACGCTACGCCCTTACAAATAGTCAATCAGTAAATCATTGGATGAAATAAAATCTTGAGCTAACAAAATTGTACAATTCAGTTATCAGAGCTTTATCTTTTTTTTTGGCAGTGCAATGTGTCACAGAAATTTTTTTAAGCATGAGATCTACCGTTTTATAGAAATGAAACAAATACAAAACTATTTCGAGAATGACGCGAGTGATCTTGCACTGTATAACCCTGCTTATGGCTAAGTTTGACATAAAAAACCCAGAACCAAAACACACGTTCGGAAGAATTTTAACAATGTAACAATGATTGACGCGAGTGACATTGCACTTTATGACCCTGCCTATGGTTAACTTTGAATTTCAAATCAAAACACACATCTTAGACTGTCGATAGAACAAAGTATATTTTGCTGCTGCTTCTTTTTCCCCTTCGACTTAGATTTGTTACAACTTGGCAACATTGTTTGTAGTGTGTGCTGAGAAACACAGGACATCCCTTAAATTTGAGATATGTTAAGAAGTCAGTCGACAATAAATATCACACTACCATTTTACTAAATTGATGAATGAATGAAAATGAACATATTTCACATCGAATGTATGATGTTCTTTATTATCCTTGTTTTGTTTTCCTTTCTTTCTGTGTGTATAGGAGATTGTACCATTTTATTTTCCTTCCCTTCTGTTTTGATAGGAGATTGTGTGGCTTGTTTTCAGGGCCACTCATAGGTCTCGAAAATATATTAGCTTTCATTGCCACCCTTTTTTTCCCTTGTCGCTCTACAGTTCCCTATACCCATACAAATCATATTCCCCATGTTTAATTTTCCCTTGTCCCTATACAAGCCCACCCTGTTCCATTTCCCTTGACGCTATATAGTCCCACCCTGTTAAATTCCCCTTGACGCTATATAGTCCCACCCTGTTAAATTCCCCTTGACGCTATATAGTCCCACCCTGTTAAATTCCCCTTGACGCTATATAGTCCCACCCTGTTCCATTCCCCTTGACGTCATAGTATCGAAAGCTGTTTTGACGCCATAGTGTCCCAAGCCCTTTTTGACTGGATTTTCCCTTGACGCTATAAATCTTGACGCCATAGTGTCCCAAGCCCTTTTTGACTGGATTTTCCCTTGACGCTATAGTGTCCCACATTACTACTCTCGATATCGTAAATACGCAGTACGTTGGCTTGTTTGCTGAGAAAAGTATACTGTCACTTTGATCGTGTCCATCTTAGCTTCTTCGTCGTAGACGTTTTGTTGGTATGGCACATCTTTGCCAGCTATTGCGTTAGGACGACGCTAAACTCTAGCCTATTAAATTTCCTAAGTAAGCTGGAAAGGACATCTCACTGGCCGTGGATCTGGAAAAGCTGGAGGCTTAACCTTAAATCAAGACCGAAACGTGTCGCTTGTCTAGTCTCGGAGTCTTGGTCTCATATAGCACTCTCAAACACGTCATAGCTACAAACGCGTCATAGTGGACATAGTGTGTTTATATCAAGCTTAGCAGCAGAGAGGGTGAATCGGACAACTTTTTAAACAAAAATCACTTTTAACTGTCAAAACGGCAAATAGAGCCTTCCTGCGAAATCTCATGTTTTAACCCAAAAAAAATAAAGTCTCCATTTGGCAAATAGAGCCTTAGTGATTTTTGTCGGAAAACATGAATTTTCGCGGGTGATACTGTATTCGCGTTTTCGTTGCTTAACCATAAAATGGATTGCAACGTCGTTGTCACTCACCCTCTCTGCTGCTATGGGTTACGGTGATTTTATCCAATGCGTGTCCTAGGGTCTTAGGGCGAAAATCCTTTCAGGATTGAAAGTCCCTTCAGGATTTCACAAACAGACTAATTTGTAAAACTTCATCTTGTAAATCAATCAAATTATTAGACTGATCTGTGAGTTTGAAATTAATTCTGGTTAATGAATTATTATGACATCGCATATAGACTGGATTCACCGGAGACTCAATTATTAAAAATCCTGGAGGAGCTGTTGGTGCAAACGAATAAAGAATATATCCTTGCTGAGCTTGATTTGATCGTTCTAAATTTATTTGATAACTTCCTTCGATAACATCACACACTAAATTGAGCGCAATCACCGATGAAATATTCACATTGAACGGAGCAATATGCCTGCCACCACCATTTGGGTCATTATTATGTTTGAGGATTTTTATTTCCGGTGATGCTGTTTTTTTCCATGCATCATGAATTATTTTAAAACCAACATCGATGGCATCACTGAGAGATTTTTGTAGTTCTAAGATATTATACCCTGGTAGTTTGAACGCATGAATATCTTCTACGCGTATATTATACTTCGTTGCAAATTCTGTTCTCGTTATAGGATTACTGTCACCTAATACCACTTGAATGATTTGCAAATGAAATGTTTCCATGTCATTGATGATTTTGTTGCATGTTTCTACGACGCTGATAAATTCATCTCGGGTGAGAGAACCGGATTTAAGAGATATTAACAACAATGAAAAATCATTATTCATCGCTGTGAAGTTTTCAGTGATTTTCTCTTCTTGAGTTGTGTGATATATTGGGTTGTTGAATTTTTTCACTGCAGTGAAAACTATCAATTCGTTGTAACTTTTATAGCTTTTTACTGGATTATCAGATTTTATCCTGTCGGTGATATAATCGGTTTTTTGTGGTTCTGGTAAATCAACGGTTTTTCCCCCGGGTGGTAATTCAGGCCATCCTAGTACGGTTCTTATTGAGCTTTGATAAATATCTACGACGTATCCTTCTGTGCTTATTTCAATGGCAGATGATAGTGTTGGCTCATGAACCGTTATAGCTATTTTTGATTCTTTTCCAGTAATCGATTTTATTCTACGCGCGAATTCATTATTGATTTGTTCAATTTGGTATGATCCGGTTGGTATGGAAACAACGTTCCAGTCTGGGGTACCGTCGTCTTTATTCTTATTTGCAAATACCAGGGAATTATTGGGTTGTTGACCACCAAATGATTTTGATCTGATATTAGGCCAACTATGGTATACTCGTAATTTTGCTAGCGCTATCTCCTTCACTGGGACCGGAGAGTGGAAATTCACACTGAATTCTGGATTCGTTGAGGTTATTGAGATCATGCTGGTTTGTACTGGGTTTGTGTTCTCCACTATTTGTTGAAGCAATTCCATCTGTGTTGTCATCGTTGCTATACTCATGATGTATTTCTAATTTTGATATTGCGGAATCATAGACACGTACCATCACTGAGAACTCACTATCTGATATCGTTGAGGTTATTGAGATCATTCTGGGTTTCGGGTTCGTGTTTTCTGATTCCATCGGTGTTGTCATTGTTATTATACTCATGTTTTTGTATTTCTAATTTTGACATCGCAGAATCATATATATCTACCATCGCTGAAAACTCACTCTCTGATATAATTGTATCATCGAGAGATGACGATATCAATGAGGATAATTGCGAGCATGCAGTGGACACAACATGAAATTTAATCACATAGTCTTGTAGTTTCCGTTGGCTGCATGATGATATTTTTTTGGTGATTATTGAAATTATTCCAGCGATTGTTGTTGCCGCAGAAATGCAAATTGGAACAGCTATCGGGGCCATCATTGTCACTGAAGACAGTATAATACCAACTCCGGTGATTACACCACTCACAGCGTACACAGTAACATCAATTGCGGTAATTCTCCTGCGATATTTTTTAATTTTCATTGCATACTCCTCAGACAGGGTTTTGAGTCTAGTTTGAAATTCTCTGACCTGATCATAACGATATTGCGATGATGAAATCATTTTATTTTTAAATCAGTTTACGGTTTCAATTGAAACCGTTATTTACTTAAATCCGCTACGAATTCCACATACCACGTTGTTGAAACCCTAACCAAATTTTTATCAGTAGATGTTATAGTGAACTTTTCAGTTGTATTCTTGTCGATGATCGTTGAAATCGTATTATTGACCCCAGATGAACTGGACGATGAAATATTAAATTGAGTCAATGGTGTTACTAGTGTTAATCGATAAATACCCTTGACGGTTGCAGTGATATCTAATTTGTTGTTTGTAGGTGTCCACGCAAATGATCCGTGTTGGATCGTGTATACTAAGTTGCTGGTTTTCTCATGAGGGATTTTTGCTTTTTCAATGATTGTTATCATCCTCGGAAAATCAGTTTTGATGTCTTCGATGAAGTTTTTCGTCTCATCGATGGATTTTTTGATATCAGGGAGTTTTATTTCAATTTTATCTAACGGGGTTCCAATAAATTTATCAATGATATTTCTACGAAATGATGTTAATTGTTTTCCGTGTTCTTCACTTTTAGATTGAAGTGTTGTTAGTTCCAACACAGAATTTTTTAATTCATCGTTGAGAGTTTTTAATCGATCTGTAATCGTCGAAATAAGTACACCCGGTTTGAGTTTACCCTGATCGGAAAATAACGCAACGGTGTTCTCGATTGCGTGTCGTTGTTTAACTAAAATATCATCCAACGACACATCACTGGTTTTCAATTTACCCTGTTTGTCCTGAAATACAACTATTTCATTCGGGTCAACACTTGTTAAATTTAACGTCTCAGCGATTTCATCTTTAATTTTTTTTTTATATCACCGGTTGCAGTGTCATCGGGTTTGGGTTTCAGAGGTCTTCCCCAAATATCAATCATGTTATTGTAAAACTCTTTCTCTCTTTAAAATCGTTTCGATTTCCAGCGACTACTAGTGTATTCATTTACGACAATATGAGGTGGTTTTCTAGATGCTGAAATAGCATCAAGGACATTTAATACTTCGCTGGCGCATATTGGTGGGTCATTGATTTGTTGTGTTGGTAGCGTAGAATACCAAGTCTTCATTGAAATTTTTTTTATATAACGCATAAACTCTTTTGGTGGGGCTAATCCATATGAATCAAAATAGACAATCCCACGTGGATCAATAGCGTATGCAACCCAGTGAGTACCAGGTCCGGTGCTGTTATCGAGAATAATGATTCCGGTTTCAGTGTTGTTTGGTTGTGTTGGCAATTGATCCATCATAAAAACGCCTCTGAAGTTTTTTATGGCTAGTTTTTTAGCAGCATCCATTAAATCAAAATTGGACATTGGAACCATCGGTTCCTCAATCAAAGACTCTACAATCGAAGATTTTTGAGTTAATAAACCGGTCCAAGTCTCAGGCCTTTTCCGCTGTACCATGAATATGGGGTTCCTGGTAGTCTTAGACCCTTTCCCTTTTTTTTATATCCTTTCCCAGTTGCCTTTTTTAGTGCCATTCCTGCTGCAGCACCAACGGCTCCTAACGCCGCTGCTTTATCCACTGCTGGGGCTGCTGCTGCAATCAAGGCCGGAATTGCAGCTAACAATGGAAATATACCGCCTGTTTTAATCAAATTTTTGATAGCAGCCGCAGAAAGAGTAATCTGAACACCTTTTTTGGCTACAAGTGAATCATTGAAATGTTTCACTTGACGAGTTGTCAGCGATAATTTATTTGCACCACCAGTCATTTGATTAGGTTTCAACGTGATTGTGGTTCCACATTGCTTAGCTGATTTGGATTGCAATTTTTTTAATTGACCGGGTGTCAAAGACACATTGATATTACTATATGACATTATACATAATTGATTGATTCTAAATCGTTTACAATTTCAATGAAAAATCGTTTACATATTTTCCACTGGTGCATCAATGATTCTCATTCTTCCTCCAACTCCTTCTAATAACATTGATTTATCACTAAGAATGACAGCAACCGCTCTATAATTAATAATACCACCAGGACGGGTTACACGGGCTCTAAAGTGTATCTCAACGACAGATTGTCTTGTTACATCAAGATGTTCCAATGAAAAGTAATAGATTGGATACAGATTTTTAAAATCATATTGTGATATTTGTAGACCGGTATCCACATTTTGATCACGTGCCATAAATGACAACAATCTATGATAAACTCGTGAAATATGGTTGTTAGTGTAATCAAGTTGTACATCTTCAGATGGTTCCTGTTGTCCGTTTATTCTCAGTGAGACCTCTCTAACACCTAACTGATCAAATATCATATGACTTCGTTGTTGATTACTAACTCGTGCATTATTCTGTAATGCAATAAATATATGACGTGGAGCTGAAACCCCTTGTTTTGATGCCAGATGCCAAGTAAATATATCATCAACATTGTCTTGTTTAATATCAGTGGTCACTGATAACCAACTCAACAATGATTTTCCTCCTTGGTCCATAAATGATAACAATTTTTCTTCTGCTGTGATTGATGGAGTTAACACTGGCATCCACAATGCTAGTTTTGTTAAAATGACTTTACCATCAGCAACACCAGCATCATGCCATATTGCATCATTATCAGTACCCTTTCGTACAAGCGCTACTGTGTGTTTAGCTCCATAAATAACTTTTCGGACGTTTCTACAGAATCCGAATATATGATGCAGTGGAATTGCACATGAAAATTGTCGACGCTGTCCTTGCAACGTTAATACGCGTGTTGCAAACCCTAGGTTGTAGTTAGTAACATTATTTATGACATCAAAATCACCAGCTGGTCTTGTATATCCGGCTGGTGCTGGATTAACTGAAGAAGCATGTGTTGCCTTGACTCTAGAATACTGGTTGTGTTCAGGGTGATCAGTAATATCCTTAGAAAACATCATAGATGGACCAGCTGATCTTGTATAATCATCAGAATATCTCGCTAACCCTATGATTGTTGTGGCCACATCAACATCACGATCAATGGATTCAATTTCTTTTCCATCAATGAGATATCTTGCACTTTCAAATAACGCCATGATCCCATTATTAACAAAACCGACTTTGATAGTTGGGCTAATGTCGTATGGAGGATCATCATGAGCAGCATCATTTGTTACAAGTTCTCCTTCTACTTCAATAAACGCTTCACAAGGCAAAAAGTATTTACTGGTATCATGAACTTGAAGTTCAATTCGTGATCGGAGATCTGGTTGTGCTGCGTGATAAGAATAAAATTGAAAATCGCGGACTGAATCGTCCTTGCCCACTTTGGCTTCCATATCAAGCGCGGGATCAGCTGTTCGTTTAAACATTTTATTATATTTATCAGAGTCTAAATCGGATTTTCATCGTAAAAGATTTGTAGGATTTCATCGTGAAAAACGCTAGCGTTTTCGTCGTGGTTTTTTAAAGCCACTTCCTGCTATCATGTTTGCTATCATGTTATCCTGGTCACTTGGAGTCCCCAGCGATGATAGTTTCTGTTCTACTGCGTTATTTATAATTTTACTAACACTTGCAGGCATTTCCGCTGTAGATGGCAATGGTACCTGTTTCTTTTTTCGTCTCACTAATGATGTTATTTTATTCTTCGCAGTTGAAAATGCCTTTCCGGCAAGATCTCCAACAGCACCAATACCCTTATCACGAATAACATCAATGGCTTTCATTGATAATTGTTTAGCTAACGGCATCACTTTTGGGGCCATTCTTGAAAAGAATCCTAAAATGGTATTGCCTAAACCATCTCCGTAGTATGCTCTATAAACTGGAAACCGTGAATTAACTACATAGACGGGGGTTGGTTTATCATGATTGTAGTGTATAATCATCTTGTTATAAAACTAGTAGTTTTTTAATTAGTGATCAATCGCTGTAATAACCATGGGCATCTTTGTGATTTTCAACTAATTCAGCAATGAGTTTTCGATATACATTAATGTCCATGATACCACCGGCAAATAATCGTCTACAGATATCAGCTGCTTCATTAATTATTTCCGGAGAGTTATTTCCGGCTCGTTTCCCTCCTATGAGAACTTCTAACCGTGATATATCACTGAGAATGTTACCAGGTCAAGTAACGCTAGTGTTTTCAACTATGCCGCTGCCTAAATACCCATCTCCAGTTGACTCCTCTTTACCAAAAAATCCAGTTGGATACTCTACTTTACTCAATACTTTGTCTTTTAAACTCTCAAAATCATTGCGGTTACTTTCTGTGATTCTAAATCTACCACGGTTTGCCAGGTATACTTTTTTTTATCCAATTCTCGTCGTTTTTTATATACTCTTTATACCCTTTGTTTACAGCTATTTCTCTTTTATCGAGTGAAAAATTCCGCGCGATAAAGTTAATTAAATTATTGTCATCTTTAAAACTTTTAATTATGCTGTATGCATAGTATGTAAATATATTTTGCGGTGAATACATTTTTTCTATAGTAACGTCTTCTTCCTCTTCTTGTTTTCTTGCAGTAGCACCTAGTTCTTCTAGTACTTGCTCTTTTTTTGTTGTTGCCGTGAAGTAGCTACTATATCTACTGGAAGTGTTTCTAAAGACTTTTTTGTTTGTTTAGTTCCTTTTGCTATTTTTTCTAACACAGGGAGAAAAGTCTCTTCTTGTTTTTTTCCTTGTTCAGAGATTGTTGACACTATCTGTTTCGTTGTTGTAGTTATTGGTTTAAACAACTCTTCAGATCCCTCAGCAAAATCAGTCTGAAGACTCTGTCGTTGTTGCAGTTTATTCCTGACAGAGTCGCGAATTGGTAAATTTCTTAATTGCATCTAATCGTTCACGAGCCAATCGGGTCGTTAATGCTTCATTGACCATTATTTGAAATCGCAAACCATTTTTCAATTGCAAAACAATTTTTCCCATTGATGATTCCATCCCTAAGGGTCCAATTTTTTATTGCTGTGAAATATTTTTATTTTTATTGCTGTGAAATATTTTTATTTTTTATTCACTGTTTTTGGTGGTTTTTCATTGATTTTTGGTGGGTTTTCATTGATTTTCATTGATTTTTTGACAGTTTTGGTGGTAATCTCTTTGAGATTTTACAGTCAAGTAGTCGATTTTACATGGGATTTTCCATAGGGAAAAGCTGTTAGGATTCATTTTTGATGATTTTTGACCAAAAAATCGATAATTTCAGTCAATAAATGCCAAAAAATGACAAAAACAACCAAAAATCACCAATAATTTCAGTCGGGTAAAGTAGTCAATTTTGCATGGGATTTTCCATAAGGAAAAGCTGTTAGGATTCATTTTTGACCAATTTTCATTGATTTTCATTGAGTTTTGATTAAAAAAAAAACCGTAGGGTAAAGTAGTCGATTTTCCATTTCAAAATTATAATTGCTGCAACTAACAATAACAAATATTTTTCTCATAGAATTTTATTGCTGTGAAATATTTTTATTTTTATTGCTGTGAAATATTTTTATTTTTTATTCAGTGAGAAATATATTCAGTGAGAAATATATTCAGTGATTTTGCCTGTTTTTCACTGATTTTTTGACAGTTTTGGTGCCATTTTGTGCCATTTTGGTGGTTTTCCTTTGAGATTTTTACAGTCAAGTAGTCGATTTTACATGGGATTTTCCATAGGGAAAAGCTGTTAAAACTCATTTTTGATGAATTTTAGCCATTTTTCATCAATTTTTGCCTGTTTTCGTCATTTTTCATCGATTTTTGGTAAAAAACCTCGTAGGGTCAAGTAGTCGATTTTGCATTGAACTTTCCATAGGGAAAAGTTCTTAAAAGTTTATTTTCGCAGTGTGAAATATTTTCACTGATTCTATCAAAAAACGCTAAAAAAAATGAAAATCTCAAGGAGATTTTACGGTCAAGTAGACAAAATGACAAAATCTTTTGAGGGTCGGTCAATCAAAATCGTTCATTTTCTTGAATTAACGCTTGTAGGTTTCTAATTTTAGAATTAACTTCCTTTTTCAATTCATATTCGTTACCCAATTCTTTTCGTATTCCTTCCACGATAGTATATAACGGAACAAACACACCTACTTCACTGGAAAATGCAAGAGAGTCCCGAATAGAATTCTGAATTTTTTTGATGAGTGCATATTTCTTTGGTAGCATATATTTATTGTTGTTTACTCCGTATTGTATATCCTGAAAATCAGACACAATTTGATCACAATTTAAGCCATCTGACAATTTAATATCCTGGCTTTTCAATTTTGCAATTTCAACTATAATGCTATTCATATTTTCAGAATTCATATATAATAATACATATTTCTAATTCATTTTTAAAAAATAAATGAGCCGTTAATATTTTCAAAATTCAGTCTGTATATAAATATATTTTTTAAAATTAATTCTGTATATATTTTTCAGAATTCAGTCTGTATATAAATATAAATATATTTTTCAGAATTCAGTCTGTATATAAATATAAATATATTTTTTAAAAATAATTCTGTATATATAAATGTATTTTTCAAAAATAATTCTGTATATATAAATGTATTTTTTAAAAATAATTCTGTATATATAAATATAAATGCAGACAAAAATAAATAACAACCATGATGAGCGGTTGTCAGTCATTTGGCCCCCTTGATATAGGCCACTGTGTCTTTCATAGGGTTCTTTCTTTGAGTATTTCCATTTTTTTTTCCTGAGATTTCTTCAATCTCGATTTGACCCTATGACCGTTTCTTTTGGCCGGTAATTCATTTTTGAACACCATACGGGGCTACCCAAATGTGACGGAGAGCTAATTACATCCATGGATGTTATTTATTTTAGGTCATTTATATTTACATTCACCGGAAACATATTCCCCTAAGAGTGAATCTAACTCGTCAAATAACGGGTTAGAATCACAAGAGGGTATGTTTACGTGAAATGACCTAGAGGTTACATATATACGACAACACATCTTTGGAACTCCTTGGTTGCCTTCACATCCAAGTAAGCCCAAAGGAAACCCGAAACATACATCTCCGGAAGGGAGGCCTAACGTGGCAAACGCCATCTTAGACCGCCCAGAAGATATGCTTGGGGGGTGACGTCACAACATATACTTAATTAACTTAATTAAGGACAGTACAATACCGTATATATCTCCACTCGAGTGTTGTGGCAGATTGTAGGTATACATATACTTAATTAACTTAATTAAGGATGGATTATAATTCAATGATGATGTAATCATGTGGGGACAGCACAAGACAGCACAAACATGAAACGACGGAGCAGATTTTCTACGGCCGTCCGACCAATCAAAAGCAACCCATGAAATTAAACCCGGTTGCATGATTGAGAAAAGTCAACCACGCACACGTGTCAATGGCGTGGGTTATTTTTGATTGGTCGGATTGGCCTTTGAAAGCCCCAGCTTTAAACCTTTCATTTAGTATATAAGGTGACTAATACAGCAGCGTCAATCCACAAGGTGTGTTATTTTATTTTCTTGAATTACTTGTTAATGGTGTTTCACAGTATTTAAATGAGACCGCATATTTGAATTAAACACTAAAAAAAAGAATATAATCGTTTGGAAACATTTTATATTTTATTTCTTTTCTTGCAAAACAATGCCCGCCGCTGCATCACAATTTAAGGGGAGATAACCCATAAAACAAGTTGACACAATCTAAGGGAGAGAGTATATAAGGTGACTTAATACAGCAATCCACAGGGTGTGTTATTTTATTTTCTTGAATTACTTATTAATGCTGTTTCACAGTATTTAAATGAGACTGAATATTTGACTTAAACACTAAAAAAAAAGAATATGATTGTTTGAAAACATTTTATATTTGATTTCTTTTCTTACAAAACAATACCCCGCCGCTGAATCACAATAACCCGACACAATCTAAGGGAGATAACAACTTTGGTTATGAAAGAGTTATCTCCCTTGGTTCATTTGTATACTAATACTATTTGTTTAATTCATTAATAACATCACTGGAGAATCTTTCAATGTAGTCTTGAGGGTTTCTTATTATTTTATCCTTGACGGAGTCAAGGTCAGTGTCAGAATTTTTTATTGGAAATCCATTTTTTATTCGTTTGTCATAATAGCGTTTTAGTTCCCTGAATCGTTTGCCGCCACACCTGAGACATAATTGCGATTTTCCCCTAACCCCAACCCCACATCGAATACAGGGTAACGGACCAAGGCTTCCACGACGAAAGCTTTGCATATGATACCCACAGAATTCATTTCTGCATGATTTGTTACACGGTGTCACTGATCCAATCATGAGCCATTTGCAATGATTCATTATACTTAAATCTTTCATTTAAATGCTTGTTTTAATTATAGTATGGAGGAGTTTGAGAGATTATCGAAAATTAAGCCTTGGAAAAGTGTTCAATTCAATCTTGATAGAGTTTCTGATACACCAAAGAATAAAATTCTTGATAGAACCTTGATTAGTAAAATCAGAGACTGTTTTAATGAATTCAAGCGTGATGGAACATCTCATTGTTGGTCAACATTTCGAATTGATGGTGTTGTTGACGCTACCATGAATGATGAAAAAGCAGCAGTGATAATCTCAAATCTTGGGGAAGAAAGAAATTTTTTTCGAATCAAATTCCTTATCCGTGATGATGGAAAATGGATCATTAGGGACAAATACGAGCCTATTCTCAAGGACAAAAAATCTGTCACTATGACTCATGATTCAAAACCAGGAATTTTGACTGGAATTGACAAACCATACTACGAAAGATCTTATCCTGTCACAGCAGTTGTTTACGGGATATATCCGCTCTATGACAAACCTGATATTGCAAAACTAGCACCCATGAAATATTCTTCGTCAAGGGTCAATTGTGTAGCAGAACGAATAATGGAACACTTCACAAATACGTCCCGGGGAAATAAACTAACTGATCTAAGACGAAAAAAAATAACCGAATGGGAACTGACATTGAAACAGCATGGGGCAACAATTCAGGACATAGCTAAATTAGAAACATTATTGAGATTTCCAATATCAGTAACGACAATCACCGGTGAAGTATTATACGAATCGAAATATAAATCAAAAGGAGCCCCAATACAGATTATTGATCATAACGAACATGCGTGGTCATCTGCAGTAACAACATTCCCACGGGATAGAACCGTAAAATATATCCCCCAAACTGAAGAGTTTTTTTCAGAGCAGAAATTATTTGATGCTATTTACCATTTGAGTAAAAACGATCCTGTGTCAATGTGGCTATTTCATAGTACTTCAGACGAGGAATGTAGATTTGATCAGTTTGTAAGGCCCAACGGAGAATTGTACCGTACTGAAGAGCTGCATAATCAAATGAAACAACTAGCTAGTGAGTTTTCTGGGAAGGGGGAAGACAACGATTAATTATTAGCAAACTGTTTTACACTACCATCAATTGCAACACATTTTGCTAGAAAGAAAAACGCGTGGAAACCAACACGAAGTGAGTTTTTATCAGATGTCAAATTATCCTGTCTTGAATACAGCCATGGAGGGTTATGGAATACAAAATACACCGCTGAAACCGTTATTTCAGTTGATATGATTGCGTGTTATCCAGGAAGTTTTCTCGGGTATGGAGAATGTGAGAAATATTTCAAACGATTTGGACACCCCACACACGAAATGACCCGTGTTGCGATTAATGGACCACTGCCTGATTTTGATTTAACAGGATTCGCTTGTGTAGTATCATTTGAAATGGCTACAGGACTTCATCCGTGTAGTTATCTTTGGATTGGTAAACACATGTCTGAAAAACACTGGATGCCAATAGTGTTATTACGGTATATGCTTGATTGTAAGATGTTAAAATCATTAATTGTCAGTGAAGCAATTATATCCTATCGAGCACAGAAATCAGTCTGGTTACCACAACCTGATCTAGAAAAAATAATTAGCGAAGAGCGAAAACTGTTTCCAAATTTCAGTGAACAACAAATCATGGATTGGTCCAAACAGTTATTTGAAATCAGAAACAATGAAGCAAAAGGTCTTCGACGAAGAATAATCGGTAAATTCACTCAGGGTGGTAAATACGATAATACAAGATATTCTTCACGGTTAATTATAGACAATGCTGAATACGATTTTGTAATCGCGGATTTAACGAATAAAGGCCTATATGTCAATCGTAAGGACGCATTTATGTCCGATGGAACCAAATTGGGTACAATTGTTACTTACAATGATGGATACAATCCGCAGTATACACATTTGAGAGCTTCTATGCTTGGTTATGCTTCTATTAATCTGTTTTCAATGATTAATAGATTTCCTACCACCGCAGTTAGAGTTGCCACTGATTCATTTTACATAAATAGCAAAATGGCTGATTTTAAGGCTACTGGCAACGAGAATTGGGGGTCATGGAGAATTAAGAAAGAAATGATTCATGATTATATTCAATCAGCAGATGTTACCATTGAAAATAATTATCGGAATCTCAAAGAGATTCAATCAGAATTTTCTAGTGCACCACCGATTTCTGATCCAATATGCCGGTATAAAACAGTTTATTTAAACGGTTGTGGTGGGTCAGGAAAAACAACTCGGGCAATTGAGTTATTTCGTGTTTCCAATCCAAATATGATTGTGCTAACACCAACTCACAGACTTGCAAGAGAAATGATACAGAGAGGGGTAAATGCCTGTACCTATCACAGCTTTTTCCGATGGAAGGGAGATAAATGGACTCCTGAGCGTATGGGGGAGAAATTTATTCCTGAAATTATCATTTGGGATGAAATAGACACAGTGTCAGAAGATGTATTAAAAATATTTCTTGAGTGACTATTATGAAGAAATTGATACCGATCATAGATCACTTGATGAAAAATTAAAAGAATTTAAGAAACTAATTAGATTACAACCGGATAGAATCCAGTGTGAAATAGCCCGTGAAATAATTTCAGAAACTCCAATGAATGATTTCTGGGAAATGTGGAGACCAAACGATTTGATCATTGCAAGTAGAAAAATAGTCAGAGACACACTTCAGATGAAGTTATTTGAATTGCATAAACAAAAATTTGCAACACTTCCAGTGCCTCTTTGTTATAGGCCATCGGATACACGAAAACAGAACATTGAAGTTGATATTCCAGGACAAAGTGAAAAACAGAATTTAGTATTAAATGATATTGTGCTGGTTGATATCAATGTCGTTGAAGATGCATTGCGTGCTAATAAATCCCCATGGACGCTAGGATACGCAGCAACAATACACTCTTCACAGGGATTGACTATATCAGATACAATTGTTTGGATGGTAGATAATCGCATAGAATGGTCGAATTTAGTCTATCTCGCAGTATCCAGAGTACGAAAAATAAATCAACTTCGAAGAATTGTCCTGACAGAGTCAGGCGATGATAATGACACCACAATAGATGATATTGATATTAAAATGATTGATAAAAAACTCTCCGGTTACAAACAACAGGACAAAAAAAAAACAACGAGAATTTGATATTGATGCTGGATTAATAATCACTTTGAAGAAACAACAGAATAATCACTGCGCAAGTTGCAATTGTATAATGCGTTGGCAGTATTCGGATAAAGATCCTCGCCAATTCACCGTAGACAGAAAAAATAACAATCTCGGTCATGTCAGAAATAATGTGATGTTGACTTGTCTTGAGTGCAATAGACGCAACGGCGCTAGTTAAGACCATGCGGTGGCAATTGAGTATCGTCAGGAATCACTTGTAATTGTTGTCTAGTAAATCCTCGTTGAGGGGCAGTTGAATCCAGTTTATAGATTGGAGGTCTACCCGTAGATCGTGTTATTCTAGATATCTTTTGTGCAGTAATACTCCAAATAGGATCAGTAGCCCTTTTTCTGCCACCCTCAAGCTCTCCTGGTTCGTATAAATACCTCACAATGACATTACTACCAAGAATTGGTTCTTTGAAATCTTTTTGAATTTCCATTTCAGGTATTGACTTCTTTTTAATCGCATTGATAGGTTTCAAATTAATTGTTCTAGTAATCTCGTTATTCAGTGCAGTAATCACAGCTGGTAACCTTTTAACCCATTCACGGGATCTTTTTTCTTGGATGAATTCTTTTGCGTATTGATATCCAAATAACCGCTCAGCAAGGGTTTTATTAAACCGTTCAACAATTGCCTGATCACGATGTAGCGCAGTATGTCCTCGTCTGATAGTGACATTATGATTTTTCATTATTGATAACACTGCACCCTGAAATTCCTTGCCAGGATCAATTTGTAATAGATTTGGCCAGTGCAGAGGACCTCGTCGATAAATCCTTTCAAATGCAGAAGCCACTTCAGTGGCTGATTTTGTTTTTAACGGTTCTGCTTCTTTGTATCGACTTGCAATATCAACTACGGTTAATGCGTATTTGTAACCGTGGTCATGTGGCAGAAATAATAGATCAGCCTGATGAACTTCATTAGGAAAGGTCACATCAAAATGCGAGACATTAATTTGTTTAGGCGGTGGTAGATAAATTTGCCATAGTGCCTGTTTAGATAACCAATGAGCCGCAGTGGTTTTTTTCACTTTTGCAGCGCTAGCGAGTTTATGGATTGCTGATTTACCCCTCCAGTATCCTTTTGGAGAATAGTAAATAGATTCCATGTTGTTATTAATTACCAGCACCTAACATCAATTTACTTTTCATAGCCGATTTTATCAAAAAGGAAGCCAATTTTTCTTTGAAAGATTTATCAGGAATAGCATTTAACGCATGAATTAATTTCACATCTGCTAGATGCCTGTGCTGCAGATTACTGCTTTTATAAGAGACATCATGAAGGTGACAGGCCTTATCAATGGCATTTATTGGTTCTTCACCGGGTCGGGGCTGATTTTGATTATTGAGTCTGATATCAAGTCTGGTTCCCGGTCCACAGTAGCTATATCCTGGAAGGTGCTTTTCCCCAGGGTATTTTGCCCATGGGGTTCCAGGGAGTTTAGTTAGCTTGGCTGCGATATCACCTCCTCGTTTTTTTTAAATTCTTGGAAACAAATCTAAATTTCTTTGTACTACATTGTACGCATTTACCAGAAAGCGCTGATCGGTTATTTTTAGTTGTAATCGTTGTCAAGTCATCTGTGCCAGTACGTTTTTTACACTTCACACAATATAGATCCATAATTTATATATAACAGCATGAATATAATTGATTATTCAGCTACCCGACGACGGGAACCTATTAAACACCATGAAATGTTGCCGAATTCAATTAGAATGATTATAATCGGACCATCTGGAAGCGGAAAGACACAACTGCTACTTAATTTGATAACGAGATGGATGAAATGGAACAAATTGTATTTAATAGCCCCGAGTGTAGACGATCAGCGATGCTATGAAGTTCTAAAGGATTTTAACGAGAAAGCAAAAGAATTTCAAATCGATGAAGATTTTATTGAGTTTATAACCGATATAGAGGAAGCCCCGAACATTGATGCTATTGATGGAAGTATTAACAATTTAGTGGTATACGATGATATCATGTTAGATAATCAAAAAAATCCTGCTAGAATATTTTCCCGAGGCAGGCATAAAAACACTGATGTGATATATGTCACTCAACGATACACTCAGATACCAAAAGTGATCAGAGATAACTGCAATGTGTTGTGTGTATTTAACGGCGTTGATACTCATACGCTACGAAATATTCATCAGACCTGGTGCAGCGGTGATATGAATCATAATCAATTTAGAAATTTCTTTAGTCACGCTCAGTCAAAACCACACGGATTTGTGACAATAAATTTAGCAGACCCTAGGACACGATATCGTATCGGACTTGATAAAATATTCGGTTGAAATCACCGTAACCCATAGCAGCAGAGAGGGTGAGTGACAACGACGTTGCAATCCATTTTATGGTTAAGCAACGAAAACGCGAATACAGTATCACCCGCGAAAATTCATGTTTTCCGACAAAAATCACTAAGGCTCTATTTGCCGTTTTGACAGTTAAAAGTGATTTTTGTTTAAAAAGTTGTCCGATTCACCCTCTCTGCTGCTAGCTTATATATATATATATATATATATAAGCGAGTGGATGGGGAAACGTCGACTGGTGCACGACAACACCTTGATGTTGGGTTCATTTGGGCTCAGGACCTTTGCACGGAAGGGTTGGCCACACTCATATCTTGAGGTAGCAGTTCGGTACAAATCATCCCTTGTATAATGGCACTATCTTTTGCATCTACTTCTGCATCCTGTAGGTTTTAGAAATGTAAGCACCATTTTCATATTTTCCCTTTAAAATACGACTGGGTTGGATTGAAAAAACACTCATGTCTGTAAAAATAATTAATCATTGTTAAATTGTATTATTGTTAAATATCATCAAAAGTATACGTTTATTAACTGAAATAATTATGCATTAAACAAATAATATTTGCGTAAATATTTTTGTTATCTTCTTATTAATACAGGAATGTTTGAAGTATTTTTAAATTTTAATTCCTTGTGCCATGATCAATGTTCTGTTTCATAGTAAACTGGATATATACATACATCAAAATTCAGCAAGAAGCATGTATGATACATACATACATACATACATACATACATACATACATACATACATACATACATACATACATACATACATACTGTAACAGAATTGTTACCGAGTGGATGGTGGATTAAATGAACAACACAAACACAATATGTGAAAGAAAATATAAATTTATGAAATAAATTATTAATGAAAAATAATGATGTATCAACACAATAACCCATGCGTTCAACCCACAATTACACTCACAACCATTCACAATACATGAATAAATGAAATATTAATGCAAAATAAAACACAGATACAAAGGAATCTCTTGGACTATACACAGATCCAAGGAACTTTTACAAAAGTTATATTACCGCAAGTATAAATTGCGATAACAAATACAAAACATCAAACTATACTATTGCACGTATGGATTGCGACAACTAGCACGAACATATACATGTATTTAATCAAGTTGCTAACTTTTATTGAGATTCATGTAATCCCTTGAAATACTACTGTGATTTGAAGTAACTATGCAAATATAACAATGTATTCAATTGTACTACAATTGCAACACACACATGTGTCTCGACCCTGTATAACTGTACCATTCACCACCTGTTGAATCGCCGCCTAGTTTCCCCGAATAGCTAGGGTTGACCAATACTTTTATCGGCCGTTTGCCCTTCACGGATCCACCACAGTTATACGTACAGACAGCATACAGCATCTACTAGAACCAATGTTCCCAAATACCTAGATGCCACCCCGGATGTTTATACCTCTAGACAGCTCCGACACTCGGACTTCTAGATTTCCGGATATTTACACATCACAACAGATGTAGACGGACATACAATCCGACAGACAGACATTCAGATACCTCAATTTGATCTCACAATCAAATGGCACAATTAATCACATTCAGCTACAATTCAGATATTCAGAGACGTTCAGCTACAATCAGATACGTTCCGCTACAATATCAGAGACTTTCCGCTACAAATCAGCTACGATATCAGAGATGCTCCGCTACAATATCAGCTACGATATCAGAGACGTTATCAAAGATGTTCCACAACAAATCAGTTACGATATCAGAGACGTTATCAGCTACAATAAAGAAACCAGACTAATAATAGTTGTTTCTAAAAATAATCTAAACCTTAGATTACGCTATTGCATTTAAAGTCTAATAGTGACTAGTAATTCCAAATATTCCACGTTTTAAATCTGCATTGTAATTAAGGCATCATTACATGAAATGATAAACGGAATAAAATTCACAATAAAACGAAATATAAATTTAACACTCACCCCTTTGGCTGGAGATAGAATGACGAGCTGTCTTTCCTGTGATAAGATACTTTTGGACTCGTAATTATTATCAGAAATATTCTGCCTTATATATCCTCAAATAGGTGAGCACAATTCACGGCAAAATTACCGTGCACCCCGTGAATCTAATGTTCCGGACTTCATGTGATTCGAAGTCAGGCACATGCAAATCGTTACACGCGGCTTACCTTGGAGAAAACCACTTATTCACCCCAGGTAACGCACGTACGACGAAACAAAAAAAAAATGGTGAGATTAGTTTGTAATTCAAGAAAAAAAAATCAATTTTCGCCTAATTCTGTGATACATACATACATAAATACATAATTCATACATACATACATACATACATACATACATACATACATACATACATACATACATACATACATACATACATACATACATACATACATACATACATACATACATACATACATACATACATACATGTATCGTCTTTTCATATTTTCATTAGTCTTTAAACACTTCGTAGCATCGCTGATCATCCAAGGACGGAGCGACTAAATACAGTTTATCCCATTTCAACCATCTCATTATGTTTTATCGATTCTCGTTTTGTTGTCGCTGAAAAATCAATTACATCCATATTATATTAAAATAATAAATAATATGGATCCATATTGTGTTAAATGCAGGGCGCATACCCCTACACTAACAGTTATTACAACAACAACAACAGCAAACCATATCAGCACTTACAGGTAAGTGTGAACAATGTTCTACAAAGAATTTAAATTTATTCCCCTTGATATTCCGAGGAATATATAAAAATCGAGGAGGTGATATTGCAGCAAAATTAGGAAAATTGCAGCGAACTCCATGGGTTAAATACCCAGGAGATAAACACCTTCCAGGATATAATTATTGTGGTCCTGGAACCAGACTTAATATCCGACTTGATAATCAGGACCAACCTTTCCAAGGTGAGTATCCAATAAATGAAATTGAATAAGCATGTCATGCTAATAATTTAGCTTATAAAAGTAACAATCTGCAGCATATGCATATTGCAGATGTAAAATTAATTCCCTGGCGGAATTCCATAAAAAAAATTCTTTCAAAGAATCGTTAGCAAATTGGTTTGTGAGATCTGCTATGAAAGGTAAGCTAGGATTGTTACTGGTAATTAATGGACCGATTATTAATAGTATCGAATCGATTTATTATAGACCAATATGATATTGGAAGGGCAAGTCTGCAATTGATGAAATCGCTGATGTGGCAGGTGTCAACCGTTCTACTGCTGCAGCGTGGTTAGCACGAAAGACAATATGGAAAATGTATCTACCACCACCTAAATGAATTCAGTACGCACATTTCAATGTCAGCGTTCCTAATAAAGTTCTTCACGCAAATATTTCATTTTTTACCACACGATACTATCAAAATTGGTAAACGTCAAATAAAGTACAAATACGCATTGACTTCGTTTGACGTTGCAAGTAGATATAAAGAAGCAGAGCCGTTACCAACAAAGACAGCAACCGAAGTTGTATTAGCTTTTGAACGAATTTATCCACGAGGATCTGGACCACAAGGTGGTCTACGATGGTCGCAACTATGAATTTAATGCTGTAGTATCATCTCTGATAAAAACATGATGTCAAAATCAGACGACGCATACCGCAATTAATCGTGATCAGGCAATCGTTGAGCGATTTAATCTAACTCTTGCTGGGCGGTTATTTGCATATCAATGAAATAATTCAGGGTATGAGATCTCGTGAATTAGTTGCAAGATTACCAAGCGTGATAACTTCATTAGATAATGCAATTACTCTATCCTATCTGGAGTATTACGATGCATACAATTTCCAGCGTGGTAATATCTACGGGTAGACCGGACATCTATATATTAGACTCAACTGTTCTTCAACGTGGATTTGTACGTGAACAATTACAAGTAATACCCGAGGATACACAATTATCATCACTAATACTTAACTAGCACCTATGCGTTTATTACATTTAAGACAGGTCAACATTGTATTTTCACGTGTATGACCAAGAACTACTATCTTTTCCTTTTACTGTAGACTGTATTGGACCATTATTTCAATACTGCCACGGTATTACTGTGTTACAATGATTAATTTGTTGTTGTTTCAGCGGGTTGATAAATTCAGGATCAATATCAAAGTCGCGATTATTTTATTTGTCACTTTGTTTATAACCAACGATGTGTTGTTTTTTTTTTACTATATCATCACTAACAATTTCGTTGTTGGTGTCAGTAAAATTTACAATAACCTTCTGCAACTGAGATAGTTTTCTAACTCTAGACACTGCGAGGTACACTAAATTTGACCACTCAATTCGATCATCAATAATCCAAACAACTGTATCAGAAATAGTTAAATCTTGAGATGAGTGGATGAGTGGATTGTCATTGCATATCCTAGCGTCCATGAAGTTCTGTCTTCTAACGCATCTTCAACAACACTTACAGGAACCAGAACAATATCATTTAACACTAGATTCTGTTTCTCTGACGGTCCTGGAATTTCAACATCAATGTTGTGTTGTCGCGTATGAGATAGTGGAATTGTACATGAAACATTTTCTACGATTACCTGACAACATTGATCGGCGTATTTGAAATCCTAAATTGTAAATGGAATTAACATTAATACTCATATCTTCCACATTAACATCAGCAGCAGAATCAGCACGGTCGTCTCACAACATATTGACTGTCACCAGGATAATTGGAGCCATCTTAGTGATATATCATTGTCGGACCAGCTGATCTTGTATATCATCAGAATATCTTGCTAGGCCAATTATCGTGGTAACTACGTCAACATATTTTTTAATCGATTCAATATTTATCCCATCAATCATTTATGTATCGTTATCTAAAAGTGCCATAATCCCGTTGTTAACAAAACCGACTTTGACAGCAACCCCATATTCTGTATCATCTGTTTTTATAATTTCACCTTCTACTTCGATAAATTCTTCAGGAGGTCGAAACTATATACTTGTATCCTGAACTCGTAGTTCAATTCTGCCTCCTTGATTTGGATGTCTTGCTTCATAAGAATACAATTTGATAATCGCATAAAGATTAATCTTTTAGAACCGGTGAGTCGATGTCGAATGCTAGGTCAGATACACGTTTAAACATTGTATTATATATTTCTCGATCTAAATCAAGGTCGGCTACGAAGTCCACTTCGATAAAGCTAGTATATATACTTTGTTCTGCTTCTTGATTCATCAAGGCTGTTGTTTTTTTTTATCATTGGCTTAGTTTATTAGTTTACTGACATTCGCGGGCGTATTTTCAGTAGATGGTAATTTTACTGACGGTGGTTTTCGTCGGATAATTCGTGCTAGTCTATCATTGGCTGCAGAAAACACATTTTCAGCAATATTACCAATAGCACCAGTTACCTTTACACTAAAAGCACTAATAGCTTTCAGTGATAATTGTTTTGCAATTGGAACTATTTTGGGAGCCATTCTTGCAAATAATCATTGAATAACATTACCAATACCACCACCATAAGTTGATATTTTGACTGGTAATCTTGAATTTGTTACTCTAACCATTACAGGACCACGGTGTAGTTGATGTATGATCATTGTATGTGCTATCGATAAATCTAATCAGACAACTAGTCACTGTAATAACCATCAACGACGTCATCGATAATTTCCCGGCAAACGTTAATATCCATGATACCACCCTGAAATAATTGTCGACAAATATCGGCGGCTTCATCGGTTATTTATGGTGAGCTATTTCTAGCTCATTTTCCTTCTATGAGAACTTATAATCGTGCTATGTCGGAAAGAAAAGAACATTATTAGGGCAGATAACAAGACCACTTCCTCCTGACGTATTCAATGTAGAAAAACCACTTCCGGTTGTACCGGGGTCAGGTGATGGTTGTATCTGCTGTCGACGTTGTTGCTTTCTTGGTGAACGCAGGGCCGGCGCTTCCGCTAGGCGAAGTAGGCAATCGCCTAGGTCGCTGGTCTAAGGGTTTATGATGGGCGGGTGGGGGAGGGCGTGATCTTGCCTAGGGTACCACAATGCCTTGCACCGGCGCTGGGTGAACGTAAATCCTTATTTCGTCTAATTTCTTCAAATTGCGAATCTTCCTCTTCCTCAATACCGGGTGATCTAATCTAAACAACGAATACATTTTTTCATTTCGTTAACTTCATCAATAACTGTCTATGTTCTTTGTTTATACTTTTACTGATTTGTATAATACCCTGGTACTCGCGAAATACTCTATCGGCCCACTCGTATGCTTGGGTGTTATACAACTCTGGCTTTAGAAGCTGATGCCGTAGTTAATATCCCGCCGTGGCAACCTTAACAGGATCAGTCATAACTTCTATATAGCCTTGCAGAGTAAAATATCTAGTTTTAATGCTCCAATTTCCTGCTGTGATGCTGCTGTAGCTTTAGTAATCCTTTTGGTTGCTGGTTCGACAATTGGGGGTCGTCCATTATATATGTCAACAAAATGGGGGGGGGGGGGGGCGTTTGAAGAAGTTGACATGGGGTTGGGCGGAGAGTTCAAGATATATTGACATCAACAATGTTATTTTTACAATAAATTTTGTAAATAAAAAAAAAACAGGAAATTTAATATGAAGATGATGTTGACTTGTCGGGTGTATCGGTTCCACAAGCAATTAATGAATCACCCACTATTCCCATTATAACAATTGAGGAACATTTGGCTTCCCCATGGGAAGATGATAGAAGCTAGAATATAAAGTCTCGATTTTTTCATGAATTCAAAGTGTTATAGTCAATTTCAAATCTGTTAAACAAGTAAAAACAACTGTATAAATATTTAATTGTAGACCTTTGAATTTCCATAATTCTTTTTTTTAGCATAAAAGCCAGCCGTATAACATATTGTTAGTTGGGTTTTTTTTTTTTTTTAAAAAATTTGACATAATTTTTTTTTTTGGGGGGGGCACTGAAAGTTTGACAGTTGTTGACAAGGCTGGGAGGGGGTGGTAAAAATTGCCTTACATTTGTTGATATAATTAATGGACGTCCCCTTGGTTTAAATATTGTTTCTGTGTTCTCTGCAAATTCAAACTGTGACTCTTGACGCGCTTGTAATTTCTTTCTTGACAGAATCACGGACTGGTTGAAATTTCTTAATTATTTCTTGTCGCTCTCGAGCTAATCTAATTGTATACACTTCATTAACCATTTTATGATATATAATAATGTTCTAATTCACAACAGCAGAGAGGGTGTGACATCAATAAGCTGTCAACCTGTAAACATCGCGCGAATAATTAAAAAAAACAACCCAAACAAACACAGAACAATAAAAAACAGTAACAAAACTATCTAACTCCAAGAGTGACTCTCGGTTAGTTAGAAGCTTTGGTTGATTGTTAATGACATTATGTTTTTCCGTTTTTGTAAGAAGCCTTAGCTTAGCAAACGGACGCTTCTATTATGAGGTCTGTTCATCCTCTCCGCTGCTGATACTTTTTCACAACGAAATGTTATGCAACCAATGTAAATTGCTTGTCGCACCATATTAACTTATTCTCTGTTATTTTCCAAACTTTCGATGGTAGTTGAGAAAACATGTTCTTACACTCTACTGCTTTTATTTTTCTCTAACATTAACCTTCAAAATATTGTGCATATTCGAGAGCAAGTGTCCGACAGCAGATTTCAGGTGTGTACCCCGGTTGTCATACGAAATACGTTGCCGCTGGATGTTTATTTTTTTCTCTATTATGCACCGTACTGGTAATGGTGGCTGAGAAAAATGTTCAAACATTTCGCTGCTTATTTTTTTTTTTTCTGTTTCAGATGTGTTCGGTGAACCGTGAACTATAAGGCCGAAATCGGCGAACTGTACATGAACTGCTTTCTATAATATGAATTACTACTTGTTAACGGCAAGTAGCAGAGGGAGTTGTTGCAAAAGGCTACACTAACAAGTCACACTTTTCGTAACCGCTACAATATGTGTTACCATAACGAGTGCCTGTGACAGATATTGGCACAGCTACAAATAAACAAAAACAATAGGCTGTTGACAGCTAAAAATAAAGAAACATTATGGGATGTTGACAGCTAAAAATAAAGAAACATTATGGGATGTTGACAGCTAAAAATAAAGAAACATTATGGGATGTGGACAGCTAAAACGTAAATAAAAATTATAGTAAGGATACAGCAAAAAAATAAACAAAACTTGCTCACATGACCTAATTTCATAGCACAGACGGACATGAAACCAATCATATAAGCATATCGCTCTATCTCACACTTGCATGAGTCGACGTCGCTGAGTTGGATAAACATGTGGTAAGCCAAATGGGCAGCCAAGAACTTTGTTACTTCCAGTTGTTCTTTCACGTATTCGAGGTCAAAGCATCTCTTAAAGTTCCTGTTATATTAGAGTTTTGTTTGTGCACTTCTTGTCATGTATTTTCTTGTTGTATTATAATATCTTCCTCTGTTGCCATAGCAAAATTCTCTTCAATCTTTTATTATCATCATTTATCTGCTTTGAACATCGTCAGAAATCCATCGCATTACCTATGTAGCACTTAGAGACCTTTCTGCATTATTTTGATACTATTACAATAAAAGCCTGCGTAATGCCCCCTCGTCCAACCTGCCAGCATAATTGGTGTTGGGAGGTGAATACCAATCTTATGTGACCTTTGGTGGTTTTGTAGCTGAAACTTCGAACATTTAACCAAGACTGGCGAGAATCGCAGAAACAGAGTTTTGCTTTAAAGCAGCTGAGAACATTAAGAAGGTGCAATGTAAGTTTTCTCTGCAAGAAATGAAAAGTATTGCACAGAAATCATATCGTGCGACAACCTTATGATAATCAGCAATTCGCGAAAGCATAACAAATTTCCCACGTACTATAGGAAGCAAAGCACAAAGCTCCAGATGAAAAATAACAAGTTCCACAGACTACAATAATGGCATTTGCTTTCCTTTATAACGAACAGCTAGAATGAACACGATCATATAACGTAATACTGATGTATGTTTTCCTCAATACAGAAAAAAGAACACGTCCGAATATAATTGCATCCTGTAATAATGATGTTTGCGTTCCACCGTAATTTACAAATATGTCCGAATCCACTCATATAATGTAATAGTAGTATTTGTTTACCTCGATAAAGATCAACAAGTCCTAACCCAATCTTATACTGTTAATAATACTGTTAATTACACTGTTAATAATACTGTTAATTATACTGTTAATAATACTGTTAATTATACTGTTAATAATACTGTTAATTATACTGTTAATAATACTGTTAATTATACTGTTAATTATACTGTTAATTATACTGTTAATAATACTGTTAATTATACTGTTAATAATACTGTTAATTATACTGTTAATAATACTGTTAATTATACTGTTAATAATACTGTTAATAATGGTGTTTGTATTCTTCGATAAAAAAAAACTTCTCCCAGTCACATGCTGTAATAATAATGTTTGCTTCAATCAGCATTCAGCTACACAACGATTGCTTTTGCAAACTAATTTTGTCATAAAGTCAACGTGCTATATGTAAGCATTTCTTAAAGTATGAATTCCCCAAAAATGCAAGACGCGACAATTCGATTTTTAGAAAACTTACAAGAGATTAGTGAAATAAAATTGTTGCTAATTATCAAAAGGGTACACTTTTTAATTCTTGATTTAAGGAACGCGTCTGCCTGCACACTAAGTTCTTGACATGCACCTTTCTCACATTTGTTTGAATCTTAATCATGTAAGTAATAATTATTGACCTAATGACTGAATGAATGTGAAGTCTTATGAACCACTATAATATCTACCTCAGCCACGTGTCGGTAAATATGTGATTTGGTGGTTTATAAAATTAATTTTTCGCCTTAGTATATAATGGTATATGTTTAATTTTATTAACACTAGAAATAGGTACAGGGTGTAGTCGTATTAACAAGCATATATATATATATATATATATATATATATATATATATATATATATATATATATATATATAGAGAGAGAGAGAGAGAGAGAGAGAGAGAGAGAGAGAGAGAGAGAGAGAGATATACACTGGAGTCCTCATATATAAATATACGTTAAAAACAAGGAAAATAAAGAAATTGTTAATGTGACTAAATGTTTTCGATAAATTGATCTTAGTAATAGGTCTCGGACTACTGGCCGAGTTATGGTTTTGTACTTCAGTCATTTTGAAATAATTATGCCTGCTTTAAGCTCTCCTATCGACATATATAGCTGATACGGAGAAATAAAATATATTAGACAACAAAGCAGCTGTTTCAAAGATCATTATGTACTGAATCTAGAAAGCTTCAAAACTGATAACAAAATGTACTCAGAAGTTTTAGATCGATAGTACGTTCATTAAAGTTTCAAATCAGGGATACCTGGGTTAAACGTATATTCTCCGGACAAATACTCCTGGACATTTTTTTATACAGCTATAAGTTCCAAGAAATGAGTGTTTCGATCAAAGTTTCTATGTTTGACTGGAAATGTTTTGTCAATTCAAGACCTTTTCAAAGCATTTTTTTTTTTCTGGCGGGGGAGGGGGGGGGGTAACTCTCCGCGAACATAGTGTTCTGGATAACATTTGAAGCTCCGCATTAATTAAATGCGTCTGTCTCGTTTGGGCTCAAAAAAAGTTGTGGTATGGCCAGACACTTATATCTTGAGTAATTTCTATCTTAGCTTTATGTATTGAGCTAGCATTGCATGCACAGAACCATCATTCGTGTTTAAAGAAGTACTAGGCTGTTCGATCCAACTACGTTCTGTACCGTTTCAATCTCGAGTTTCCTAATGAACAATTATAACATTCTGTCAGAACGAATTAAAATAATTTATCTATTATAATGTATGGCCCCTTTCAGGATACAACCGTGTCGAAGAACATCATGCGCATTTCAATACCATATTAAAGTTGTTAGGTTTCGTGTGTTTTTGAGCGATAAATAAATTGCAATCGCCAATGAGCTTTCGTCGATCGTTTTCAGTAGAGCCCCGTAGTGCCTCCTTGAATTGTTTATCGTAGCACGTGCCAGTGTAAATATGGCTGACAGTTATGTATCGCAGGTTTTCGATAATTGGTCATTCTCGAAATGTTAAACCAGATAACGGGAGTCTGAGAATCTGCATCCCATTTCTTAGGCTGGAGATACGAGGGAATATAGTTAAGTCTTAAGTCTTTGATACAGAGTAAAAAAAAAAAAGAACTTGGATTTGTATAGAAGAGCATCAGTTTACAAGATCGAAACATTTCGTTATATTGCTGGATGGTTTACAGAGCTAAAATGGAATGGTTTGCGCATGCATTAAGTTACGTGCGAATAGTTATGAATTTTATTAACATATATGCTATTATAGCCATAGTGTTCGTATTTTACGCCGCAAAATATGTTGGAGACAAATTATCGAAGTATCCACCAGGTCCAATTTCTTTGCCTCTGATTGGAAATTATTTTCAACTTGCTGGATCAGAGAGTTTACACCAAAAACTTTTGACAATCTGGAAACAATATGGCAGTATTTATCGTTTGAACATTTTGGGTTACAATTTTGTCATCATCAATGGTCATGACCTGATACGAGAAGCGTTGCTCAACAAAGGTGACAGTTTCCGTTTTAGACCAATTTCGTTTCCATCTTGCATAGGGAAAGGTAAGTACGGTATCATGACAGTAGAAAATATTTCCATACTTATGTAACAAAAGAGCCCTCGATTTTCCTGTTATTATATATTTTGAACTAAATTGGATTTAGAGACCGTATGTGAATAGGATTTTTTTAAACGTAGCTTTAACAAGTTTTCAGTCATTTCGCTACGATGTCTGCAGCGAGGCAGTATATAGTGATGTCTAGCCCTGGTGCATCATGCCACAGACATGTAGCATGATGTCCCACCCAGTCACATTATCCTGACACCATAACAACCAGTCCTAAAACTAACCTCTTAATGCTGAGCGCCAAGCGAGGCAGCTGTTAGTACCATTTTTGTAAGTCGTTGGTATGACTCGGCTGGGATCGAAAAAAACGACCTCCGCTTCCGTGGCGGACGCTCTTACCCTATAGACGCTAGTTTAATGTATGTATGTATGTATGTATGTATGTATGTATGTATGTATGTATGTATGTATGTATGTATGTATGTATGTATGTATGTATGTATGTATGTATGTATGTATGTATGTATGTATGTATGCATGCATGCATGCATGCATGCATGCACGCACGCACGCACGCACGCACATATGTATACATGTGTCTTGCTGAATTTTGATGCTTTAATGGGCTCTTAGTATTATATCTGAGTTTGTCTTTGGAACCCAAACTAGCAGTTTAGTTTTGGAAGTATGCACCAGGAAATACGGTTGATCCTGGCGAAAAAGTTGCAGAATTCTCCAAATTTAAGGAGATCTTCACTATTTTCTTTATTAATTAAAAATTAACAATTCTTTTCAGGATCTGAATAGATTCCATAATTAATGAAAATAGCTTAGTGAGAATTTATTGTTGCCTATATCAGTCATGGTAATTAGCATAATACCTATAAACCTTTTTCGAAACAAATTACTCTGTACGTTAGTTTTGGCTCGTGCTCTTCATTATAGCATGAAGTACTATATGTTTGCTTGAATCAAGTGCCTTCCTTCGGCTAAAAATCTACATTGCTTTATTAATGAAATTTAGACTTTGAAATCGACTATCGTTGTCAAGGATTCTCATTATTAAATGTTTCTGCTGCTGTCGTATTTTATTGCTGATTGCTGATAGACGGTATGGGGTTTCTAATTAGTTACCAATCTCGTCCAATCCTTTGATAACACATGCTGAATGTCCATCAAATTATTAACCATTTAGCATAACAATTTATTTTTAATCGATGCTTTCCTTACAAAAAATTCCTGCTAATTGTCATCTAACGTAAATGAAATGTTAGAAAATATTTGAAGCTGTAAAGATCGCATAGCCATCATTGTCTAAGTGCCCCACTTGGTACTCTTGTCTGACCACTAATCAACCTGAGTGATCAGATTGAGAAAATGTTAATATGAATTTTTGCTATGTGATATATGATAATACATACCTGTATTAGCTAAGCTGTCATGTGAAATAATGTTTTTATTTTTTTAAAAAAATAAAAGTGATCGTCTATGACATTTATTTGAGTCGAGACGTTTTTAAAAAATAAATTAATTAAATATTACAATATAATTTTAAATTCCAATAATGCTGAGACACTACTAGATACGGTTTATAGCCTAGATGTCTAGCTCTTAGCACAAGAAGATTCAAGTCTACTGGGCCTTAGACACGCTATGACCAACATTAAATCAGGTCCTAAAAGTATGAAAGCGTTCTCAGGCTCAGACTCAACTACAATAACAAATTCCGACATATTCCTGTCTTACGTCAAATCACTGATCATTCTTACATCAAAAGTTTGAGTTAAGAATAATTTAAAGCACGGTTAATGCTGTTTATTACTTAAAGGTCAAATCATTTTAAGCAAACTTCCCTGTATAAACAAACCACGTACTGGGCATATCCTTTTTTTTCAAACAATTTACCGATGGTAGACAGTTTTTTTTATGGCATGTAAACAATTCATGAACATCTGAAAACCTTATGAACAATAAATCTTCCGTGGAGCATATGGCGCCATGTTCTTGGTCAGTCGCAGATGAAAGATTAGTAGACTTTCACTATTGCAGTTTTGGTTACAGAACTTTCAGTAAATGTATTAAATACTCAAGGATGCAGTGGCGAAGATACGTCACGTGAAACGTTGGGGGTTATTAGCTACCTTTTGTTCAAAAAATGTGAACTCATTTACAGCCTGTGATACAGCTTCAATCACAGCAGGTTGGTACTAGTTAAGAAAAACTATTAGATAAAGCTGTATATCAGGTTAAACTCCCCCCAAAAAATTCGTATTCTGCAAAGGAGTGAATTTCTAGGTAAACAGTACATCCCGACACTTGACAATTGGGATTATAGGTTTTGCATTAAAATAGAACCAATCGTGATGGCGTCAACACATTTAGTTTTAATTTAGAATCCATGCTACTTATATCAAGCTCTGTATAACTACAGCATGGTTCAAATGCGGAAAGTTTCGACTTTCGCTAGTTCCTGTATTTGATTAAACGGGCGTGTGCGCGTGTATATGTGTGTGTGTGTGTGTGTGTGTGTGTGTGTGTGTGAGAGAGAGAGAGAGAGAGAGAGAGAGAGAGAGAGAGAGACTTTCACTTAAATTATTCATAACTTAGGTCTTGCTGTATTTGAAATGGGCTCCAAGTATTATATCTGATTTTATCTTTGGAATCCAAACTAGTAGTTTATATTTGAAAATAAGCACCAGGAAATACGGTTAATCAAATCGATGAAAGTTGCAGATTTCTGCAAATTTAATGAGATCCTAAACAATTTCTTTCTTATTTAAAAATTCTTTTAACGATAGTTCAAAATGATCGGAATAGATTCCGTAATTAATGCTAAATGCTTAGTGAGAATTTATTGTTTCCGATCAACACCCGGGATAATTCGCGATCGGGTACCTGGGAGTAAAACATTGGGAGAAGGGTAAATATGAAAGGCGAGCAAGAAGAAATTCGTGTTTTCTTTGGTTAAAAGTTTGTTGATGCTACTCAATGTCTCGTTAAAAAAGCAAAATTTCATGCAAACATTCCTAGGCAAAATCAAATAATGAAAGAGCGAATTCGCTCTTTACGATTGTTACGCGATTGTTTTTGTATTCCAGACTTTATTTTTATTACCAAATTTGTTATTATGATTTTTTTTTAAATTTATAAAAGTGTTCAAATGTTCGATTTATTAACAATCTTTTCCTTCTTAGATTAATCCTGAAGGTCCATTTAAAAAAAAAAATTTAAATGCCGAGGCCACAACATTTAAGTCCGATTAGGGCATATGGTTTAAGTCTTAGACTCTCCGCTATACAGCTTTTCGCTATCTAACTTGCTTTTCGCTTCAGTTGTTGATTCAATAAATATTGATTGGCATTTGCAACTTGATAAATGTTGACGCAATCCACACTTGGCCTGTAATAATATTGGCCAGTATTACCTGCGATCACCGATAAGCAGCTGTAGTTGTTTTGTTACGTTGTGTGGAGTAGAATGCAAGCACCTCATGATAAATTAAGAATATAATTTTCACGTCAATGTATTCCCATATAAAGACAACGACACGTCTCAAACCAGTCGTGCATAAGAAAACAAGAGAACCGTACATATTCTGGCCACCGGTCGGTTAACATTCTTGATCGTTAAGCTAGAGTAATTTTTTTTTTACTATTGAAAGATGTTTTCTTTGAATCTTATTCTTCATATGTAGTTGAATTGTTGAGTTGCATTTGCAAATTTTTCGAAACTTGCTCTTTATGTAATTCAATACGAATGCGTGCTTCGTATTGACAATACTACACTAATTTTTAAATTTGTAGTTTTTCGTACTGTGTCCGTTTAAATTAAATCTTTTCTAGATAGCTTTGCCAAGCTGCAGGCGATGAATAAGGGTATAGCAGGGTTGTTGTTATTTTTGCTTTAACTGCACTGTCAGCAGTCTAATTGGTTAACGGGAGTTAATGATCCGTGGATTAAAAGTCCGACGCTCTACAATATTAGTTACCGCTCCTCCCGGTTCATGTTATCGCCTTCTTTTGCGACCAGGAAAGCAGGTGACTGCAATCTAGAAGCCCGGGTCCCATGAATTTCCGCTCGCTCTTCCCCGTGTTCCCGAAAGCTTTTCCGCCCAATTCATGATAGCTTCCCTCCGATTCCATGATACGGAAAAGATGATAACATGAACATTTTGATATAAGTTTTCAACCAGCTATACACCCAATCATCGCTCGCAATTTGGTTCTTTGGCTGGTAGCAGGTTGTATTTTCATATTTTAATGTCATAGTTTGTGCATGTGCATACCATTAACTTTCAGTTGAGTAGCAGCATGTAAATGTTAATTTTGCATATATTCATGCATCTGTCGTTTTGTATGTATGTGATACTCTTCCTGTTTGCAGATCTTTGTCAGATTTTTTTTTTTTTTTGGGGGGGGGAGGGGGGGGGGGCTCTACAGATATTATAAGCTTCTGAAACAGTGTTGGGTGTAAGGTGAAGTTGTTTAAATTTGAAACAATGAAGAAAATGTTGATATACCGCTATGGCACTGGATATTGTACATGAGAAATTTGTAGATAATCTAAGTCTACAGTGAACTAAAATGACTGCTCCATTGTGTTAAAAGAATCAGTCTGAACTAGTATAAAATATACTATTTTTTAGAAGCTATTAAGGTAAGGAAAATTATTATTTCTACAGCTTCTGAAATTCAATGAATGAATTACTAAATTTATAAACTATAAGATAAGCAATATGCCTGTGAAACCCAGGAATTGAAAATGACCAAGTGGCAGTTTTTTGAAAGATACACATTTGAAGTAAGACCAAGCTGTATACTCTATAACCCAACTTACACCCATCAATCATACACCAAAATAAAGGGAATTAAAGATTGTTTGAACAATACATACGATATAAAAGATCCTTTTTAAATAGCCAGTATAACCAGTGAGAAAGCTAAGGGTAATTACAGTTCTTACCCTATTCAAAATACGAAACTTATCCATATCCACTTCATATATACAAAAGCTGCCATCAGAATATATGTTTATACATGACGACCGTAATCAGTCACCCGACAGAAAGCATGACAACCGTAATCAGTCACCCGACAGAAAGCATGACAACCGTAATCAGTCACCCGACAGAAAGCATGACAACCGTAATCAGTCACCCGACAGAAAGCATGACAACCGTAATCAGTCACCCGACAGAAAGCATGACGACCGTAATCAGTCACCCGACAGAAAGCATGACAACCGTAATCAGTCACCCGACAGAAAGTATTGCATAAAAGTCAATTCCATACTTGTCAATGTCAAAGTCAAAGTTTAAGGCAATACATATGTTTTTGTCGCATACATGGAAACATCCTAAATATATGAAGAACATTTTGCAGCTTTATTTTTTTATGGAAACATCACGGATTTACGATGAACATTTGCAGCGTTTATCGTTAATCTGTATCCGTAAGTTCATCTTTTATTTTAATTGTTTTTTTGCCTCCTGTAATATAATATATTGAGGCTCATATTCTTTTAAAATTGCCAAACTTTGATATTTAATCGCATACATTTTTAGCAAAAGGCGATTCTGATCTTTTATTTATTTATTTATTTATTTATTTATTTATTTATTTATTATTATTATTATTATTATTATTATTATTATTATTATTATTATTATTATTATTTGTAGCAGCAGTAGTAGTAGTAGTGATAGTTGTAGCAGTAGTAGTAGAAGTAATAGTAGTAGCATTAGTAATAGTAGCAGTAATAGTAGTAACAGTAGCAGTAATAGCAGTAGTAGAATAATAGCAGTAGTATCAGTAATAACAGTATTACCAGCAATATCAATAGTAGCAAACGCATCAGTAATATACGTAGTATCAGTAATAGCAATAGTATCAAAAGTAGCAGTAATATAAGTAGTAGCAGTAATAGCAATAGTAACAGTAATAGCAGTAGTAGCAGTAATAGTAGTAGTAGTAGTAGTTGTAGTAGTAGTAGTAGCAGTTTTTTACTTTAATTCTTTTTAGAGTAACTGGTAATGATCTTAACACCTGATTTCATTCTAATAGAGTATTGCAATTTCAGGCATTATCTGGAGCAACGGAGAAGAATGGCATAAGTTTCGAAAAATCTTGCAGTTTGCCTCGAGAGATGTCTCTCTCGGACGTCATGTGATGGAGGAATACATAATGGAAGGCGTGCAAAACGTCGCAGAGGAGATGATAACCTCAATGGAACAACCAACCAGATTGAGGAACATTATACAGAAGTCGGTGCTTAGTGTATTTTGCAAATACATCTTGAGAGTCAGGTATACTGTTTGTACTCTCTATCAGTTAGTTGAATGAGCACAATATTTTCGGTGGAAGATCGTTTTTTTTATGCATCATATATGATAGGCTCGGCGTGGAACACTGATGCACTTCAATTTAAAAGTACGCTGTTTCGCTTTAGTGCAATCCACCTGAGAGAGAGAGAGAGAGAGAGAGAGAGAGAGAGAGAGTTACACACGCAACAAAGAATGGATTAGAGATCTACACACATTCTGTAGTCGGCCCATTATCAGATTTATTACAATTGGTCCATGCAAGTTTTATTTAGAAATAATGACTGTCATGGTCGGACAACTCCATAGTCGTGAAGAGATTCCGTCCATTCAATATTAATTCCAAGTTAAATTTACTGTCACGGTTGGCCCAAACCATCCAACAAAGCTAGTAGTTGTTTGTAATCCTTACTTTTGATTTTGATGTAATATGGTGAAATCAGGTTTGTAATAGATTTTTTTTACGAAGAACAATTTCGAGAATGAATGTTTTTGTACAATATAATCTAACTATGAATGATGTATAGTGTGTTCTCCTGTCGGCTGACCTAGGAACATAGGGCCCAATTCGTAGCATTATCTCACATGCTTGGCAGCCCATGCTGACATTGCTGAACATCGTGAAACCTATTTGCTTCAGTTGGATAATGCTTTCCAGGTCTTTTTCTTGATGGAATAAAACCATGACACTAGGACAGGGGTGTCCAAACTTTTTGCAAAGAGGGTCAGATTTGATTAAGTGAAGATGCACGGGGGCCAATAGTTCCTTCTGACGTATTTTTTTTAACCACAAAAGTTACAAGTAAATATACACTGTTATAGAAATAAATAAATAAAAAAAAAAAAATAAACAAAAATTAAATAAAACAATTTTCATTGTCATAATAAATTTTTTTTCTTCAAATTGCAATGTAACTAAACAGAAGTCAAACAGGCAGGCATGAACAACTGTAAAAACACAATTCTGACTTTCTCGATGCAGCTGTGGAGGAACATCATCAGGGTCCACGGAGAAGGGAGAAGAGAAAAGCAACATGTCCTTTTCAATAACTGCAAACACCTGAAAGCGTTTGTTGAATTCCACAGATAGATATGCGATATCTGTTGCATAACTCTTCATTTGCACACCGATGTTGTCCTGTGGGAAACTGTCAATTGCCTCTTCAAAGCTGGGATGTGCGCGGTGCTGGGTTCTGTTTGGGACAAGTGTCTTTGGAAAAGTTGCAGCTTCGTTCCAAGGCCTTCACGTGAGTGTATTGCTGGCTCACCACTGCATCTCGTCCTTGAAGATTAACATTCAGCCCATTCAGATGCTTCGGTATGTCAACCAAAAAAGACAAATCTGCCAGCCATACAGGATCAGACAATTCTTCCATCGGTTGCCCCTTTTCACACAAAACAAAAATTTCTTATTTCTTTTCTGAGAGAGAACAATCACTGCATTGCGGACCCCCGACTTAGCCACCTCACATAGTTGTGATATATTACGTCTCCGTATTCAGCTTTAATGTCAAGCAGGAACTGCTGAAACTGAAGGTGGTGTACAGCTTTAGAGCGAATATAATATATTGCCTTTACCACTGATGTCATAACATGATCAGGCGCACCATCGGTAATTATCCCAGAAACTTTACTCTTCATATCATCAACAGCATCACAAACAGAAAAGAATAAATTCGTTCCTCTGGTTTTGTCTTTAAGGCTTTGGAAGTTAAGCAGCTCCTCTATTACCTTCATGTTGTCGTCAACTCAGTTTAAAAAAATCAAGAGCTTTGCAGTGTCAGAAGCATTGGTGCTTTCATCGCAGGCTAATGAGAAATAATCGAAAGTCACTCCCCTGTTCCTCGGTTGTCTCTGAATATCTGACGATATGTCCTCAACTCTCCGTGCCATAGTGATACTTGCCAGGCAAACATTCATAAATGATTGCTTCTTCTCGGAGCAAATGTTATCCACCATTTTCATGACACAGTCTTTGATAAATGTACCTTCAGTAAAAGAGTTGCATTGTTTAGCTATTAACATGGTCACTTTGTAGCTTGCTTTGGTGATATTTTCCTTTGACTCACAGGCCCACGTGAAGAATCGCTGTTGTGATGCCAGAGCAACTTGGAGTTGCTTCACTTTTTCAGCGCGGTCACTCCCTGTTAGCTTGTCGTATGTGTTAGAATGTTTAGTCTGGAAGTGTCTCTTTACGTTGAAATCATTAAACAAGGCAACCGTCTCGTTACAAATGAGACAAACACAACTGCCTCGATTTTCAGTGAACAAGTAAGGTAATTCCCATATCTCCTGAAAGCGGCGACCCATGCTGTCAACTCTTTTTCTTTTCAGTTGCCATGGCAGAAATGAGCGGAGAAGGTTTCGCGTCCTAGCGGGCCATAAATAATACATTATATGACCGAAGCTGCGGGCCGCATGAAATCTTACCGCGGGCCATGATTGGCTCGCGGGCCGGACTTTGGACACCCCTGCACTAGGAGGTGGAGGCGTTTTCAAGAACCATTTACATACAAATTGGTTGGTTGAAATGCAACGGTAGCTAATATCGGTTTAAACGTGCTTTTATCAACATCATTGTGTATCTCTTGAAAATAATAATTTCATTGGTTATTATGAAGCAACTAACAATGGAGAATGTTCGTATTTGTTGGGGAAAAAAATTATAAACGGAAAGCAATGAAAATAATAACAAGTCAGAAGAAAGAAAATCATATAAATAGTCTAGAACATTGTTTGTTTGTTTGTTTGTTTGATTAGGATTTTTAACGTAGCTTTAACAATTTTTCAGTCATATCGCTACGATGTCTGCAGTGAGGCAGTTTATAGTGATGTCTACCACTGGGGCATCATGCCGCAGACATGTAGCATGATGTCCCACCCAGTCACATTATCCTGACACCAGGCCGACCAGTCCTAACACTAACCTCTTAATACTGAACGTCAAGCGAGGCAGCTGTTAGTACCATTTTTGTAAGTCTTTGGTATGACTCGGCCGAGGATCGAACCCACGACCTCCCGCTTCCGCGGCGGACGCTCTAACCACTAGGCCACCGGAGCGGTACTAGAACATTGAAAAATGAATACATCTAACTCATATTAAATCATATAAGTAATTATTAAAAACATTAGATGCAAACAAATTATATTACCGAATCTTTTTAATGTCCTTGTAACAATATAGACCGTGTGGGGAACCGGGTTTTTTGTTCTGACTGGTGTCCCGATTATTTTGGATTCGTATCTAGAGGTAGACCGCCCTCGATGTAATTGCCCGGTTCAAGTAAATATAAGTGGTGAAACTTATAGGTGAAATATATTGAGATCTGAGCAGATATATAGAACAAACAAACACGAGCCCCGGTACAGGTAAACAAACAATTTAATCAATTGCATAAAACAACTATCCCAAGTCATTAAAATATCTCAGCTTTTAGAAACCAAAATTTTCTCGAATTACAAAGGAAAGCACAAATGGATTCAAATAAAATAGCTGATCTATTTACTGATAGATTTAGTTCATTATTTGATTGAGTGAACAATCGAAGTCAACGTCTTGTATGATTTCGTAACCTGTTCTTCGGTTCGCTCGACTTCCACTGTAGCTATTCAGACGCTTGGACCTCCAGATTCAACCCTCAACAATCCGTTCCAGGACACTCAGTATTTATACGTAGCAGGATTACGTCACATAATTGTACGTCTCAGGATTCCACTCTCAGGATTGCACGTCTCAGATTACACATTTCATATTACACGTTTTAGGTTCCACTCTCAGGATTGCACGTCTCAGGAGCTATTTGCTATCTCCCTTTGCTTCACGTCGATCCAAATACGTTCGTCCGATTCCTTGGACAACAGTTTTTACAAGGGAATTTCTTGCAAATTCCTCGGAGTCTACTCAGGTTTCTCTTGCAGAAAAGCTTAGACTGATTAAACTTTCCGATGAGGCGATATTAAAACCTAGGAAATTCGGTGTGGTAAACACGCCCCCTTAACTAGCGTAACCAATCAGTCAAATCTCTCGGCCCCTTCCTCAGTGGCGCCAAAATTGGGGTCAGCTTGACTTGGTAGTGTGATAATTACAGAGTTTCTGCAATTTTTCAACTGTGACAGCTTAACCTTGAAAATAACGATTACTATGCCCCTAATAGTCAGTCTGGCTGCTGTCCAAACAATTGCTTAATTACAGATATCATTCTCCCCTCGAAATGACATTCGGAACATGGCAGTGTGACGATTCATTCGCGTCCATTCTCTAGAAATCTAATGAATGGTTCTCTGGTCTCAACTAATGTATTCTCGCTAGAAATTTTCCCCTTCACAGACCGATTGTTTTATTATTTTTCCCAATAATGTTCATAGATGTTTCAATAATCTATGGCAAAACACAGCACGACTGACTAAGATATTGCCACTGATTTTAATAGTTAGGATATGTGATTCAAGGAAAGGAACACACACACACATACACACACACACACAAACACACACACACACACACATTGTTTCGCAACTAACAAAAACACGGAAAATAGTCAAAAAAGTTTGCATGTATACCACTGTTCACAACTTCAATTTCTCGAATACTGACTTTCGAAAAGTAATGCCAGACTTAATTAAGACTACACTGATTCGCAAAGATGGAGCTAATAATTATTGTAACTGAGCACCCCAGTGAGTATAGGGATCCAACCATTTAATTTATGCAGAATGTGGATGGGTGGACTTTCCTTCTGAACAAAGATACTTGCTTTTCTTTTACCTTACAGTCGTTATTTTTCTGTTAATGTAATAAATATTCCAATATTTTATCACAATTACAATTGGGTTTCCTTCGGATTTGGATTTTCGTCTGATTGATCGCCGCTGAATCATAGTTCAATTAGAGGGATTATATAGTTAACGTTAAATTTAAAGAATTGTTTTATGTATTTATTGTCATTTCGTGTAATAATTGTTTATATATGAAGATGTAAGATTACTCTCGTTACTTTATAAGCATCATTAACATAAATGCAGCTGTGTGTACAAGTTTCATGCTATCTGGTTCGCTATCTCAATAACCAATATCCGTTTTATATATAGTCCTGCCCTATATCTGGTTTACGATACCGAGACACAAACAGGAAACGAATCTGAAACATTCAGTTTATTCTGATGACAATTTCATATCAGCGATTGCAAACAAGTTAACTCAATAGTCAGCATCCATTTAACATAAGGTCATGCACTCGAGTTTCTATACTTTCTATGATTCACAATTCCGACTCGAGTTATATTGGTGGCGATTTCATAGCAACGATAGGTACACAAATGGATGCAATTTCTCCAATATTGAGTGAAATGTAAACTATCAATGCACCCTGTACTTCCAATGTATGCCTTACTTGTGTATGCATTTCACTGTATTTATTGGCCGTGTTACTGTATATCTGTGTAATCGATACTGATGTACTGTATTCTCTCATAATCTTAATCATATTCGAGCGCATCGAACGCGGCATTTGAACGATTCAAATTCATTTAACCGATGTCCCGCTTTTTTAAATTGCAAAGCTTTGTTTCGTCATTGGCTCATGCTTTCAGAAAGACAAAGTATGTGGAGACACTGATGTTCTGATACCACTTGACCAGTACGAATCAACAAGTTATCGCATCAAACCAGATCTTGAAGATTTCAATTTCGTTTCCTAGAACAATATGTTAACTTCTCGCTTCATCTTTATGTGATACGTTAATTACAGGCACTAACTTGGCAAATTATGTCTAAATCGTGCTTAATCTACCAGTTTATCCAAGATCTTGATAAACTGCACGTACACGGCAAATTTGGTTGGAATTATGAAAAACATAATTGCCTAAATATTTACAATTCATTGCTGTATTTTAGGTTTTAAAAAGCGGATTATCTTGGTATAAAAATTTGGTAAATATTGCCACTGACAGGTCACTCTATAAGTGAATGATCATAATATCTTATTACTGTAAACAAAACTGGTGCTACCTGAGTACATTATCATTCACCTTGTTAACATTGATTATAACTAATTACTTCTAACAGCATGCTAAAATCGAAGTTATTTTTTATCTGTTTTATAGAAAGAACTATACAGGTAATTTTATCAAATTTAAAACAGAAAAGAATTAAAGCCTACAGCGTTTGAAAGCTGTTATGTTGCAAGACATTTGGGATCAAACCTCGAGAAAAAAGATGCAAATCTTCCAAAGATTGAATATATCATCTTGTAATGTTGGAACGTGAAAACATATTTGATGGCAACAATATTATAATGCCTAATTACTAACATATAATTCGAATGCCTAATTACTAACATATAATTCGAATGCCTAATTACTAACATATAATTCGAATGCCTACTGTTTGGAGAAATGTAGTCATTAATTCGAAAAGCGTGGCCCAATTTATTGATTCATCTGATTCGACAAAGCTTGACACAAACATGGATGCAATAAAAGAACAAAAGGGCGTCCAATGATGATGATGATGATGATGATGATGATCATCATCATCATCATCATCAGTCCTGTAGTCTAACAGACCGTTGGGACACGATACAAGACCGAACAACCAGCTTCTTCCATTGATCTTGATTTTCCGTCTTTCGCAGTGAGTCGCTCAATGTTATTAAGCCTCTCCACTCTCCAATGCTAAATTCCCACCTCTTTCTCTGCCTGCCTCTCTTTCTTCTTCCTTGTACGGTGCCTTGCAGGATTGTCTTGGCATGTCCTGATGATCGTGAGACATGCCCATTCCAGTGCAGTTTACATTTTTCCACTGTGATCAGGAGATCTTCGTGAGGCCCAATGGCTTGTCTGAACATTGCTTGGCGTATTTCGTCATTGGTGACACGGTCTTTGCACGTGACGCCGAGGAGCTTTCGGATACATCTCATCTCTGGTTTGTAGCCATTTCTTTAATTGAGCTGTTATGATCCATGATTCATTATGCTTAAATCATTGACAAAATTTTTCAAACCAGTCTTAATCTAAACTAGTGTGTAAGAGAGATTGTAAATCTATCATAACTGTTAGGTTTCAAGCCAAAATGCGAGTTCATGTCTGCTCCACATTATGACCGGTGATAAACACCGGTAAACTGACAACGGGATATTCATTTGTATATTCAAAAGAATCATTTATAATGTTGGAGCTCTGCGGAGTTTCCCAGCGTGTACTACCTTTGAAGATGGCATACAGTAAAGACTCCAAAAGCAAAATCTACAATAGTGCAGTACATTAAATTAAGCATTACACTGTCTTATGAACTATTAATTTCATAAATATACAGTATTTGAAATATATAAAAAGAGTAATGGCGTGACAAAATCAGGGCAATTCAATAACATGGCGTTAAAATCGTAATGGAGAAAACAGAATTCGAATCTTCTTATTTTTGTACTGCAGGAGTAGGCGTTACAACACTGTTTTGTGGAAGAATCCAAAGGTACCCAAATGATGGCCACTCTATCAGATCTACATAGAGTACACTCTATTTTTGCGCACTATTTTTGTGTTTACGAAGCTGGTATTGTAATGACATTTCAAGACACGTTGGGACGAATGCTGACATTGCTAGACAGCTTATATTTAATCAATATTGTGGCAATTAAAGAATAAATTGTGGGTAGTGACGCTAGACCAGAAATGTAATGATCAATATCACTCAGCACGTTATTTTAATAATGCAAATGGGTTTATTACAGACTCAACGAGTAACAATTTGTTTCTTCTGACTATGACAGTTACCTGAAACACACACATTTCATTGACATGAACTAATACGAAATGTGTCTGATAACCAAATGATTGGACAATCGTCTTCTGGACTGATCCTCAGTACTTCTTTTTGAGAATGGATATCACTCGCCATGCACAATTTAAATACTACTAAACGCAATATAACAAGTCATGCATCTAATGTCTAATAAACATACGCAAAAACAACTCTGCAACAATTTAAAAATTCCACTTGATGTAAGATGTTTCTGTTTATGTTAATTAACACATTTATAGTTATATTATAACTGCAATAATTAATAACTAAAACACCTTAGGCAAGATCACAGGTTAATTGAGAAAATAACAGATCTCTTCTTGTAGGGAGATAATCAATGTTTGTTAAATACAAAACACATATGTAACCACGATATCTAAAAGAACAGTGTTTATACTCAAGGTATCATCCGATGCCGGCTTTCAATTATCTACCATACGAGCTATTTGCTCCATGGAAAAACATGGCAGGTAGCGAGTGCATTCGTACCTGTGAGTGCCTTGGTATATGATCATTTCTTGAAATTGTTACTAATATATTTGGGTACATAACTATGTATGCATGTCTGCCAGCCGTTTTAAATATGTATCCCTGTATCTTTGTTTGGGTTTATATAGGTCTTTCAGTCGATTTATCAGTTGGTAACTCAGTCAAACAGACATTCTGCATGTATGTATGTATGTATGTATGTATGTATGTATGTATGTATGTATGTATGTATGTATGTATGTATGTATGTATGTATGTATGCATGCATGCATGCATGTTTAAGTTCGTTTGTTTGTTATTGATGGCCATGAAGAAACAGACGATAGCGCTGGGATTGCAAACAGCTCTGATACGTTAGAGTTGTTCTATTATTAATTTCCCTCTTTCACTGCAGTAAAGTATCGTTGTTATTTCGGTCTTACGTCTCCTTTGCAAAATAAACAAACAAGAAAAGAAAGACAATCCCCCTCCCTCTTGAAAGAATATCGCAACCGTCAGCTCTCGGCGAATGAGACATCATTAGTCCGAAATAGTTTATACTATCAGTTTTTCTGCTGATATTTTGTTTTACACCTTTAGCAAATGTTACCTGTATCATGATGTAATTGTTATGACCTCAGTTTATGTGTTTCTCTCGTAAGTATAAGTTCTGTTAAGCATCAATGTTGATTGTATCTCAAAGAATTGCCAGAAAGTTTCTTGCTTTAAATATCACAGAATAGAAAGCCGGTTGTTCGGCGCTAATATTGGCAACGTCTGGCTGAGCCGTAGATTGCTGGTAAAATACTAAATATCGAGATAATATTACTTCAGTATTTGTGTATGACTTTGAATTACTTGGCTTTAATGGTCAATCTTCCAACGCAATGGCATAGACTAATGACTACTACTGTTAGGAAACCTTTTCCTACTACCACAACCAGAGTTCAAATAATCAGGGATATATTTTCCAATCAAAGTCTTTTACCTCATTACGTTAGAATATGACATTAAATGAAAATAAAAAGACAAAAGTATGATAGCTTTGGTTTTGGTTTGGATATTACAAGGCAGCCAACGTTGGCTGATCCAGTTGCGGGTTTCAAACCAGCGCCTTTCTGACTACGTGTACATATTCCACGCTTTCAGCGTAGACTTATCACGTCCATTAAATATGTATTGGAGCTCACATTTTTCTATTATTATTATTAGCATCACCTATATTATTATTATTATTATTATTATTATTATTATTATTATTATTATTATTATTATTATTATTCCAGATATAACTTCGACGATAGACTGTTTATTAAACTTCTGGAATCCATTCGGACGATCTCTGATTCTGCTCTTTCCAAGTTCCCCGAATCCTTCCAAACCTTCAATCCTATCATTCCTTTGTCACTGCAAACCAAACAAGAGGTACATATCTAATTCTCTATCGTATTCTGTCTATTTGCTCTTGTTGATACATCTGTCACTTCTACTCATTCACCGGTGATTCATCTTTTATCGTTTGAACAAAAGAAACAAGTTAACACAATAATATAATTATTCGTGACAAGGTAACACGTACTATTTGGATTAGTTAGCATTATTCACGAGTGCGCAGTCCACGGACACACCTGTATTTTACGCGTTTTCAGAGTATGATTTTAACCATCTGGCCATAATATTTAATCAGTAAACATTCAGGGAGTCCTGGTGTGTGTGTGGGGTGGGGGTGGGGTGGGGTGGGGGGTGGGAGCTATGTATCGTTTCTCATCGGTATTACTATATTATGATTTATCTTATTAAATGGTATACCCGCTCACATGGAAGATCATTTTGTAAATGTGTCTTGAGTGTTACAATTTTATATTGTTGTTCTAATTGTCCAATTGACAAAATACTCGAGTTCTATTTTGTCAGAATCAGAAATACAGAGAAGCAGCTGATACGGTGAAGGGTGTGATTCTCAAAATCATGAAAGAAGTAATGCTGATTCCTTCTGGGCAGAAGGAAGGCTTGATTGGAAAACTTTTGAAGGACAAGGACACCTCTATAACTGGTGAGATCACACACACACACACACACACACACACACACACACACACACACACACACACACATATATATATATATATATATATATATATATATATATATATATATATATATATATATATATATATATATATATATATATATATACATAATTCTGTTTGTTTAACGAATTCGCTAATTACAGAAATATTTTGTTGGCCTGAAGTTTTTTTAATATCTATTTGCACAGGATGTAGAAATCCTAATTGTAAAATGACATAACTCAATATCGCGTTCATAATTAACGTCGTGTTGATAGCAGCTAAGCAATGAAAAGCTAACGCGTAAGTGTACCGTAATACTCGCTTATATATAAAATTTCATAGGATAATGCGCCAGCAAATCTGGGTCTATGCTATTTAGGATTAATATTCGGTAGAAAAAAAGCACACAGAGAACCGGATTTCCATGTGCATGGAAGATATTTTATATTCACCTATAAATCGATGCGCCATAGTGACATCTGTAAGTTTATTTACACGCAAATTATATCCCAGATATTTCATTGTTTAATTATAGTCATTTGGGTGACTAGTAAGCAAATTTAGATAATTATTGAAATGAAAACGTGTCGGATGCAATAAAGATAATTTTATTTGTGAATGGCTGTCTTTTTCTAGTTTTGTTGGTTTAAACCGCTTAGCTTCAATGTTCGTTGATTTGTAGGTCAATGTAAAATATCTTTCAAGATCCGCAGCAGGTCATAGTCATGTAAAGTTTTGTTGGATTTGTTTGTCTTATTTTTTTTTTCATTTGCATTTGCCTTTGAAAAACACTCATTAAGAGTCGAAAACGCTTAGGCTAGTTAGGTACTAGTTTAACACTATTCGGAGTCAGCCGATCCCTTGCTGGATCCAATGCACTAGAATGAAGTTAATCGCCATATGATTTATATTCTCTCTCTCTCTCTCTCTCTCTCTCTCTCTCTCTCTCTCTCTCTCTCTCTCTCTCTCTCTCTCTCTCTCTCTATATATATATATATATATATATATATATATATATATATATATATATATATATATATATATATATATATATATATATATATATATATATATATATATATATATGTATATATTAATCTTTATGTATATTTTATAAAGAGGTCTTTCATTTAATCTGCATATGCATATATCTGATACCCCAATCTCTTCAACGCTCGTAAAGTTTAACTTTTTATTATGTAATCTGAGATCTCATTTTTACATCAGACGTGAATTTTACCTATTATGATTGCTAGTTCGTATAATTAAGTTTCAACACCCCAGGTCCAGGCGGTATTCGAGCGACATAAACCTTAAGTTAGTTCTAGATTTAAGGCAAAACATCCTTTGTTCTATTGGCAATGTCATGTCATCTAAATCCTTTTTAACAAGGAAACACAGGGATAATCAACCGGGGCTGGCCAGCACTGGTATGGAACTCACAACCAAATGTGTGTGTGTGTGTGTGTGTGTGTGTGTGTGTGTGTGTGTGCGTGCGTGTGTGTGTGTGTGTGTGTGATTTGTATTTGTAACAATTTCCAATCATATCGCTAAGATGTCTGCACTATGGCGGTTTATAGTGATTTTTAGCATTGGGGTATCATGCATCAGATATGTAGCTTGATGTCTCACCCAGTGACATTATTCTGAAACCAGGCCAACCAGTCCTAACACTAAACTCCTACTGCTGAGTACCAAGCGAAGCAGCTATTAGTATCCATTTTATAAGGCTTTGATATGACTCGGCTGGGGATTGAACACACGTCCTCCATCATCTCGTTACCAACTGAGCTCGGTCACACAATAGTAAATTGTATAGGTATTTTAAGATAATACAAATTTAAAAATGATCTTGATGGTGGAACTTAGTTACCTTATAGAATTAAAGGGTGCAGCGATAAAAAAAACATTCTGGTCTATCACTATCTCCATTTAACACTAGGGTAATATTCCTCCGCGTACAAACAGTTAACCTTAAAAGGTGGTTAAAATACATGTTAAACTTCATTTAACACTAGTGTAATATTCCTCCGCGTACAATCAGTTAACATTAAAAGGTGGTTAAAATACATGTTAACTTCACTTTGTAACTATTTCCCATAATGCCTAACAGCTAGCTTATCAGATCTTGATGAGAAGGATGCATTCTTTACCACGTCAAAATTCAAACTGAAGAAAAGCACAACATTTTTTTCCATAGAGTGAGGCCATGTCCTATGATCAGGGGTTCCCACGCGTTCCCTTACTTTTTGCACACGTCTATTACTTTTGGGAATGCGCTCTCCCCCTTCCCCTTGGATTAACATTTTTTCCCCCTTCACTTCTTTATTGCGTGCCCACCCCCACCTCTTATTAACACTACACTACACCATATGACAGGAACAATTGATAGGACTTTTTTCCTTATTGAGATATGTTAGTGTTACTGTTACCTTTCTGTCGGTATTTAAATATGATATTTAATTATTATTACACAGTTTAATTCATCAGTCTATGATATTCCTTTTTCAGTTAAAAGTACCACGATGAACGAGGAAAGCTATTTAGGCATCTAATTGTTTATATCAGTAATAACTTGGTAACAACGATTGTTCTGTATCATCGTCATTATAAAATCCCTAAGAATGAATAAAAAATAAGTAATTTTTTGTTGTGTATTAACGTTTCAAGTACCTTTCTTCCTCTGAAGTATTGGTGTAGTTTGGCTGTTCGCAGTTTTGAACTAGTTGCCAGGAAGAATCACACTCGAATTGGCAATTAAATGGAACAATATCAATATGGCCAAAGAACGACTTCAATTAACATAACATCAAGCTGTGACTTTGCCTATTTAATAACCATAAAAATTCAGCATATTATATTATTCCCCTACATACAAGCGTTACGTATATAACGTTACACGAAACCTAGTAATTTAGTTCATTAATTTATAATCACTAACTTGATTGTCGCCATTGGTGTCTTCATCGCGTTTCAATCCAGTCAAAATTACTAACACGACCGCCATATTTGTGTGCGCGAGTCTTGTTTTTCTTCTCCAGAAATTAGGAGTGGTGATGTTGTTCGATTAGCACCGAATAATTCCGTAAATTTCCGTAACTTTGGGAGTTACATCATTTTAAACCCTCGTACCTTAAACCCACAATTCTTGTCCTTTTTAATTTCACACAATTTTTTGTGGCGTTCAATTTCTAGATATTGCAACTATTGGATGCAGACAACACAACCTTTACATTCAATATATGATTAGCCAACAAACCTCACCCCATCACTGAAAATTGACATGCCTAGGAACCGGAAAAGGACAGTGGATAGGCTGGTTGTCTAAACTGAAAACTTCTGTTTGGTTTGAGAATTGAATAATTGATAAAATATAGATTAATGAATGAAATAACTATGATTATATATGGGATTCTTTTCGTTTTTAACATCTCAAATGATAGGTGGATGTGAGTACAAGCTTGGAGCTAGGGTGGGGAAGCCGCAATTTAGATTAATTATATACTATATTAGGCTCTATGCCATAAATATACGTTTGCACTACAGAACAAATAACTGAAACAACTATTATACTTGTTCTCCATAATTATAAACTTGAAAATGCAATTTAATAACTTTTCCATTCTTCTTTTAACGGTGGCGCTTGAAAGAGCTGATTGCACATAAACGTAAATCATTATTTCAGATCTCTTGTTTTTTGCACAACAGGATGATCATAGAACCTATAATAAATTAGTTTATGATTCATTTTCCGAGTTCAGATTGTAATTACGAAAATAAATAAATAACTGCAAACTTTGATGTTATATGCGAATTTTGAGAATGCACACAACAACCTCTGAAGCTAAGTTTCAATTAACAAAAGAAAAAATGTGCACGCAGCAGTTCATTAATTTTGAATTGTACGCATCCACGTTTCTACGTTATATTATTTATACCTTATAAAAGAAAAAAATGAATGATTAAATAAAAATAAAAATGTCCACATATTATATAATATATTCTTTCTCACAATAAACTGTGTTGTGTTGGAAGACGTTTCTTCAAAATTGTACACGAAACTTATGAAATTAACATATTTTTATATTCATAAATTTTTTAGAATTTTCAATTTGATGTGAAAATATGAGAACCATTATATTCTGAAGGAGCATCAAGATAAACAGTCGTTTGTATGTTATTGTTGTCGTTGTTGTTTCAACTTATTTTACTGTTTATGTTTTTTAAATATTAAAATAGTCGGGTTCGTTGGTTTCTTCTATAACACAGATGATTGAAGGGTTAATCGGGATGCAGGAAGAGGGCTACCGACACATGCTTGATAGATATCTTGTTTACACTCATCCGTAGTCCAAAGATATCTTCTTTGACACTAAATAGTCGAAAACGAAATATAGTTGATAGGGCACGTATTAGAATTATGGGATTGTTAATAAGATAGTCCACAAACAATGCACAACTCGTTAACGAAAATTCTAATGCATTTTATAGATGTCAGATCTAGCATTCTTAATGCGTGTAACTGAAACCTATAATTGTATTTCGGCTATGATAAAGCACTGAGATGGTTACATTTCTGATGAATCAGCTGTTAATTTAAATCAGGTAAAGTTATTTTATTACGTTGCCAACTTTTCGCAGCATGTTATTTTTTAAATAACAATGCTTATTCTACATTGTCAACACACGCGCATTCGCTCAGAAAAACCATTAAACACAATACATACATACATACATACATACATACATACATACATACATACATACATACATACATACATACATACATACATACATACATACATACATACATACATACCACAGGTTATACAACATATATGCAGTTGCGTTCACGCTGAAATGATTAAATGAGTTATTTCAGTTAAGGTTATTTAAGCCATCGAACGGTACATGCAATAAAAGAAGACACAATAAAGAAACAACTGTAAACTGATGCCAACAAATTGACAAGTTAAAGCGGAAATAGAATATACAGCATCAACATACTATGCTCACTCGCATACAAAACACATTACATCTTTAATGACATTCGAAAAGTCAACAGATGAAGCTTCTGTTCCAGCACTATTTGGCAATGTGTTCGAAAAATGCCGCAGCTAGACTAAACGTTTGCTTCGCCATTCCTGGCTGTCCGTAATTACCCAATCTGTTTTCACATCGCCAACACTGATTTTAAATTCTTGTATAGTATACTACTGTATATCATGATGCTTGACATGTACAGCAGATTTCATTCTGTTTCAACCTAGTTAATATTCTGTAATTGCGTTCGATAGCATACGATGAATAAGTTGTCCACGATACTAGCGTATGTCAATTATTTCCATCGGTACTAATTTGCATAGGAACAGTGTTTAATCGTCACATAGAGATGTACCCCTGACATACTGGAAACTATTATATAAGTAGTTGGTTAGTTCATGGTATCACAGGAATTTAGTTGATAAACGTTTATGAATTCCCACAATACTCAATATAGAACATTACCAAATTGTACTAGACGTGTGACTAACGTTCTAAACATGTAAATAAATAAGGAAAACGTCAAGCAAGTGTCAGCTAGATATTTTAGACCAAGTTTTCGCAGGGCGTCGATTCAATTTTTTTCGGGGTGGGGGTGGGGTGGGGGTGGTGGTAGGGGCAAAACTTGACCGGTTTGTTAATTGAATATTTAAACTATAGCAATTTTTTACAGCCCTCCCCTATGACGTCCCTAGGTATTCGTGTCCAGGATGTGTTTTTTGACGAAGTGTTATGCGCAGGTCGGGAAAAGTGACATGAATTGTGAAACTTAGTAAAATCGACTATAATAGGTTTCTCAAAGCTCTCCTTCTCTCATGACTGTATTTTATTTTGAGATTTCAAAAATTATCCGTCAGTTCACAAACTACTGCTGCCACCTTTCTTTCATTTAACCGAGTATAAACTTCTATTACATTTTGTTGCGTACGAATGACTCCTGACGATCATAAACAATGTCACCAAAATGGACTAAAAATCTAGCTTATTTACACAGCTAAACATCCCAATGTCTCAGCTAGTGAAAGTTAACACTTCAAGGACACATACTTTTAACGTGGAGACAGACGATTCCCAGTTTGTGTTGATCTCACATGTTTCAAATTTTATATGTTGTACGTTTAATAGAGGACCAGTTGGTTGGTGTTTTGGTGGACATTTTGACGCACGGTTTTGAAACAAGCAGTAGCTGCATATTATGGTGTTTCCTGTATCTCCTGCAAAACAGCGACGTTCAGCGTCATTGTAGAATGGAGATTGCCGAGGTGAGGCATTGCTAAAATTTATTTAGTACATTCGTTTACTACATTTGTATATTTTTGAACTGGTTTAGTAGATTTAAGAGTCCCTCCTGTGGGCAACCAATAACTCTTATAAAAGCTGAACATGTTTCCATGAAACTATTTAACCTTGCTGACCACTCACATCAATCTATCTATCTATCTATCTATCTATCTATCTATCTATCTATCTATCTATCTATCCATCCATCCATCCATCCATCCATCCATCCATCCATCCATCCATCCATCCATCCATCCATCCATCCATCCATCCATCCATCCATCCATCCATCCATCCATCCATCCATCTATCTATCTATCTATCTATCTATCTATCTATCTATCTATCTATCTATCTATCTATCTATCTATGATATATAGAAATGCGTGCGTGCGTGTTATTGATAGGATAAATGACATGAGCATGTCTTTGCTTTTTTTCTTTCTGGTGCATATGATTTGAATAAACATTTATAACAGGAATGTCTGAAAACCATGCAAATTCTTATTTTATTTGAAGAATCTAATTGCAGAATGATATGACTGTTGAACGGATGAACTTTACCACAATACACTCGATAGGTGGCTTCTCTAATGAGGTTTTGAAGCGTGCAACGCGAGCAATACAACACTTGTTAAAAGTAGGATTGCATTGAGTGATTTCGCAATATAAATATATTTTCATCGTTGTTATTGCTAAATCAAAATCGAAATATTTGGGAGGGAAAGAAGACAGAGAAACAAACTGACCTGCGCTTTGCTTCAATATCGATTTCTTATTACTTGATAAAAAAAAATATGTGCGCAGGGTTTGACGTTATGAAATTCACTAATTGTTTTGTTCTCTAACAATTTGGAATATACAACCTGAGCGTTACACTAGTTGTATAATTATATCTTTATTATCGAAATTACCCGAATATAAAGTCAAACACAGACTGCTTGAGCTAATTATTTTCAAAACTGTTCATAGTGCAGTCACATGATATATATATATATATATATATATATATATATATATATATATATATATATATATATATATATATATATATATATATATATATGAATAAGTTATGAGAACACATATCTAAACATCTATCAATACTGTTCAAACCATATGATTAAAACATAATTCCTGAAACATGGTTCAATGATTCGATTCCATTCAATTAGATAAAACACGTGCCTTCATATGAACGTCCTAAGACTTATTAAAACAAATATAATAGTACTTTTCCCATTACCTTGATGAAACAAAAATAAGTAAACAAAATACTTATTTCTCTTCGTAATCATGAGTTAATTAATTATTTGTACTCACTTCCTTGCCTACTGAATTAAAAAACCGGTACCTTTTATTCGTTTTTGAATTAAATAATCCTTAATTCTACAGAAAATCGGCTTCAAGCGGCCTATCAGTTACAAAGATAAGGATGCCTTGCATTTCATCAATGCCACAATCAATGAGGTCCAGAGAATTTCCACTCCAGGTAAGTTAATTAGTTAATCTTTTTCATCACAACTTCCACGTATTTTTCTAAAAAATGAAAATTAAATCGGACACAATATTTGGTTGACACTGCGTGCGTTGTCGGGTCGTTCATAATGCAAGCCTACACAATTGTCATTTATTTATCAAAGGTAACTATATTCACAGTATTTGATGTAAATTGCAATGATATTTGCTATGTGAAATTTAACAGATGAAGAAAATGAAATTCAGCGACTTATATTGCATCTGTCCATTAAAGAAGATGAAAAGAACACGCACACACGTTTTGTTAAAATATGTGTCCATTATACAGGCATTACAAAGACAGTATAAATATCAAAAGTCACACATTGTTACCTTCGTCTTTTACGGACATGCGTCCCTTAAGGAGCGGAGTCCATTAAAGTAATTTTCACTGTATATAGGTCACAAAAATGACATTTTTATTTGACCTTGCAGTGTATCACTTTTAGAAAGAAAAAGCGAATCGAAACTGCGGTATTTAATGAGTTCATTGCAATGGTGGATTTCTCATTAGGCCAACAAGCCATATTTTACTGTACGAAATATAGAATATATGTTGGGGTTTGGACCGAGACAATGAAATCCCAGCTAGGGGTTATATTATTTGTCTCCACACGAGGCTTGTCCGAGTGGGGAGACATTTAATGTAACCCCGCGGCTGGGATTTCATTGTCTCGGTCCAAACCCCAACGTAGATTATTTTTCTCACCCAATATTATCCTTTAAAGTAAAAAGAACTCTTTAAAAGTGTGTACGTCGCAATGTTTACATGTGGCGCATGACTATAAATAAGCTAATGAGGGCTGTAGTGTGACCGTTGCGTCCGAAGTACACAGTTTATACGCGTGAGCAAAGAAACATAACAACATAAAACGTCGCATAGCTATGAGGTATTATCACATTTAATATATGAATGTTATATGAAATTAACAATAAATAGTAATAATTTATTAGAAAGAAACTGTTTCCTTTCTTCGTTTCCAATTTTGAGTACCCCACACTCCCATATAAAAACCTCGTCACCCTCTAAATATGCGGACCCCAGAGGATAACAATGTGCTAAACTTTCAAGTTCACGGATTCAAGAAAATTTTGATATTTCTATCTTGGAAATATGGCAAGTGATGCAGTGAAATTTGCTTATGGATTAGTGTGTTAAATGATTCCTTCTGGCTGGTAAGTGTATTATTTGTCAATAAATATTGCAGGTATATTCAGCTGGAGCACAACGGAGATGCTTAACAAAATTATAATAGAGCATGTTTGACATAACACATTTATGGCTGTTGCTAAGTTTTCCGTTGTTGCTTAGAGAGATGTGATGCTATGAAGTGTATAGGTATATAGTCTTATGTGCATGGCTCAGTGATTTCCGACATAGTTCATTTCAAACACCATTGAGAATTTTATCCTATCTGTAGCACATAAACTTTTCAGGTCAGCTTCATTAAATGTAGCTAACAGTATATACAATGTTTCACGCGAAGTGTTTACAACAAATTCAGTTGGTTTAGCTACATTTAATGATCTGAAAATGTACTAAGCTAGTCCTGCATATAGGATAAACTTGACTATGCTAGTTTGAACGAACTAACATAATATCAAAACCTCGAAATAGTATGCGTGTGTGTATTTGTCTCTATCAAAATGTTTTTGTTTTGCTGTGTTTTTAAGACAGATTGGCCTTAAGTAACAATGTTTTGGTTATATATCATTTGTTGTTGTTGTTGCTGTTGTTGTTTTATTTAAGAACAACTATGGCACAGCAGAAGACAAGAAGGGTTTCTGTTGTTAAAACTAGTTCTCAGCGCGTGGACACCATGACTGAGACGATTGGTGTGAGATGACTAGACTGAGATAGGTAAAGTAAGGTTAGCAAAACAGATAGATTTCTCTGTCGCTTGGGTGAGAAAATCTGGATGAGTCAAAACCTTCTATTTATGTTTTTAAAAAAATGTCATTATTTAAAGGCACAGCGGTACTTAACGGTTCTGATTTTAAGGCTTTAATTTGGGGTTGGGTGGAAATTGGGACAGTGGAAATTCTGACAGTGCAAAATCATAATTCTTAGATACCAATGATGACTTAATGGTAAAATTATCATATAAAATATAGATTGTATTTCTATTTCTATATGAATTTTAAAAAAACGCGAAGTCGGTCATTTTGATTTGGAATTATCGCTTTCATTACAATGCATTCTTTATGCCGTGTACATATTAGAGGCTATTGAGCGCATTTGAATTCCAGTGTTTTAAGTTACAATTGATTCCTTTTTATTTATTTATTTATTTATTTATTTATTTAATGTTGAAATATATAATTGTTATAGTAAACGGTTCTCTCGGTTTGCTCTCTATATCTTAATTAGCAAAACCACATATAAAGAAAGAAGTCATATCCTCATTTTGTTTAGGAAACTTAATGACGCTGTTTTTTAAACAAACTCTCAGCATCATTATTCTTTCCATTTCTTTCCTCAGATCCAATCACCCGTCCTTACTATACCCAGGAAACAGTGGCGGTAGACGGGTACAACATCCCCAGTGGATCATATGTCATGTTCCACACTTATTCTGCACACATGGATCACACATACTGGAAACGTCCACAGGAGTTCCGTCCAAAGCACTTTCTCGATATGGCAGGAAATCTTACAAAGCATGAAGCTTTCTTCCCTTTTGGAATAGGTAATTTTGTAACGTAGTTTCTAGTGATTCAAAATTTCAGTGGATATAACAGTCGCTTTTAATACATTAAGGCAATATTATCATTGCATCGATAACAAATACAACATAAATCAGACAAATTAGAAATTATTTCCCCTTTTTGTGAAATGTTAAAATTCTGTTAGAAAGTGATAAAATGGATTCTAATTTCTTTCACGTGTCTAAATTGAACGCAAGCATATAGCTTGAACAGGAGATTAAAAACTAATTTGACAGTGCTATGTGATGAATTATCGCAAATCACACGACGTCAATAGGTAAACGTTTTGTTCTTCAAGCATTTTCAAATAATAGCTGATAGCTAAATTTAAACCAGCATGAAAGTCATGATTAAATTACACTGATAGTGAAAAATATATTAACAATATCTGATAAACGAGAGGACAAATAGTTATAGAAGAGTTATTAAAGTTTGCGGATGTTTGAACCTTTGTGAAGTTGGTAGCGTTTCGAAAATCTATTCCATTTACAATATTTGGAATACATGTACACATGACGTTTTTTAAGGTATAAAATATTACTTTATATAAGTTATCATTATGACATGATAATATTTTTTCCTACATGTTTCTTGTTGATCATTTATTTCTTGAGATAATGTACACCAGGCACCACTCTGTCATAAATATTACAACTTTATTTCGATGGAAATTAAATTCTACTTTACAGGTCCTCGGTCGTGCACAGGCGAAGCTTTTGCATCCCAAACCGTGTTCTTATTCGTCAGCAACCTGCTGCAACGTTTTCAGTTTATGAGTCCGGTAGGCGAGCAAGCGCCAGGGGCTGAAAGAGATCACGTGGCCAGCCGATATCCGGAAAATTTCGCCGTCTGTGCCATACCGTCTGAATTTTAAGACGATGAATCCATTAAATGGTTTAACGTCCCTAGGATTTGTCCTTTGAGAGGCTGATAAAGATATATGTTTGGATGTTGCTTGTACTTGATTGGAAGGAGTACTTTTCGTCTTTTGTTTGATGAAAAAGAAACGATTCTTGTTAGAAACGAGCTTATTAATGTTTGATAAACATGTCTACAAGCAGTGTTATTGCCATATAAGTTTAAGAAGATAGATGAAATATATTTTAATTTAAAAACGCTTGTTGACGTTATGCTGTTCTAAATATGTTGTTGGTCGTGTACACTTTATCCATTTCGTCTTTATCATACTTGAGGCTAATTAGTTGGTTTCCTTTGAGACAAAATAAGTTTTCTGATTTAAAAAGAAGCAACAGAAAACGAAACAAAACTAAAGGATGTGTGCATTTTATTTTATAAATCTGTGAGTTTGTCGCTATGGATCAATACTCGGGAGGCAATGGTCTCCAGTAACCCGTAATGAGCATATAAATCTGTGAGTTTGTCGCTATGGATCAATACTCGGGAGGCAATGGTCTCCAGTAACCCGTAATGAGCATATAAATCTGAGTTTACAGCACAGATCTGGACGAGTTTGGTATTGCCGTTGAGTCTGTAGTTTTGTATAGTTTGAATAAAACCTGGAATGTCGATCAAATAAAAGGTAAGAATGCATATACAATGGTTCAAGCAATAAGCCAGATTCATTTGTAAAGTGTTTTTAATCTAGAAGCTAGTATAGGTTTCTTCTAACTTTGAACCGCTAAAACATTATTTTACTGAAAACTAATACATGACAATCATTTCCGGGTTTGAAGTATATGTTCACTAGACTACGTTACATGTTTCACATGAAAACTGATTAAACTCAGAACTCCCAAATAATGACGCAGCATGGAAAGCGAAACGTTTTGGAATTTGAGCTCGAGTTCGGATTACGGGCACATCATCGATAATATGATGCTTACATTTAAGCGCTTAATTTATACTTATCTTGAAGATGTCTGGATAGATGTGCATGGCAATTTGTATATGTGCTTATATAAATAAACATTGACATATTTTTAATTGAATCCAGTGTTCATTTAAATATTAGTTTGTAATTGCTGTATTTAAGTGGGCTTAATATTCAAATGTATCTAGTTGTACAGAGCGCAGAATAGCGTGAAATAATATCATGAAATGTCATACAAAGACAGAACCATTTGTTTGCAAACTAGATCCAATATTATATTTGCATGTGTTGGCCTATTCGATCTTTGGTTCAATATACAAAAAACAAATTCGAAATTAGGCCGAACTCTAATAATAACCTATCTCAAAAGTGAGCAGCCAAATAGTTTTAAAGTAAACAACAATACATAGGAAATCTAAAAGACAAAACTAAAACCAGGAAAAGGATGAAAAGTTCATTTCTAGAACGTTTTAAAGGTTGTCACCGACATAAGTCTATTACTGAAATTATTATAAAGAGAATGGCAAACATCAGGTACACTATTTCTTCCTTCAAGGACAAGTACATAATACATATATATTTAATATATCATCTTTAAGAAATGCCACCATATAACACAAATTAAATATCCATAGTAAAATAATCTCAAATACATTTTCAACAATAGTTCTGCAATTAATTGCCAATGAAATGGTGAATATGTTGTATGATTTTTGTGCTCGTAATATAATTTAGTTATTGAGTCTTGAAATTTTGCCTTATTTCAGGTTATTGTAGTGCCCGCTAGAAATTAAAAATTTAATTGAAAAGAATACGCAATCAAACTTATTTATTTTATTGTTGGAGTATCTAGGATATATTTCCATTAAGAAAAATATACAACCATGCTTACAAAATCTGGGGAATTTGTCAACTTGTAACAAACGTAGATTAGCATTATGAATTTAGAAATTGGCGTCGCAGAACTAAACTACAACATTTATCAATATAACCGAAATAAGCAATATCATTAATATACTATTTTATGTACCTTAAACTTAATTTAGGTAACAGCTATCATTAAATACCATATTACGTTTCGTCGAGATAAAGAATTTAACCTTGCATGCAGATAGGGTTGAATACGTACTCATACATATAATTACCTACGTGAGTAAATCAGAAATGCATACATCGATGTCGACAATACAGGTTAAATGTATTCTAAATTCTATAGAATCATTTATCAATAATGCTTCTGATAATCCCGATAGACAAATATATTATAATGTACACAAGAATACTCGTTGGTTGCACATTTGTCAGATAAAAGCAGGATGCAAATTGTTTCAAACTTAATTTTAATCTGACAAGAAATCGATATGAAATTAACAACAAATTGAATTAGACTTTTAAGGCTGACTAAATCTGAGAAAGATTATTCGTATTATTAATCTTGATATGATTAAGATAACTAACATGGCTTTGGGATAAAGGATTTCTAAATATTAGTCCCGCATCAAAACATAGATGCAACGGTAAAAGTATATCACGAAGGCGTGTTTAAATGAATTTGACACATTAAAATGATACGATAATTAACCGTTCAGCAACAGAAAAGCATGTGTAATCAGAGAAGACATACCTACAGATCTAATGCGTAATAAAATCTCAATTCTCCACTTTTAAACAATCTTTTGGAATTAAATTATCCTTGTGATCCTTAGTGTAATTTTCATAGTACCACAGCACTTAGATACGGTTGCAAACAAGATTAAATCATGGACGGTGCCAAACATTCTTATGGGTTGCCTATTTCATCTCTACCTATACAGTACAACCTTATTGATGATGGAGGTATTGTTTGTATTTAGGTCTTTTATGGTTGTTTAAGAGAAATATCAAAATTAGTCTTTGATGTAGCAACACCTAATAAAATATAGACAGATGAAGATAAACATTTGAATTCCGAAACGGATGCAAAATCTATGTTATCTGTGTAAGTGAAATCAAAGAAAACAAAAAGCGAGATCATTTTTGCATAATGGTAAATCTCGCAGACCCGCTCTTAAGATTTATTATCTAAATTACAGATATAAAAATGCATTCCTTTATTCATCCATACATAATCTGTGTGGCTATGATTCACATAGTTTCACCAAGACTTTGGCGAAAAGTGATTTTGATCAGAAAGTATCAATCATACCTAACGATTATGAAAATGATATAATTTTCCGTATTGATTTCATAGCTATAATGGATAGAGAACGGAAAGAGATTTAAAGAGAACTATTAGATTTTCAGATAGCTCTAAATTTACCTTATAGTCTCTTTATACTTATGGAAAGATTCTAAGATGGGATAATTTTGTGACACTTGAAAGATTCTTTTACGAAAAGGAACTTAATTATTCGATGCAAGACATTTATCTCTTCAGTAAAGATGGTTCAACAAGTTGCTGTTGACAAATTATATTCGAGTCTAAGAGACTCAGTAATTATATAAGCGGATTGTCAGTATGAAAGATATGCTTCCAGTTTGTTTCTTTAAAACAAAAAACAGAAAAAGAGTTGACTATTATCTAACGGAAGATTCTAAACAGTCTATTGTATATTTACAACACGTTCCTACATCTAACAGGCTATTATTACCATGCACCAGTATTACACGATTCTGCAGGTTTCAAAAACATATAATTCCAATTGCTTACATACTATGGTACGTTACTGATAGAAGAATCAGGAATTATATGTGTTAGTATGTTTTAACTATAGATGGTCGAGAATATCATAGGCGAAGGTCAATGTCATTTGCAATACACCTTGATACTATGCATTTATACAGCTTGGGTGACTGTGATAATAAATGCCTCGTAGCAATGTCAATTGGGCAAATGAAACTAGGTTTGTACCAGTATGTTGTCCGATTTGGGTTTTATCTTGAAAAGAAAAACAATAATTTAATGAGAATGGGATATTTATGTATGACATGTAAGTTAATAAATATATAATCACTGGCACCATAACTAACACAAAAACTAAATAAACTTAAAAACAGAAAGACCTAGCCTAGATATGAAGACAGTAAGATTCTAATGACGAACCTACTGCTATGAAATTGTATAAATGACCCTTTCCGTCCCTATTAACTGCAACTATTATGCTGTCACTTGTGACTGATAATTGTCCTACTGGTTCAACAGAAAGATGAAATTGTTTAAACGATGAAATGTTTTAATCTCTTGGCTTTTTGGACAAATGAGAATCAAACTCAAGTAAATAGTATTATTCACGATTACGTTTATATCCTTGAACTATTGTTGGAATAATCACCAAGAGGTGCTAGTAAATATACCAGCACATACATATATATATACGATAAATGCACACATACTATATCTATCGAAATGATAAATGGGATGTTTTCGACTGGTATGATAATTTCAATCGATTTTCATGCGTACAATAACATTGACTTAAAGGTCAAATGCCAAATATCCCCCATCAACAAATATGATGATGCTATTTCATGATTTCCACACCACGACTATGCCTAATCCAAATCCACGACTCAAACGAATCATGAAGAAATGATTTTGCGTATTCCACTCATCCACAACGAATCATTGAGGAATGATTCCATGTATTTCACAATTTCACGATGATTTAACGATGAATGATTTCGCATATTTAACTTCTCCACCACAAATCACTGAGATATGAATTCGCGTAATTCACTCCTCCACGACGAATCACTGAGGAATTATTCCGTATATTTCATTCATTCATAACAAATCAATGAGGAATAATTCCGCGTATTTAAATCATTCATGACGAATCAACGAGGAATAATTCCGAATATTTGACTCATAGAACTGTTGAAGGATCCAATGGAAACTAAGTTACAGTGCAGACTCTCTATTCCACAATATTTGGTCTCTCACGCTGGGTCGGCCTACATTACCCATTCTTCAACGTCACTGAAGTTACCATCAACGCGGATATCGGAGATGAACAAACATACTGAGTTAATTAACTAAGAACAGCAAAAATGCAACAAATGAACCGTTCAATAACCAGCCACAAAACGTGTCTAAGTTGTAACATAGTTAATTGTATTATGCATTCGCACCAACAACTAAAGTGGTCTAGTTGTTGGGGTATCTATTATCAGGTGACAACGTTTGGTTTTGCCCAAACTGTACAGCAGAGGGAGTCGTTTGTAATAGGCATGCCATCAATTTGTACAAGAATGTGTTGTGTAATTCGTGCAACACTGGGACTAACAATATATATATATATATATATATATATATATATATATATATATATATATATATATATATATATATATATATATATATATATATATATATATAACTTAGAATAAATAAAATACAATCTACATTTTTTACTTGGACATGTCCTAATAGAGACAGTCTAAAAGTTCCCGAACTTTGTGAAACATTTAAACTGAAACGACGTTTAATATCTTAAATAGAGAATAGTTGGCAACATTTTATACAAACTAAAACAAAATACCAATACAATGAACAACTACAACACCAATAAAACGAACAAACAGGACACAAATACAATGAAAAACAATACCAATGCAATGAACAAAGACAACACCAACACAATGAACAAACACAACACCAATAAAACGAACAAACACGACACAAATACAATGAAAAACATCACCAATACAATGAAGAAACACGATACCAATACAATGATCAAACACAACACCAAAACAACAAGAAACACAACACAAATACAACAAAAACACAACACCAATAGAAAATGAACAAACAAAACACCAATACATTGAAGAAAGAAAAAGTTTTTGTAAATCAAAATAAATAGCTATAGGATCATATAATTAGAACCATTTTCTTTAATAGATGCTGAAAACCAGACACTGTTGCTATCCACCTCCCTTTCCATTATTTGGTCACGCAGTCACCACCTCTGACTTATTTCCAGTGAAATGAAACTGTAATATATATATATATATATATATATATATATATATATATATATATATATATATATATATATATATATATATATATATATATATATATATATATATATATCGGAATTGTATACATTTATATGGTGAAGGTATATTATTACTGTTACATAAAGATCTTTCGCAGATATATCTGGATCTAGATATGTCTAAGCCAAAGTTGTACTGACTGGAAAATCCCACTACATAGATAGTTTGTACAAAGGACATAACATACACTGTGACGATATTTTCTTACTGTGAGAATAGTTTGAGTACATAAAATCTGATCTGAATGGACAAAAATCACATATGCATGTTTTGAAGGAATTTAATTAATACAACATGCAAACTGGACAATGCAAATAGTACCTCAGAAGGTCAGTTACTGATTGATGTTTTGAATGACTATTAATTAGAGCAAATGATCAACTTAACAACTCGTGAAATAAATATATTAGAGATAGTCCTGGGTCTCATTGGCAGGCAGCTTTGTATTCATTCATCAACCGGACTGGTGAAAGCCCATGATTATATAGTTTGAACCGTACATATCTATTACTCATTAAATAAAACTGTCCATAATTAGCTTTGTTTAGTAAAATAAAGTGGGCGATAAAATTTTAAAATCTTCTCTAATACAGCTGCAAATAAGTTGCGTGCATCAGTTACGTTGATGCCCGGATTACATAGAAAATTAAAAAACTAGTTCGTAGACGAAAGCTCATGATAAAGTTAATAATATCGGCAGTGAACTACAAATACGTCATCGGCATCAAAGAAAAACAGCAGCAGAGAGGGTGAATCCTACAACGTTTTCAGACAAAATTTTGATTGAAATCCTAAAACGAGCCGTCCTATAATCTCATTTTAACCAAAAAAAATTTCTCAGGGGCAAACCCTACAACGTTTTTAGACAAAAAATTGATTGAAATCTTAATGAGCCTTCCCTACGAAATCTCATTTTAACTAAAAAAATGAAAACGAAGATTTTTACGATTTTTTAATTAATTTTGGTCGCAACTTGTTGTCATCCACCCTCTCTGCTGCTATGGGTTAACAAAAAATAATAAATGATTTGATCCAGTCTTTATGATGAAAGTCCTTAGGACGAAAATCCTTTTAGGATTTCACAAACAAACTAATCGCTAACACCTCCTCTTGTAGATCAATTAGATTATTAGATTGGTCTGTGAGTTTGAAATTAATTCTTGTTAATGAATCATTATGGCATCGCATGTAGACAGGATTAATTGGGTTTTCAATAATTAAAAATCCTGGAGGAGCTGTTGGTGCAAATGAATACAGAATATATCCTTGCTGAGCTTGATTTGATCGTTCGATATTAATCTGATAGCTTCCTTCGATAACATCACATACTAAATTGAGCGCAATCACCGATGAAATATTCACGTTGAACGGAGCGATATGCCTACCGCCACCGTCTGGGTCATTATTGTGTTTGAGGATTTTTATTTCCGGTGATGCTGTTTTTTTCCACGTATCATGAATTATTTTGAAACCAATTTCGATGGCATCATTGAGAAGTTTTTTTAGTTCCGGTACGTTGTATTTCGGTAGTTTGAATGTGGGGATATCTTCAACGCGGATTTTATAGATCAGTGCAAATTCTTTTCTCGATAGGGGATTATCATCATCTAATATATCCTGAATAATTTTTTGGTTAAATGTTTCCATATCATTGATGATTTTGTTGCATGTTTCTACGACGCTGATAAATTCATCTCGGGTGAGAGAGCCGGATTTAAGAGATATTAACAACAGCGAAAAATCATTATTCATTGCTGTGAAATTTTCATCGATTTTAAAATCGTCAGTAACAAGAAATTTTTCCCCAAACGTGTAAAGGATCTTAACAAAATCTCTAATGATTATGTGATCTTTATAACTCTTTATTGGATTATCAGGTTTTATTATGTCTGTGACATAATCAGTTTTTTGTGGTTCTGGTAAATCAACGGTTTCCCCCCCTGGTGGTAATTCAGGCCATCCTAATACGGTTCTAATAGAACTCTGATAGATATCTACGACGTATCCTTCTGAGTTTATCTCAATTGCGGATGATAGCGTCGGCTCATGAACTGTTATAGCGATTTTTGACTCTACTCCAGTAATCGATTTTATTCTACGCGCGAATTCATTATTGATTTGTTCGATTTGGTATGACCCTGTTGGTATCGAAACAACTTTCCAGTCTGGGGTTCCGTCGGGTTTATTCTCATTTGCAAACACTAAAGAATTATTGGGTTGTTGACCACCAAATGATTTTGATCTGATATTAGGCCAACTATGGTATACTCGTAATTTTGCTAGCGCTATCTCCTTCACTGGAACCGGAGAGGGGAAATTCACACTGAATTCTGGATTCGTTGATGTTATTGATATCATGCTTGTTTGTACTGGGTTCGTGTTCTCCACTATTCGTTGAAGTAATTCCTGCGGTGTCGTCATTGTTATTATACTCATGTTGTATTTCTAATTTTGGTATCGAGGAATCATAAATACTGACCATCACTGAGAACTCACAATCTGGTAATGTTGATATTATTGAGATCATTTTGTTTTTTGGGTTCGTGTTTTCTAATTCCATCGATGTTGTCATTGTTATTATACTCATGTTGTTGCTCTAATTTCGATATCGCGGAATCAAAAATACTGACCATCGCTGAGAATTCACTATCTGATATAATCGTATTATCGAGTGACGACGCTATCATCAATGATAACTGCGAATATGCGGTTGATGCAATATGAAATTGAAGTAAGTAATTCTGCAGTTTGCGTTGGCTGCATGATGATATCCTTTTTGCTATCCTGGTTGATATACCCCCGATTGTAGCCAACGCAGAAATGCAAATTGGAACTACGACCGGGGCAATCATTGTAACCGATGCAAGTATTATTCCGGCGCCAGTGAGAATGCTTGACACCGAGTACATAATAACATCAATTGCGGTGATTCCTCGTCGGTATTTTTTTATTTTTATTTGATACTCCTCGGCGAGGGTTTTGAGTCTAGTCTGAAATTCTCTGACCTGATCATAGCGACATTGCGTTGATGAAATCATTGTTATTTTAAAAAAGCTAGCGTTTTCAATTGTGAAATCCTTTCAATTTAGTTATTTACTTAAATCCGCTACGAATTCAACATACCAGGTTGTTGAGACTCTAACCAAACTTTTATTAGCATATGTGATTGTGAACTTTTCAGTTGTATTCTTGTCGATGATCGTTGAAATCGTATTATTGACCCCGGATGAACTGGACGATGAAATACTAAATTGAGTCAATGGTGTCACTAGTGTTAATCGATAAATACCCTTAACGGTTGCAGTGATATCTAATGTGTTGTTTGTAGGTGTCCACTCAAATGATCCGTGTTGGATTGTATATACTACGTTGTTGGTTTTCTCATGAGGAATTTTTGTTTTTTCAATGATTGTTATCATCCTCGAAAAATCACCTTTGACGGCTTCGATGAAGTTTTTCGTCTCATCGATGGATTTTTTAATATCAGGGAGTTTTATTTCTATTTTATCCAACTGGGTTCCAATAAATTTATCAATGATATTTCTACGAAAAACTGAAAACTGTTTTCCGTTTTCTTCAATTCTAGATTCAAGTGTTGTTAGTACAAACAGAGAATTGTTTAACTCATCGTTGATAGTTTTTAATCGATCTGTAATCGTCGAAACGATTACACCCGGTTTGAGTTTACCCTGATCGGAAAATAACGCAACGGTGTTCTCGATTGCGTTTTGTTGTTTAACCAAAATATCATCCAGAGAAATATTACTGGTTTTCAATTTACCCTGTTTGTCTTGAAATACAACTATTTCGTTCGGGTCAACACTTGTTAAGTTCAACGTCTCAGCGATTTCATCTTTGATTGTTTTTTTTATATCCTTGAGAGAATCAGGGGGTGCAGTGCCATCGGGTTTGGGTTTCAATGATCTCCCCCAAATATCAATCATGTTATTGTAAAACTCTTTCTCTCTTTAAAATCGTTTCGATTTCCAGCGATTACTAGTGTATTCATTAACGACAACATGTGGTGGTTTTCCGCTTGGGTTACTCAAGGAGTTAGAAATAGCGTTAAGGACATTTAATACTTCGCTGCCACATATTGGTGGGTCATTCATTTGTTGTGTTGGTAGCGTAGAATACCAAGTCTTCATTGGAAGGGTTTTTATATAACGCAAAAACTCTTTTGGTGGGGCTAATCCATATGAATCAAAATAGACAATCCCACGTGGATCAATAGCGTATGTAACCCAGTGAGTTCCGGGTCCGGTGCTGTTATCTAAATTAATGATTCCGGTTTCAACGCTGTTTGGTTGATGTGGTAATTGATCTTTCATAAAGACACCTCTGAAGTTTTTAATCGCTAGTTTTTTAGCAGCATCCATTAAATCAAAATTGGACATTGGAACCATAGGTTCCTCAATTAATAAATCGTTCCTGGTAGTCTTAGACCCTTTCCGCTGTACCACGAATACGGGGTTCCTGGTAGTCTTAGACCCAATCCGTGAACGGATCGTCCCTTTTTTTTATATCCTTTCCCAGTTGCCTTTTTCAACGCCATTCCTGCTGCAGTACCAACGGCTCCTAACGCCGCTGCTTTAGCCACCGCTGGGGCAGCCGCTGCAATTAGCGCTGGTATTGCAGCTAATAACGGAAATATACCGCCTGTTTTAATCATATTTTTGATAGCAGCCGCAGAAAGAGTAATCTGAACACCTTTTTTTGCTACAAGTGCATCATTGAAATGTTTCACCTGACGAGTTGTCAGCGATAGTTTATTTGCACCACCAGTCATTTGGTTGGGTTTCAACGTGATTGTGGTTCCACATCGCTTAGCCGATTCTGATTGCAATTTTTTTAATTGACCGGGGGTTAACGCAACACTAATAACACTATATGACATTATACATAATGGATTGATTCTAAATCGTTTACATGTTTTCCACTGGTGCATCTACCACTCTCATTCTTCCACCAACACCTTCAAGTAGCATTGATTTATCACTGAGAATGACAGCAACCGCTCTATAATTAGCAATACCACCAGGACGGGTTACACGGGCTCTAAAGTGTATATCAACGACAGATTGTCTCATCAAATCGAGATGTTCCAGTGAGAAGTAATAGATCGGATAGAGGCTTTTAAAATCCAATTGTGATATTTGCAAACCAGTATCCACATTTTGATCACGTGCCATAAACGACAATAGATTATGATAGACACGTGCAGTATGGTTGTGAGTGTAATCGAGTTGTATATCCTCAGATGGTTCCTGTTGGCCGTTTATTCTCAGCGAGACTTCTCTAACACCTAACTGATCAAATATCATATGGCTTCGTTCTTGATTACCAACTCGCGCAGTATTCTGTAACGCCACAAATATATGACGTGGAGCTGAAACACCTTGTTTTGATGCCAGGTGCCATGTGAATATATCATCAACATTATCCTGTTTGATATCAGTGGTCACTGATAACCAACTCAACAATGATTTTCCTCCTTGTTCCATAAATGATAATAATTTTTCTTCTGCTGTGATTGATGGAGTTAACACTGGCATCCACAATGCTAGTTTTGTTAAAATGACTTTACCATCAGCAACACCAGCATCATGCCATATTGCATCATTATCAGTACCCTTTCGTACAAGCGCTACTGTGTGTTTAGCTCCATAAATAACTTTTCGGACGTTTCTACAAAATCCGAATATATGATGCAGTGGAATTGCACATGAAAACTGTCGACGCTGTCCTTGCAACATTGATACACGTGTTGCAAACCCTAGGTTGTAGTTAATGATATTATTTATGACATCAAAAGTACCAGCTGGTCTTGTATATCCGGCTGGTGCTGGATCAACTGCGGTAGCTTGTGTTGCCTTGACTCTAGAATACTGGTTGTGTTCAGGGTGATCAGTGATATCCTTAGAAAACATCATAGATGGACCCGCTGATCTTGAATAATCATCAGAATATCTCGCTAACCCGATTATTGTTGTTGCAACATCAACTTCACGGTCAATGGATTCAATTTCTTTTCCATCAATGAGATATCTAGCGCTTTCAAATAACGCCATTATGCCGTTATTAACAAAACCAACTCGTGTAGTTGGGTTTATGTCATATGGGGTATCAGCTGCAACATTTGTTACAAGTTCTCCTTCGATTTCGATAAATGCCTCACACGGTAGGAAGTATTTACTGGTATCATGAACCTGAAGTTCAATTCGCGATCGGAGATCTGGTTGTACTGCGTGATAAGAATAAAATTGATAATCGCGTACAGAATCATCCTTGCCAACTGGGGCGTCTATATCAAACGCTGGATCAGGTGATCTTTTGAACATTTTATTCTATTTATCAGAGTCTAAATCGCGATTTTCCATTTCATCGTCGTGTTTTTTTAAAGCCACTTCCTGCTATCATGTTTGCTATCATGTTATTTTGGTCCTCTTGATTTATCAAGGGAGTCACCATCGACGCTAATTTTTCATCTATTGCGTTATTTATAATTCTACTAACACTCGCAGGCATTTCTGCTGTAGACGGTAACGGTTTTGAAAATCCTTTGGATTTCATCCGTGATTTCACTAGCGCTGTTATTTTATTCTTCGCAGTTGAAAACGCTTTTCCAGCAAGATCTCCAACAGCACCAATACCCTTATCACGAATAACATCAATTGCTTTCATTGATAATTGTTTAGCCAACGGCATCACTTTTGGAGCCATTCTCGCAAATAACCCTGCAATGGTATTACCTAAACCATCTCCGTAGTATGCTCTATAAACCGGAAACCGTGAATTAACTACGTAGACGGGGGTTGGTTTATCATGATTGTAGTGTATGATCATTATTTGAAATCAGAAACAATTTTTCAATTGGAAACGCTAGCGTTTTTATTCACTCTCGGTGATTAATCACTGTGATACCCACTTTCCACTAACTCGCCAATGAAATCTCGATATGTGCTGATATCCATGATACCACCCTGAAATAATCGTCTACAGATATCAGCTGCTTCATTAATTATTTCCGGTGAGTTATTTCCAGCTCGGAATCCTCCTACAAGAACCTCTAATCGTGATATATCACTGAGAACACTACCAGGACATGAAATCCAAGGATTTTCCCTCGAAGAGTTTTCAACTAAACCACTGCCTGTTTTTGAAAATCCTTTGGTTTTATCAGTGATACCGGTTGCACCTTTTTCATGATCAGCTTCTCTCGTTATTTTCATCTGTTGGGGGGATTGTGTTATATCAATAAATTTTGATTGTTCTGGTAGTCTAAGAAATCCGGTATCCGATTGCTCCCCTATAGATGATTCAGCTTTTTTTATTGCTGCCATATATTCCTGAAAAGTTTTATCATCTCCTTTTGCTTGAGGGGAACCTGATAGTATACGATATAACCCCTTATACCAATCTTTTTTAGGAGGGAGATTATAATCACCGTGGATATATTTTCTTCTCTGATGAAAACTCCTAGTGACAAATTCGGCTAATTCTTCCATAGAATCAAATTTTTTATTTCTCAATTCATCTAATTTACCGGGAAGAAGTTTTTCATTGAATGCAACTCGTCCACTAGTAGTATCCTCCCCTTTTTCTTGAAATTCGGGTAGGGGGATATCTTCTTGAAGTTCTCGTTGTTGTTCTGAAGCGGTTGATATATCCTGAGGAAGTGTTTTCAGTGATTTTTTTGTTTGTTTAGTTCTTTTTGCTATTTTTTCTAACACAGGAAGAAAAGACTCTTCTTGTTTTTTTCCTTCTTCAGAGATTGTTGACACTATCTGTTTCGTTGCTGTGGTTACTGGTTTAAACAATTCTTCAGATCCCAAAGCAAAATCAGTCTGAAAACTCTGTCGTTGTTGTAGTTTATTCCGTACAGAGTCACGAATTGGTACAAATCTCTTAATTGCATCTAATCGTTCACGAGCCAATCGGGTTGTTAATGCTTCATTGACCATTATTTGAAATCAGAAACAATTTTTCAATTGTAAAACAATTTTTCAATCCCGACCTAACACCATCGGATGGTCATGGAAGTATTATTTCATCGTGAGACAGCTTCGTTCATCGATGGCGAAACTATCAAAATTGTATATATAAAAAAATAATACTGATAGTTTCGCCATTCTATTTTTGATCAATCCGACATATCGTCCATCGATTTTTGACATCCCTTGAGGGTCGGCTAAAAAAAATGATTAATGGTCGGGCAATCAAATAATGATAAATGGTCGGTCAATCAAATAATGATAAATGGTCGGTCAATCAAATAATGATAAATGGTCAATCAAAATTGTTCATTTTCTTGAATTAACGCCCGTAGGTGTCTAACTTTAGAGTTGACTTCTTTTTTCAATTCGTATTCGTACCCCAATTCTTTTCGTATTCGTTCTACGATGGTATACAACGGAGCGAACACACTTACGTCACTGGAAAATGCGAGAGAGTCCTTAATAGAATTCTGAATTCTTTTGATGAGTGCATATTTCTTTGGCAGCATGTATTTATTGTTGTTAACTCCGTATTCTATATCCTGAAAATCAGACATGATTTGATCAGAATTTAACCCATCTGATAGTTCAATATCCCAACCTTTCAATTTTGAAATCTCGGATATGATGCTATTCATGTTTTCAGAATTCATTATTCTATAATAATGATATATTTCTAAATGAAAAATATGACGTATTAGACATAACTAAATCGAATTTTTTGTCCCGTCCCCTTTGAAATAGCCGATCGACAAACCCCCTCTGCAACATATCGTACAGAGGGTCTACAAATATTGAAATACTTGCCGGCTTCATATATTGATTTAAATACTTTTTCTTCGTTAGTTATTGTATTCAAAGATTTCACAGGTCTCGCTTTTTTCGAGTATTTCCCAGTCCCCCCTCGTTTGGTATTTTCACTATGTGTAACAGCCTGCAGATTTGATAAAGAATTGTTCTTCGGATTAGAATCAATATGATCAATAACAAAACCATCTTTGATCAATCCATGGAAACACTCGTACACGAAACGATGATTGTAATATTTCTTCTTTCCAACAGTAAAGAACAAATACCCCATACCATTATCCCACCCAACTGGGTTCTTCAGTCTACGGTTTCTTACAACACCATCACTGGATGCTTCATAATTTGTACTCACAGGGTGCTGTCTGAATTCTTGGGTCATTCTTATACTATACTATTTGTCTAATTCAATGACTGATCCATTTGCAGGGATTCATTATACATAAATCTTTCATTTAGACACTTGTTTTTAGTATAGCATGAAAGAGTTCAAGAGATTGACTTCGAAAAATGCTGAATTCAATGCTGATAAGGAGTTTAAGAGATTATTAAAAATCAATCCTAGATATAATCTCGATAGACCCAAAAAACGTAACAAACGTCCAAGAGACGGAAACATGAAAGAGTTTAAGAGATTATTAAAAATCAATCCTAGATATAATCTCGATAGACCCAAAAAACGTAACAAACGTCCAAGAGACGGAAACATGAAAGAGTTTAAGAGATTATTAAAAATCAATCCTAGATATAATCTCGATAGACCCAAAAAACGTAACAAACGTCCAAGAGACGGAAACATGAAAGAGTTTAAGAGATTATTGAAAATCAATCCTAAATTTAATCTCGATAGACCCAAAAAACGTAACAAACGTCCAAGAGACGGAAACATGAAAGAGTTTAAGAGATTATTGAAAATCAATCCTAAATTTAATCTCGATAGACCCAAAAAACGTAACAAATTTAATCTCGATAAACCCAAAATCCTTCGGATTTCAAAAGCGTCCAAGAAATTATCCTGGAAAGATGCTCAATTCAATCTCGATATAGTTTCTAATACACCCAAGAATACAATTCTTGATAAAGCCATGATTAGTAAAATCAGAGATTGTTTCAATGAATTTAAGCGTGATGGAGCATCCTATTGTTGGTCAACATTTCGAATTGATGGTGTTGTTGACGCTACCATGAATGATGAAAAAGCAGCAGTGATAATTTCACGTGTTGGGGAAAAACGGTATTTTTTCCGAATCAAATTCATTATTGAAGTCGATGGCAAATGGATTATTAGGGATAAATTTGAACCAATCCTCAAGAATAAAAAAGCTGTCATTGTGAGTAGAGATTCCAAACCAGGAATTCTAACCGGCATTGACAAACCATACTACGAAAGATCTTATCCCGTAACAGCAATGGTTTATGGGCTATATCCGTTAAATGATAAACCCGATATCGCAAAACTAGCTCCTATGAAATATTCGTCAGGGCTTAATTGTGTAGCAACACGGGTAATGGAGCACTTCACAAATGCATCCCGAGGAAATAAACTAACTGATCTGCGACGTAGGAAAATAACCGAATGGGAACTGACAGTGAAACAGCATGGTGCAAAGATTTCTGATATAGCTAAATTAGAAACATCATTAAGATTTCCAATAACAGTTATGACGATAACCGGAGAGGTTTTATACGAACCGAAATATAACAAAAATGGAGCACCAATACAGATTATTGATCATAACAAACACGCGTGGACACCTGCGGTAACAGTATTTCCACGAGAACGAACCGTGAAATATATCCCACCGGAATTTTCCGGGGAATTAGTCGGGGATGTTTTCTATGAAGAGAGATTATTTGATGCTATTAATGCGTTGTGTAAGGATGATCCTGTGTCAGTGTGGTTACTTAGAAGTGATGAAGATCCCGAAATAGGATTCGATCAATTTGTAAAACCAAATGGTGAATTATATCGCGTTGAAGAATTAGATAATAGAATGAGAAAAATCGCTAGTGATTTTTCACCGGAGAATTCCCATGAAAAACTACTCACGGATAGTTTTACTATTCCATCAGTGGTAGCTCACTTCGCAAGAGAAAAAAACTCATGGCGTCCAACACGAAGTGATTTTCTCGAGGATGTTAAATTGAGTTGCGTCGAATTTGGTCATGGAGGACTGTGGAATACGAAATACTCACTTGATGGTATGATTTCAATTGATATAGCCGCGTGTTACCCCGGAAGTTTTCTCGGATATGGGGAATGCGCTGAGTACTTCAAACGATTTGGACACCCCACGCATGAAATGACTCGTGTTGCGATTAATGGACCATTGCCTGATTTTGATTTAACCGGATTCGCTCGTGTGATATCATTTGAATTAGCGTCAGGATTACATCCGTGTAGTTATGTTTGGCTCGGTAGACACCTATCTGAAAAGGCCTGGATGCCAATAGTGCTATTGAGATATATGATTGATTGTGGTATGCTAATATCGTTGATCATCGGTGAAGCGATTATATGCTATCGAGCTCAGAAAGAAGTTTGGCTACCACAACCCGATCTAGATCGTATAATCAGCGAACAGCGAAAACAATTCCCTGATTTCAATGAAGAACAAATCATGAATTTGTCTATGAAGTTATTTGAAATTAAAAAAGAACAAGCAAAAGATTTTGGACGAAGAATAATCGGTAAATTCACTCAAGGTGGACGGTACGACAACGCAAAATATTCTTCGCGGTTGATCATAGATGTCGCTGAATACGATTTTATTGTAGCGGATTTAATGAAACAGGGAAAACTTGTATCCCGTAAGGATGCTTTTCTATCCAATGGTGAGAAAATGGGTACGGTTGTTACCTACTGTGATGGATATAATTCCCAGTACACACATTTGAGAAGTTCAATGCTAGCCTATGCTTCTATTAATCTATTTTCGATGATAAATAGATTTCCTAATACCGCGGTTAGAGTGGCCACTGATTCGATGTATATACACAATAAGTACAAATCAGCTGTAGCTAAATTCACAGATCCCGAAGAAAATTGGGGGTGTTGGCGATTTAAAAAGGAGATGCTACATGAGTATTGTGAATCCGCAGACGTTGCCATGGATGATAAATATCTTTGTTGTAACCGTATTGAAAATCAATCAGAATTTTCTAATGCACCACCGGTATCTGATCCAATCTGTAGATATAAAACAGTTTATTTAAACGGTTGTGGTGGGTCAGGAAAGACAACTCGTGCAATTGAATTATTTCGTCGTGGTGGAAATACTTGTATTTCTACTAACATGATTGTGCTAACACCGACTCACAGACTCGCCAGAGAGATGATACAGCGAGGGGTAAATGCCTGTACTTACCATAGTTTCTTTCGATGGAAGGGTGACAAATGGACTCCTGAGCGTATGGGTGATAAATTCATTCCTGAAATCATAATTTGGGATGAAATATGCACAGTGTCATTAGATGTATTACAAATATTTCTCGAGTGGTTGTTAAACAAAAACACAAAAGTCGTCATGTGCGGTGATCACGGCCAACCACCACCATTTGTCGGTGCATCTCCACATGAATGGCTAAGGGGTTTTGTAGACTACTATGAAGAAATCACCACTGATTATAGATCACTTGATGAACGATTACGAGAATTTAAGAAACTAATTAGATTACAACCGGATAGAATCCAGTGCGAAATAGCGCGTGAAGTGATTTCAGAAACTCAAATAAACGATTTCTGGGAAACATGGAGACCAAATGATTTGATAATTGCAAGTAGAAAAATAGTCAGGGATACACTTCAGATGAAGTTATTTGAATTGCATAAAGAAAAATTTGCAACGCTTCCAGTACCCCTTTGTTATAGGCCATCGGATACACGAAAACAGAATATTGAAGTTGATATTCCAGGACAGAGTGAAAAACAAATTCTCGTATTAAATGATATTGTGCTGGTTGATATCAATGTCGTTGAAGATGCATTGCGTGCTAATAAATCCCCGTGGACTCTAGGATACGCAGCAACAATACACTCTTCACAGGGATTGACTATATCGGATACAATTGTTTGGATGGTGGATAATCACATCGAATGGTCGAATTTAGTCTATCTCGCAGTATCCAGAGTACGAAAAATAAATCAACTTCGAAGAGTTGTTTTCGATGATAATGACACAACAATAAGTGATATTGATGTTAGCATCATTAATAAAAAAACTCTCCGGTTACAAACAACAGGACAAAAAAAAACAACGAGAATTCGATATTGATGCTAAATTAATAATTACGCTGAAACAACAACAGAATAATCACTGCGCGAGTTGCAATTGTATAATGCGTTGGCAGTATTCGGATAAGGATCCTCGCCAATTCACCGTAGACAGAAAAAATAACAGTCTCGGTCATGTCAGAAATAATGTGATGTTGACTTGTCTTGAGTGCAATAGACGCAACGGTGCTAGTTAAGACCATGCGGTGGCAATTGAGTATCCTCGGGAATTACCTGTAGTTGTTGTCGAGTAAAACCCCGCTGAGGGGCAGTTGAATCCAGTTTATAGACTGGAGGTCTACCAGTTGATCGTGTTATAGTAGATATCTTATGCGTAGTGACGCTCCAAATAGGATCAGTAGCCCTTTTTCTACCCCCTTCAAGCTCTCCTGGTTCGTATAAGTACCTCACAATGACATTACTATGAAGAATTGGTTCTTTGAAATCTTTTTGTGGTTGTACGGGTATTGACTTCTTTTTAATCGCGTTGATAGGTTTCATGTTGATTGTTCTAGTAATCTCGTTATTCAGTGCAGTAATCACAGATGGTAATCTTTTAACCCATTCACGGGATCTTTTTTCTTGGATGAATTCTTTTGCGTATTGATATCCAAATAACCGCTCAGCAATCGTCCGATTAAATCGTTCTACAATGGCCTGATCGCGATGTAGCGCAGTATGCCCTCGTCGTATGGTGACATTATGATGTTTCATTGTAGATAATACTGCACCCTGAAATTCCTTACCAGGATCAACCTGCAATAGATTTGGCCAGTGCAGAGGACCTCGTCGATAAATCCTCTCAAATGCAGAAGCAACTTCAGTGGCTGATTTTGTTTTTAACGGTTCTGCTTCTTTGTATCGACTTGCAATATCAACTACGGTTAGCGCGTATTTGTAACCACGATCATGTGGCAGAAATAATATATCAGCCTGATGAACTTCATTAGGAACTGTCACATCAAAATGCGAGAATTGAATTTGTTTAGGCGGTGGTAGATAAATTTGCCATAGTGCCTGTTTGGATAACCAATTAGCCGCAGTGGTTTTTTTCACTTTTGCAGCGCTAGCGAGTTTATGGACTGCTGATTTACCCCTCCAGTATCCTCTTGGGGAATAATAAATTGATTCCATATTATTAATTACCGGCACCTAACATCAATTTGCTTTTCATAGCCGATTTTATTAAAAATGAAGCCAATTTTTCTTTGAAGGATTTATCAGGAATAGCATTTAACGCATGAATTAATTTCACATCTGCTAGATGCCTGTGTTGCAGATTGCTGCTTTTATAAGCAACATCATGAAGGTGACAGGCCTTATCAATGGCGTTTATTGGTTCTTCACCGGGTCGGGACTGATTTTGATCATTGAGTCTGATATCAAGTCTGGTTCCCGGTCCACAGTAGCTATATCCGGGAAGGTGCTTTTCTCCCGGGTACTTTGCCCATGGGGTTCCAGGGAGCTTTGCCAATTTGGCTGCGATATCACCTCCTCGTTTTTTTTTAAATCAGATTTCATAGACACAAATCTAAATTTCTTTGTACCACATTGCATGCATTTACCAGAAAGCGCTGATCGGTTATTTTTAGTTGTAACTGTCGTCACATCATCTGTGCCAGTACGCGTTTTGCACTTCACACAATATAGATCCATAATTTATGTATAGAAATATGGATATAATTGATTTTTCAGCGACTAAAACAAGAGAACCAATTAAGCATCATGCAGCGCTACCAAACTCTATCCGGATGATTATAATCGGGCCATCTGGATCCGGTAAAACGCAATTGTTGCTCAATTTAATAATGAGATGGATGAAGTGGGATAAGTTGTATTTAATTGCTCCTAGCGTAGATGATCAACGATGTTATGAAGTGCTAAAAGATTTTAACGAGAATGCATCAGAAATTAGCGGTGAGAACGCCATTGATTTTATAAACGATATCGATGAAGCACCGAGTATTGATGATATTGATGGAGATATTAACAATTTAGTCGTATACGACGATATAATGTTGGATAAACAAAAAAATCCTGCTAGGATCTTTTCCCGGGGGCGTCACAAAAACACTGACGTGATATATGTCACTCAACGCTACACTCAGGTTCCAAAAGTCATCAGAGATAATTGCAATATTCTTTCTGTATTCAACGGCGTTGATACACATACGCTACGAAATATTTGGCAGACATGGTGTTCTGATATGGACTTCAATCAATTTCGAGATTTCTTTAGTCATGCTCAGTCAAAACCACACGGATTCGCAACAATAAATTTGCATGATCCTCGGACACGATATCGTATCGGACTGGATCAAATATTCGGTTAAAATCATTTATTATTTTTTGTTAACCCATAGCAGCAGAGAGGGTGGATGACAACAAGTTGCGACCAAAATTAATTAAAAAATCGTAAAAATCTTCGTTTTCATTTTTTTAGTTAAAATGAGATTTCGTAGGGAAGGCTCATTAAGATTTCAATCAATTTTTTGTCTAAAAACGTTGTAGGGTTTGCCCCTGAGAAATTTTTTTTGGTTAAAATGAGATTATAGGACGGCTCGTTTTAGGATTTCAATCAAAATTTTGTCTGAAAACGTTGTAGGATTCACCCTCTCTGCTGCTAAAACTATCCACAGATTCGAAATAATTATGAAAATGTGACATGGATTCAGAGTGTATTTTTCCAAGAAAACAATAAAATGAATAATATAGTAGTAACGAGTTAAGGATTTCCAATGCTGCTACATGATTTAAGCCCACTTGTTGACCAGATGAGATATTAAATACTTATGGAACTATCTTATTAGTTGGCATAGCTGCATAACACCACTTGGAACAATCTTTGGGCATTTGCATCATCGTGATGGATTGGTCTTGAAAAGTGTATAACAGGAACGATAAGCTAACTCATTAATATTTGTTGAAAAGGGCTTGAGTATACTGTCTGTTGTAACGTTCTAAAGATTGCAGAAAATCTTAATAGCATATTTGATAGACCGCATGCCTTACCGAAACTACACAGCTGCGAAATTTAACTGTGTTGCTTTATTAATGATTGGGACAACATTTTGATAAAGGCCACCGGCTAGATATTGTTGTATCAGACTTTTAAAACAAATTGACATTGTCCCGCACGAACTCTGAAAGAGTAAATTATTTCATTATTGAATTGCACTGATATACATTTTATGTTCTGGAAAACGGTGTGTCATGGTGACAAATTAGGTTGGTCCAACATGGCTTCCGGAGAACATCAGGGCACAGTTCTTGAAGTGGTGCCCTCATCCCGGCCAATCACTGACATGATTCAAATTGATTCAGAAACTCGCCTCCTTGTAGATGATTGTATGCTACCAGAGTTATTACTGAATGATAGCATGAAGGTAGATTCGACATTGCAAATCAATAGCATCACCAAGTGCTTAGCTCCCGGTGTGGATTGCTCTTTATATGTAGATGATTTTTTAATTTGTTATCGATCAAAGCATATGCATACAATTGAAAGGCAACTCCAGCATCAATAAGATCTAAAGTTGGGCCAGTAATAACGGTTTCAAATTTTCTAAATCGAAAACAGTATGCATGCATTTCTGTCAATTGCGAAGACATCATGATGACCCTAAACTCACGATGAATGGAACACTTATTCCAGTTGAGGAAACAAAGTTATTGGGTATTATCTTCGACAGAAAGCTGACTTTTATAACACACATAAAGCATTTAAAAGCTAAATGCTTTAAAGCTTTAAATTTACTTAAAGTAATTGCGCACACTGACTGGGGTGTTGATAAAAAAAAGTCCTCCTTAATTTGTATAGAACATTTATCCGCTCCATACTAGACTATGGATGCATTGTTTATGGTTCAGCTAGGAAGTCCTATTTGAAAATGCTTGATCCAATTCATCATCAGGGAATAAGACTAGCTCTAGGAGCATTTAAGACATCTCCATGTGAAAGCCTTCTCGCGGAAGCGAATGAACCACCTTTATCGCATCGCAGAGAAATGCTTTCTGCACAATACGCTCTTAAGTTAAGATCAAACCCTCGGAACCCTGCTTTTTTGGCTGTTTTTCAACCAAAATACAAAACTTTATATGGTAATAAACCAAATGCCATACCTTTATTTGGCATTAGACTATCATCCAGCCTTGACAGTATCAAAAATAATTTCTCTACAGTTCAGAAAACGTTTGTCTCAGAAACACCACCTTAGTTCCTTAAGCAACCCAAAGTGATTTTTATGTTACACGATGGGAATAAATCTGAGACCAACCTTGTCATATTTCTGAACTCTTATCATGAACTTCTCAACGATTTCACAAATTACACTAAATTTTATACTGATGGATCAAAGGTTGATGAAAAGGCTGCTGCAGCCTTCGTTAGTGGCAAGCACATAACCAAAGTGCGCTTGCCAAACGATGCGTCCATATTTTCAGCGGAAATCAGAGCAATAGACATTGCTCTGAAATTTATCGAAGAGAAACGCATTTTAAATAGCATTATCTTCTGTGACTCATTATCAGTGCTTTAGTCACTACACAATAAAAAACTGGATAATCCATTATTAGTCAATATACTCGTCAAAAACTAGGAGCTTAGTACCTCCATTATTTGAGCTTAGTACCTCCTACAATATAGTATACTGTTGGATACCTAGCCATATTTGTATTAGAGGTAATGAAGAAGCAGACCGGGCTGCTAAGATGGCTCTATCCCAAGAACCATCGGATTTTAAATTACCGTTTACTGATTTTAAACCTTGTATCAAAAAGTACCTACGTCAGAAGTGGCAAGTGTCATGGGATGATGCAGTCAATAACAAACTTTATGCCATCAAACCAACCCTGGGAGAATGGACTCCTTCCTACAGAACTATCCGTAGGGAGGAGGTTATCATTGCAAGAATCAGAATCGGTCTTACATACATTACCAACTCCCACATACTAAATGGTGAAGATCCACCAGAGTGCGTTTCTTGCAATGAATTATTCACTTTTAAGCATTTTATGACCGAGTGTTCCGACCTGCAACCTACGCGTGACAAATACTATAATGTACATGACATGAAGGAACTTTTTGATACTATTCAAATCACTAGTATTTTAGATTTCCTGAAGGAAGTAAATCTTTATTTTAAACTATAACTTGTATGACATCACCTAAAAGCATTTTTATCTAATGCAAATACCGCCTCTTATTTACAACATCTTATCATCAACATACACCGTTTACATCTCCCGTTGATTGGGAAGCTTCATATTTTCATGTTACCAACATCTTACCATTTTATATTTAATTATTATGGTTTTGTTATATCGCTGGTCGATATTAAACCTTTCTTATTTTTAATCATATAACCTATTGTATGGCGCTAAATAGCCTAAAAGTGCTGGTGCGCCGTTAAAATTCAATCAATCAATCAATCAATCAAGCAAATGATCGACGCATTAGCTATGTACTAACGACTGAGGGTGTTATTGACGAGAATGCAGACATAGGTCACTTATATCTTGGTTAGATTGAAATTATTTACGGACATAGCAGATTTTATTTTCATCTATAATAATTTATTGGAACGTCTCTCTCTCTTAGTAAGAAGGGTAGTTAATTGGATTTAGCTGCGTTATCTAGGGACTAACCTCCCTCAATGTTATAACCCGGTGTGAGGGAGTAGATAGAATATCAACACAGAACTGGTTAAGATTATTAGAAAGAAATACTGCAGTACAAGCACCCGTAAAAAATAAAATAACAAATTTAATCCAAACAAGTTATTGGCGGTAATTTTTAATTAAACTTAAATTAGGTCAACATAACGTAATAGCAGTGTCTAATTTGGATTTATTACATCATAAAAACATTATAAAAACGAGTGGTGAAAAGAGCGCAATGTCCACGACTGATCGCATCATTTTCCTCTTAACCGTGTTTTAACGTTTCCTATTTCCTCGAATTATTCTATTTCGACCACTTAATCCCATTCTCAACTTCATAGTCCTCTATTCTGAACTCATTTCTTTTTATCTTTCCGGACTTTCGTCTTCGGACTGTCTCGTCTCACTCTCTCTCTCAGAGAACTGTTTCTCTAAAGGACATAATTATTCCTAAATCTCTATAAGTACCACTTTCAACCCGTACATCAAAATACGATCAGATCTTTCCGATGTTCTTTCAAGATCTATTCCAGTATTCCTTCATAAGCGAGCGCCGTGCCTGTCTTTTTAATCCATTGATGAAAAGCACGTGAACGCGAGTATGAAAGTGTGTGTGTGTGTGTGTGTGTGTTTGTGTGTCCGTTGTTTGTTTAGTCCACACTCTGGAAAGTGTTTGCTAAACCTTCCAGCGGACAACTCGCAGTGCTTTTACAACGCTTCCTTGAGAGCGTTGTAATCATCTACTTCAGTCGGTGTCATAATATACTATGCGTCATTTCAGCTCCTTGCAAACATGTCGAAATATTTATGGCCAACTGATCTTTGGGTATATGATTGATTAAAGCTAACTTTTCCAGCTGATTTAAATAGTTATCGACGATTTCATATATGTTGTTAAACATCGGTATTGTTATCTAGACGATACGTTTATCCTCTGATCTCTTTCTTATGGGTCCTGAATGCTCATTCAGTTCTTCGCCCCTCCTTGGTTCCTATTTAATCCTTAGTCTCTCCATGGCTAACCATGTTCTCTCTCCCCGGTTCTGTCAACAACAGTATCGAGACAAAAAATGTTTAGCGTGGAGTGGAGCAAATTGTTGTACCAGCAAGATTACTAAAAATGATTATTAGTCTGGCACACGATCGACCCCTTGCAGGTCACATGGATTTGGAGAAAACAAAAACGAGGATTCTCTAATCGTTCTTTTCGCCTGGAATGTTTTCCAAAGTAAAACGATATTGCACATTGTGACATAAATGTCAGATTACAGTAAAACGGACTGTTGGTTAGACCGCACAATTGTTTTGCCCACAAGTGATAACAAACCGTTCTCTAAAATTGCAATGGATATTGTAGGAGCTTTATGTAGAACGAAGTCTGAACACAAATACATTCTAACGGTTGTTGATGATGCAACGAGATATCCCGAAACTTCTCCTCTAAAGGATATGGAGGCAACGAGCACTGATTGAGCGGTTTAGTCGTGTTGGTTTTCCAAGGGTCATATTAACAGACAATATAACCAACCTTATTATCGCCTTACTGAAACAGTTGAATGATCTATTGAGTATCAATGAAGTTACATCAGCGACTTATCAGTCACAAACAAATGGAATGGTAGAACGTTTTAAAGGGAAGTTGTAGTCAAAGTTGCAAAAGTTCTGTACAAACAACAGCAACGAAATGGATGAGAAGTTAACATATTGTTGTTTGCATACCGCAAAGTCCCAAATGAGAAGACTGGATTCGCACCCTTTGAGAAAGACCCAATCGTGCTCCATAGTTGGCCGAATAGAGAGTCATTGCCAAATGTTCGAGGCTTTTGTATGAAAGAAAAAGATATTAGTAAGAAGTCAACTAAGGAGCATATTGTGAATATGAATAAGAAGCTGGCGGTCATCGGAACTCTTCTCGATGAAAAAGAGTTCAATCGCCAAGGAAAATCAGTGACTTCTATAATCGTTACACGAAGACAAGATAATTCAATCCAGTGGATGAAGTCCTCATTCTCTTGCCATCAAGTTTGTTCATGACGAAGCATAATGGCATGGCAGGGACCTTATCGTGTGGTCCGAAGGGTAAATGATGTTAACTACCAGGTATTTTTACCCGACATGCGCAGTGCAGTATATCCTATGATGTAACCGTACCAGGTGGATAAATGCGGAGCTGATGGCGATACAGGCAGACCAGAACGATAGTGTGGCTGTTACGTTTCCACTAACAGCAGGTGATGTTGACTCTTGCGTTAAGCTGGTGGTCAACTTGACAAAAGAATAACGATAGGATATTATAAATCTTGTTTACAAATTTCATGATGTTCTAAGGCAGAGAGTGAGCAGTAAAGACCATGCTGTGGCCTATCTTCCACTTAGAGTAGAAACATGCAGCTACCGAGAAGGAATTGCAATCGTGCGGAAGATTGATTCGTTAAGGTATTACTTTTCAAGGACATCATTTGAAATCGTGACTGACCACAACCTACTGACATGGTTAAATCAAATGCAAAGCAACAATCAGCGTCTACTTAGATGGTGTTTAGCACTCAAGCCTTGCAACTTTAGTACAAGAGCGGCAAACAACATGAGATTGCAGCATGTAACGGAAGTACGTAGGAATTTAATGACAAACGATACTGGCGTGTTTAGTACAATTAACAGGCGCTGAGAAACCTATTGGAACTTCATTGTGTTCTGTTTTTGGAATCAAAAGGAATTTATGCGAATATTGACGGTAACCAGTTTGTTGGATTTCCATCATGCTGGATGGTCACTGATGGAATTTAAGACTCTTTTTCAGAATTTAACGGTAGTGACTCTACACTAAGCATGATAAATTTAAGTAGTAGCATTAGCTTTATACACGTTTTATATTTCTTCTGATGTACTTAGCCAGAAAATTAATTTAAATGATATTGTATCGAAAACATAAAGTTTCCTCTTAAGAAGGAAAGTGTTAGCAGTATGATTTCGTTCTTATTGCCTATTTAGGATTCTAGCTGTTAGTAGTGACAGTTGGCCATAACTTTTATCCTTGCATACCTGAGACTGTCACCAGATTCCATTATGTTGCCTGGACAAGTTAATGCCCTTATCTAACGCACAAATGTTGAATTAATTAAAATCTATTATCTCTAACCCCTACAAAAACAAGAGGAGAGTGGAAGAGCAGGCAATTATTTAGCTGGACTTGGTACTGTACGCTTTACTGAGTTTTAATTTTGTTAAAATTTTTAGCTTTTTTAACATAACGTTGTAAAACTTTATTTGGTATTTTTGTGTCCTTTGCACCCGATATATCTGTGTGTCTATATATAAGTGTGTGTGTGTGTGTGTGTGTGTGTGTGTGTGTGTACTTTTTTCTCTTGGAATATGATGCATTGAACGCAACAGTACACCATCTTTATTCATCTGACTTATGAAACACAGAGAGTGCTAACCATCTGGGATAACCATGTTTTCACACGAGACATGTGCTTTTCTAGAAAAAAGTCATTGTTGTTTCCTCATTAAATGTATGGATGGCGTAGGATACAAAATTCTGACTTATTTTGATTCTTTTTAATCCATTCAACAGGTAGTATTGACGGTTGGTAACAGGTATCTGATGATGCAGTGAAAGGACTTGCTGCCCAGTCTGACTATTAACAATTAATAAAAATATTTCCCGTTGTATGTATAAAAGGAAACCAAGCATGACGTGTGTGCAGAATAACTAACACACAAGATAGTATGCACATTATAGCAACTAGTGCACGATTCCTGGTCATTTTGGATGTGCATATTACTGGTAATTGCAAACTTTAAAAAACATGATCAGAAACGGATGTTTACTCCGTTACCTATCCTATGTGGAACCGATGCTCGAGAAACGAGACACTGACATTTCATTGCGGCATTTCAATGGCACGTCCCCATTTCTCCAATTATACCCCAAGTAATTCACTAGACAATCTCGCGTTCTACTGAAATTTTTTTCGAAATTAAATCTCGGGGTAGGCGCTTAAAATGAGAAGAAAACGCACCGTCAAAATGGGACTCGGACCCCGAGGCCTCCGTCACTATAGATGTCTACTCCTGCGAGATATAGAGGTAATCAAGTCTACTCACCAACAACACATTTAGACGGGTATGAGGGTAATTCTACTGACTAAACTTCATCTACTTCTTAGCACCTGGACAGTTACTGTTTATTTTGCAAATAAATTTTACGCGTTTGTTTAACTTTGTTTAAATATAATGATGTGCTTTTGTACATATTATATAGCAAACTCCATAATCTCTAATGGGATTTTGCACCGCCATAACAAACAGATTTAAATGCAAATTGACGACAGCTTTTACTTTCACCTTCATCAACATTGATCATCTTGCAATTAACGGAGGATGATTACAACTAAACGAATAGCTTCTAGGCGATTAGAGATACAGCCATTAAAAGCCTTATTTATTACCTAATTACCACGGCAAACAGAGTCGGATTAATCAGATATTTATAAATGACTTCGTTAAAGCTGTTAATCATTATTCATGTTCAGATTTCAGCTTCTTTATTAGGGATAATCGTGTTGGAATTATTGGTAATGTACATTTGCTATGTACTTTTACACAAACGAACACTTTTGTGCAAGTGGATTTACCACTTACAATGGGGATGCCTGAGGGAACCAGAAATGAAACAAAATTAGTTCTGTATTAAAAGCTAATTCAATGCACATTAAGAAAATAAGAAATGTGTACAGGAGTCCATGATTTACGGGAACACCATAACCATGTTCCATGTATATAATTCTAACAAATGGCTCTTAGGCAGAGGACGAGTTGTTAACACTGAGCTCGACAGTTTCACCCACGCGGAGAGAGGTGAGATGATCTTGGTCTATACACAGGTGAGTGCCTTAGACCATGCTGCCACACTGGGCCTCTTGGACTTGATGTAAATATCAATCACTTGTGTGAAAGAAAATTGGTGACTGTGGCTAATTGTTGGGGCTGGTTCGGAATGACTGGTAAATTGTAGAAAGACGTATTGCTCAAAGCTCGAATCAGTTGTTGTAAAACGAAATTTTACACTTAAATAAATACCGATCATGACGCCGACGACGTCGACGGCGCTGTTAGGTCTAGGAGTAACTTCGACGCAGGTTTAGTTAGCATCAGCTTTCCTCTGTGTGTGTGTGTGTGTGTGTGTGAGAGAGAGAGAGAGAGAGAGAGAGAGAGAGAGAGAGAGAGAGAGAGCATAATAACACAATAGTACCATTTGTACAAGTATAAATCATATGATAACTCAATTCCAACCACTTAGGAATCTGTACAATTGTGCAGTGTAGAATATACGTAAATCTTTTATACAAGATCTCAAAATGAAGGAAAGAAATCAAATACTCTTAAAGAATATATGCATTTAAATTCAAATATTTTCGAATCAATTTAGTCGTTAAAATAAAGTAGAGAAATGTAGAAAAAAGTAATTACGGATATATTTTATGCACTTTATATTATTAAAATCTTCGTTATCAATAACTGTATTGATATATCATTTAACATATAGTTTTCGCGGTGGACAAATTTGCCAATATAGTTCAAAACCTAAATATTTTAATATTTTCTAATGATATGTTGGCAACTGCGACACTATACATGTAATAAACTTTCAAGTGGAACATCAAAGTAATCTCAATTCTCCACATCTATGAATTCCCATTCTACTGTACTCTCAGTTTATTTTCTTGCACATCAATATTTCAAGAATATTTTTGCAACATCTATCATTAGTCACGATCAGTATATTAATCAATAAAAAAATCAATCAACTAATTAATCATTTAGGTCACTGGTTCATCGACAGATCAATCACTATGGTTTATCGACTTATCTCTGCATACATGCATGCATGCGTGCATGCATGCATGCATGCATGCATGCATGCATGCATACATACATACATACATACATACATACATACATACATACATACATACATACATACATACATACATACATACATACATACATACATACATACATACATACATACATACTAGAGTAGATGTCAGCTCCTTCAAACCTTTATATCTCTTGTTTACCTGCTTAAGGTACGTTAGCTGAGGCGAAGAATCATGTAAAAAAATATTCGTGGAAATTTGCCTAGTAGAAAGAAAATAAAAATAGATACATTGCTTTAACGAAAACAAGCAGTCTACTTACAACGATGCACATACCATGTCAGCAAAATATTTTCGTAATTCTAGAATAAGTTGTTAGGTACGTTGTTCAGTATGGTAAGAAGTTGTTGATACATTATTTCTAATATATTGTATATACAGTATGGTAAGAAGTTGTTGATACATTATTTCTAATATATTGTATATACAGTATGGTAAGAAGTTGTTGATACATTATTTCTAATATATTGTATATACAGTATGGTAAGAAGTTGTTGATACATTATTTCTAATATATTGTATATACAGTATGGTAAGAAGTTGTTGATACATTATTTCTAATATATTGTATATACAGTATGGTAAGAAGTTGTTGATACATTATTTCTAATATATTGTATATACAGTATGGTAAGAAGTTGTTGATACATTATTTCTAATATATTGTATATACAGTATGGTAAGAAGTTGTTGATACATTATTTCTAATATATTGTATATACAGTATGGTAAGAAGTTGTTGATACATTATTTCTAATATATTGTATATACAGTATGGTAAGAAGTTGTTGATACATTATTTCTAATATATTGTATATACAGTATGGTAAGAAGTTGTTGATACATTATTTCTAATATATTGTATATACAGTATGGTAAGAAGTTGTTGATACATTATTTCTAATATATTGTATATACAGTATGGTAAGAAGTTGTTGATACATTATTTCTAATATATTGTATATACAGTATGGTAAGAAGTTGTTGATACATTATTTCTTATATATTGTATATACAGTATGGTAAGAAGTTGTTGATACATTATTTCTAATATATTGTATATACATATAGACATATTTATAATTCAGCCTATGCCACCAGAATTCAGAAGCAAGATAACATAAATAATATACGTGCACCTAATGCATATTAAATCGGATCCTTGTGTTATTTTGTTTGCCAAAATGCTGACAAACTGAATCATCCGTTAATTCAATTTCTCCAATAGGTGCTAATTCTATGTAAATCAATAAGGGACTCCGTATGACGCATGATGTCGCTTGCTATTGATTTATCCATGGTAAGCAAGTACTTTTCACTGTTAAACTTCAAACGTACGTTGTGCATGTCGGATGAAATGTTATAATACGTTTCATTTGCCCTCAAAATTGTAGACTAATTAACAGAATAACTATGTTACTAAATCGAATACTGGATGCACAAACGTATGCATAAAGTTCGTGACGAGACAGAGAAACACAATTACATGATCTTGGATCGAATATTCAGAAGAAGAAAAAGAAACTGCAGTATTTTAGGATTCAGTGTTTGATGCTGTCAATTAGAAAAGGCCTTTAGCGATGTTTATGATCAAATGTTTGGATTTCCTAAACACAGTTCGAATTTAAGACTGATACTCATTTGTTTGTCACTTAATGTTAACTAATGCTAGAGAGATTTGATAATATGTACAGGATTGAATCACAAGGCATTTTGCTGAAATTATTGCTCGAGTTTGAGAAGAAATGATTGACAATTTATTTTAAACAAAGAAAATACCTGAAATAGAAAACATGAACACTCGTAAGCGTGAGATCATGGATTATGGAACACAATGCGCGGAAGCAAAGGATTTGGAAAATGGGGAATATCATGTCTTCGACAAAAGATTCGTTTCTGAAACTGAATCAGATGGAATTTTTGGAGAAGTTTCGTCGACTGAAAAAACTCGTGAGGATAGGAACTTGATTAAAGCTACATTTAGTACCGAGGTTTGTGAGTGTGCACTCAGTTTAAAGAATTATACCGTGACCATAGAACCTACTAAAAAAGGGCCAGTTCCTGAGGTAAGTCACAACGAACTGAATAATATAGACGCAAGAAATGACAGAGGGTGTCAGATGAAAAGCACGACGGGCTTGTGCGAAAATGTAGAACGTTTATCAGCCAGGCGTAATGCACTGTGTGGCCCTTTTAATCTCCTGATTCCACAAGAAATGCGAGAACGTCTTGAACAGGAAAATGAGCGCAGGCGTTCTTCTGTCCTGCACAGAGTGACTACGTTTTGTGTTGTCAAGCTGTCTATTCCTACCGAGGAATATCTCATTTAATGTAGGCAACATTTCTCTGCTGTCTTACAAATTTAAAACCTCGGTGTATAACGCTGACGACTTTGTGGAATATTCTGTGTATGATGTGATTTTATCTATAGTACTCTTCTTAAGCTGACAGACAAAAGGATAAATGTGTGAAAATTTATGGCTAATTGACGATTTCATGGATTTTATTGAAAAGGATCGTTCAGAGTACGAATTTGGGAATATCTAATGAATTATATAAACATATTAGAGATCAATACATAACTGAATATTCCTACCAAAACTGAACATTATTAGAAATGGTTTTGAAAAAGAAACAAGTAAATTTTCAAATAAAGACAAAAGAAATAGCAGCGAGAGTAATTGTCGTTGTCGCATTCCTCAGGCTTAGCGAAGCGTTTTTGTTAACCTCGTCAAATAATTTGCAAACATGGTGTGTCTCTATTGATCATGTGCGTGTAATTAGAATATGATGGATACTGTAATGACGTTACTTTGCTTTTTTATCTTGAAGCAGCTGGTATGACAATATTGAAGGATTTGAATTATTATTATTAAATGCATCTTGTGGATCTGGGTCTCTCCTATGTCTTTCTCCGCCAATTATGCTGGCCGCCATATATAGCATCTTGTGTGCTGAAAACAGGCGTCAAAACCCGCAAAATCAATCTAATCATTCCTTAATGGTTTAAGTTAGTTTAAACCATATTTATTTGAGAAACTTTGTCAAATGCAATTACACTCATGAAATTTGGGGGGGGGGGGATTCGGAATAAAGCATAATCCTATTAGAACTGTCTCACCAATAGTAACGACCAAAATAATATCACCAGTGATCTCGATGCCTGTACAAATGGTTATACAGAAAATTTGCATAAACTTACATACAAACATAGTAAAGAAAAATAACTTATTAATTGCGATTGCAAAGGTTATGAGTTCAATCAGTTGTTTTAATCTCTTGGTCATCCTAATAAAATATTTAGACAATTGTGATATTTGTGTGTTATTTTCAAGTTAACATAGGGTTGCCACATAATAATATTTCTATGGTAAGAGCGAAGTGGAGTATGTATAGGATATGATCTGTAAGACTTTAATACTTGGAACATTCTAGAAGGATTTTTCGTTCTCAATTTCACCGCAGGAGCAATTTTTAAGTTTTTGTATATTATTCTTATATAAATCTTAACTTAAAGAACTACCTTTTCTTCTTATCGTAACATTCATAACCTGAGACATTTATCACCAGCGCAGTAGTAACATGTAGTGTTTTTTTTTTTCGCGGTTCAAATAGACTTTTAACTTATGTATGGAAGGGTTATTTCTTACTTCGACAGGTAGAGAGTTCCATATTCGATGGCATACATCAATGATGGAGAAAAGGTCGCTCTATATAAACGTTGATTAAACTAACCTAACAAACATGGCTGCTAAAAACATGCCATTCCGAATTGTCAGTTAATACGATTGCCAAACTCTTTGTCTGGTGAAAGAACAGACCATGCAGATCATACCCCATATATCATTCAGCACTTATACAGTCTGCTTTTGTGGACCAGAAACTTTGCCATGCCTGCCCGACAACGTGCTAACGGTGCCACTATGCTGTTTCACGGTTGGTTCGAGCAGCATTCACCAGTTTTCATGGTAAATATCAACCTAACAAGCTGTCAGCGCGCAAAACAATTGTTTCTTGCCTTTCAAACTATGGATCGGGTAAATGGCGATTAGTATGGTCATATTTGACCTGCAAGGAGTGTGCGACATTCCTCTGCGGTTAAACGGTTATGATGAACCTCGGAAACACACTATGTAACTTCAAAATCAATCATATCGCATGTGCATATCACAAGCTATAGTCATGCATGCACCGGCTTTAAAATATCAACATGGGCCTGCCGATTTTCAAGAGAGACTTCCCTACGTTGCACCCGATTTTTTACTTTTTGTTGGAATACCTTGACCTAATTAAGCAGTTTACATGTACTTCAAAGCACGTGCACCTGATATCGCCGCCGTCGGTTTCCTAATCACTGCTGTGATTCTCTCGTACAAGAAATTGTTTTCGGAGGGCACATGTGGCCTAATGATAATCATTGACTCTCCAGTGGAAACGTTTCAAGGGTTTTAACATACTCGTAGGTGAGCAGCACAGTTAAAGATAACGTCATATCACAAAATTAAGGCTGATCGTAACGAAAAAAAACGGAGAAAATATAAGCGCAATAAGAAATGAGTGTGGGGACACATTGAAACATCATTCGACAAACCTGACCGGATATATTCCCTTCTGGCTAACTAAAAGGCAAGTTGCTTAAGGGAGCGCTCACCAGTTATTATGTATTTTCGAGAGAGTGACGTATGTAAGGTGAAGTTATTTCCATTTGAAACATGCACAATGGAAAAACGGTTGGCATACTTCTATACTACTTTAATATAATATGACTTGCATTTCATTGTCTAGTGTACTCGTGGAAATTATACATGATTTAAGCACATTGCAAATTAATATGACTGCTCCCTTGTGCTATAACAAACTCGGCCTGAATTAGTTTAAATGACACTATCCTTAGCAGCTATAAGAATGGGGAGAATGACATTTACCAGACTATACAATACGAGATTATGAAAGTACCATGAATGAATTACCAAACATATTTAATGTAACAAGTTATCGGCTTTTTTCTTTTTAAAATTTACCTCTGAATTTCAGGAAGTTTTTAAATGACCAAGTTGAGCTAGCAGTTTTTGAAAAGGTGCACATCTGGAGTAATGCCAAGATGTATACTCTATAACCCATATTAAACCCATCAATCATACACGAAAATAAAGGAAATCAAAGATTCGTTGAACAATACCTAAGATATCCAAGGTCTGTTTCAAATAGCCAGTATAACGAGTGAGGAAACGGGGGAAACTATTTTTCTTTAAAATGTTAACAATATGCAAATTACGAAAATTTAGAGCTCCGCCTCAGCTCAAGAGAACCAAGCATAAACAATACAATCCTGGTAACATTAAAGTTATCAAAGTAAGAGGTGTCGCAAATATGTTTTACGCTGGTGAATCCCACGGTTGGAAACGAAGATGCTTTTAGAGCTGTTGCAACCGGATGTCATCTAAAATTAGGCTATTAGTGAACGTTCAAGAAAAACTGGAAAGAGTTTGAAATTATCTTGGTCAGGTAGTCAAACGCTCTCTTGCTGAAGAGATCTACGGTTGTTGCAAAGTGTTTTCGCTAGCAAATTCTAATTTAGTCACGATGACAACATCAGTCCAACATTTGCGAGGCTTCTTGTGGGACGAATTACTTCAAGATGCCCTCGCACGCAGAAATCGACACGGTTAACTTGTATTCGTCAACTTACCCTGAACTCTTTTACCCAGAACTCACCATCTTTTGTATTTTGACTGGTAAGGGCATGTAACGCCATATGAAGATGTTGAGAATCTACGCATAAACGGCATTGAAAGGACGTAAAACACTGAAGTCTCTATTGAAGCAAAGTCTTTCCGATCCCCCCCCCCCATAAAACTATTTGTATTCGTGCTTATTGCTATTCTGCTTCAATGTTATTTTGTATTTTGCTTTTGTCTTTGATTCGAATAACTTCTCATCTACTTGCTCTTTTTCATGTCATCTTTCATACATATGACATTATAATTATCTGGGTCTAACTGTATTTTGTTTGATTGGTTGCAAAATGAAAAATCTGTTCAAGGTTCACTGTCATGACGGTTGCCTCACAAACATCTCATTTTTCACTATAATTCTTCAATTACTTTGAAAGCTCCACCATTTATTTGGTTGTTAGTCATCTTGTATTTGGTTGTTAGTCATCATGTATTTGGTTGTTAGTCATCATTTATTTAGTTGTTAGTCATCATATATTTGGTTGCTAGCCATGAGGTTGTCCTTTATTTATTTGTTTTTGATCAGTTGTTTGGTTGTCGGTCATCAGTTATTTGGTTGTTAGTTAGCTTTAAATAAAGCTTTATTCTGCAACATTTCTAACTATAATATATTATGTTTTGTATTGTTGCTTTCTATTTGTTGACATTATTGGCGCCATAGTTGATTTTCCCGTAATTAGTTACTCCATATCAAACTTGCTTTGCAAAAAAGAGAGATCAGCAAGGACATTACTTAGGCAAACTGAGAACATAAGGTCACTAAATGTTACAGATGAAATATCACTAAATGTTCATTTATGTCACTTTATTTGACGCTATATTATATTAAAAATAACTATTTAGGATTAAATGTTAGCCCTCATCTCCCTAAATGCTACCTTTTCGAACTAATTTATATGGAAATTCGCTTTTTACTCTACGTAGATTAGATATATTAATCAAAGGTAAGTAATTCTGAGAAATACATGATAAGATTTACTGCTTACTTCCCTTTCATATGTGTTGCTTTGTTTTAAACACGAAACCTTTAAAAAGTGTTAGGTGTAGTCAGGGCATACGGGGGGCGTGGGGGTGGGGGGTGGGGTGGAAGGGGAGGAGACACGCAACCGGGGATATATCCTTTGGGCTGAGACTTTAAATTGGGCCCTGGCCGAACAGCCCTTTATTTATAAAAGACACATTTTGTTTGAACGAACAAGAACTAGGGTAAACACAGGTATTTCTTACCTCAGGGCCTGTTATTGCATCTCTACGGCATTGGGTCAATTACATAATATAGCAATATGTATGATATAAACGAAACTATTAATTTATCATCAAGCACTATCATCCTCTTCTCTCTTCCATGTCTTAACTTACAGTCCCAAAAACCAAGACAGGGATGACACTAAATCACAAGCTTGACAAAGTATGTGACGTTTTGATCAGTTGGATTCTGCGATGTTTCATATAGGTATAGTATTAAACGATAGCGAGTATGCCTGCGTATTGCTCTTTTCGTTAGTTCTGATGTATTCTTTTGCGGCGTCTCCCACAATTTTCGTTGTAAGTGAGTTTGTCTTGTACACCTTACATATGTCAGTTTATCATGGTCAAATCGAATACAGTCAAGGTCCGAGTGGTCGAAGAAATCATTTTTCAGAACATTTAACATATCATCTCTGTAAGTGGTGGTTCGTGTCTTGGCTCGGCCAACGTGGTTATATAAGAAAGTTTCCCTTGGGTATTTGGTCCTTTCAATTTTCCTTCTGGGTATTTTTTCATCCAAACTATTAGCCTATCATGTGTAAAAATTATTTTAAAGCACCCACAACACACTAACCATCGAACACCCTTCTCCCTTCCCCCCTCTTTCTCTCTCTCTCTCTCTCTCTCTCTCTCTCTCTCTCTCTCTCTCTCTCTCTCTGTGTCTGTCTCTCTGTCTCTGTCTGTCTGTCTCTACTGACGACTAATATATCTGCTGCTTACCTTTATTTATTACCTAACATTAATACAGTTTATTCCCCAATGTCATAAGATTAAGGAGGGGGGGGGGGCGCTTAAAGAGTCATCTCCATTGAATTGAATCATTGAGATGTAATTATAATACATATATATATTTGAGGACCTTGTATAACGCCTATTCTTTAAAAGCTCTAAGCGCTTTACAACACCTATAATGATATGACTACCAAAGACAAAACAAACACTATGAAATTTTAACACACACACACACACACACACACACACACACACACCCATATGTATGTATATATATATCTCAAGCCGACGAAGACTAGTTGTGCATTCTCATTGGTGGTGGACGCGCATGTTGTCCCGGAGTCCATATTCCAATCTAAACTGGCGGTTGCAGGTGGGGCATGGGATACCGGTAGTTGTGAGTGGCTGGGACACGGCTGAGACGTCTCTCGCGAGTTGTAGCAAGACGCGTGAGGCGGTCAAACTCAAAGGTGGAACTGGCTTTTCTGGTCAGTGCTTGTCAGTGACATCTGTTTGAGGCATCGTGCTTGAACTGGCGTGGTTGAAGGTCTACCCATTTAATATGCTTTTTTGCGATTGTCTTTGTACCTCTTGCGAGGGCGGCCATGGTTTCAGTTACCTTGGGCTAGCTCACCAAGGAATAGCCGCTATAGAATTGTGTTTGGATCCATGCGGATGACACGGTCAGTCCATCGAAGTTGGGACTGGATTTGTTGGGCTTCGATGCTTGTTGTGTTGGCTCTATCAAGGACTTCTTGGTTGGTGATTCGGTCCTGCCACTTAGTCCACATGAAGATCTCATGGAGCGCTGGTGGAATTGTTCCAACTGACTGGTATGTCTTTGGTGCACAGTCCACGATTCACAGCCATACAAAGAAAAAGTGATGATGACTGCGATGTACACATTCATCTTTGTTAAAAGGCGCATGTCCTTATGCTGAAAGACCTTGGTTTGGAATCGTCCTAGTGGTTCACTAGCTTTTTGGATCCTCGCAGTTATGATCTTTGTGTGGGAACCATCACTAGATATTGTGCTGCATATATATTTTAAGCCGTCCATATTCTTCAGCTGTGTGTCGCCAATGGTGATTCAGGGTTGTGAAGGGATGGTGTTTGGTGCGGGTTGTTTGGTGCGCGCTCGAAGAGGACCTAAGTCTTTCCTTGGTTAATTGTGAGTCCAAATAGGCTGAAGGCTTCAGGGAACCTATGCACGATTGCCTGTAGGTGAATCTCTTCATGGGCAATGAGAGCACAGTCATCTGCGAAGAGTGGTTCAGTGATGAGTCTTTTTAGCGTATTGGTTACTGCAGCTAGGCAACGGAGATCAAACACTGATCCATCCAGCCGATAACTAATGTATATACAAAGGTCAAGGTCACAGATGGCACGGAGGAACACCTGTGTGAAGAAGAGGTTGAAGCTGAGCGGGTACATATCTCTGTTTGGCACATTCGGATATGGGGACTTTCTCAGAATGTTGGCCATCTCAAAGAATCTCTCCAGGCATGTCATCATGAAAGAGCCGGATGAGGTTGGTAAACTTCTAAGGACAACCAAGCTTCTTGATTACTACCGACAGTGCGTCTCTTTTGATTGTATCGAAAGCCTTCGTCAGGTCCGCGAAGACACACACACACACACACACACACACACACACACACACACCAACACACACACACACACACACACACGTGTGTGTGTTCTTATCTCTGAAAAAAGCTATAATATTCCTGGGTACCATAAATCATAACAAGCACTCTCACTCCCTTACAAGTAGCCTCGGGAGGCCAAATGGTCTAGGGCGCTCACCGTTATTGCTCACTCACAAATCTCAACTCTATGTGCGTGAGTTCGAGTATCGGATCGACCAGGGTGGATATGTCGATTTCCGTGGGTTTTTCTTTCTTTCACATTTCTTCTTCAATCAATACTAGCCACGGTTTGCTGAGTAACCGTGTTAAACCCCACAAAGTCCACTACCATCCAAGATGACCAAATATTATAGTTGCTTGTCTGACCACGATTTGATAAAGGGAGTTTTCTTTGCCTGCATCACTCACTATTTGACTACCATTCCAATATTACATAATATTGACTTTGGGGGCAAACATTGGTTGATGGGAGATATAATATTATTACAGTTTATATTTGCACCATATTTCGTTCAATTACTTTCTTCATTGGTTTTATTCACCCGTTAGTATCATGTTGTTTTGTATTGCCGGAAATAGTACTAAAAGTTTATTCTGGGAATGGAGAATTACGTAATTTATGTTATGTTTTATATTTGAGTATATCTGATTTGATATATGTATTTGTTTTAATTTAGTTGTTTGTGTATCAGTTTTAAATTCTTTTCTACGTTTCATTACATGCTACTGTAATATAAGTTTCTTCACTAAAGACGTTTTTTTCTTCTTCAGAAAATCAGTTGAACTGAAATTTCTTTGGTAAACAAGTATTGCTGACCTAGATCCTTACCTTGATGGCAACCATTTAAACAAGTTATATTTTACTTTTAAAATGATTTGTCATTGTCAAGGTCAAGATTGAACTAGCGAAGAAGTTAACATTTTATTCTTGGATTGAGAATGATTGGTTTTCGTCAGGTCAATGTTAGGAGCACGTGATATAATGATCACGTGACTCCTCCCCCCTTTATAATTTCGCAATTGGGGGATTCTTATACAAATGCGTATAAGATATAATCTTTGTTTTAGCAAAATATAGATGCTTCTGGGATTTTACAAATGACCTTAAGTCATATTCTTTTGTTGCAGCCAGTCTTTGAATGCATGTTAACAATTCTTTAGTACATTTTGATTTCAATGGATTAATTGGTATCTCTGATTATATTTCATGTGTTGATACAAAATACTTGGACATACACGTTTTATCAGACTTTTAATCGGATTTCCATCACCAGTGTGTTAAAGCTTGTGATTCTACAAGGAACTATGATTAACACAAAACAGGCCTCACCATACATTATCGTCTTATATCTTTGATTTTCCAACAGTATTCAAACTTGAATCTAATAGATCATTTCATTAAGAGAACTTCTGTAATTCTTGGATTCTATTTTAATTAATTTTGGATTTTATTCTAAAACTAGGTTCTTTTTCCATTTTTACACACTTTTTCCAGAAAATAAATTATTTTTTAAATTTTACAAAGATTTTTGTTTTCTTATGGTCAAAAGAAAGCGTTATCATATAAATGTTTCTTTTTTATGGAGGGAAGTGTTACGTATATCTAATTAGATATGCATGTGTTATAATTTAGCTGTTTTGTCAGTTTTAAATTCTTTTCTTTCATTACATGCTATTGAGTGTAAATTTAATGACTAGAGATAATAATGTTTCGTCAGAAAATCGGTTGACCTGAATTATCTTTGGTAAATAAGTATTGTTGACCTAGATTCTGACCTTGATTCAAGGCTAGTGGCTACCAAGTAAACAAGGTTTTGTTTTTATTTTAAAATGATTGGTTGTTGTCAAGGTCGCAATGGAACAAGTGAAGATTAAACAACTTTTTCTTCTTGGAGTTGGAATGATTGATTCTCGTCAGGGTCATATTAGGAGTACGTGATATAAACAATGACGTGACTCCTTTACCCTTCGCGATTTCGCAATTTGGGGATTTTTTCGAAGCTGCGTATCAATATAAGATATAATCTTTGTTATAGTGATATATAGTTAGTTCTGGGCTTTTATAAATGACTTTAAGTCATTTATTTTGTTGTAGTCAGCTTTTGAATCCATATTAATAATATTTCAGATCATTTGGACTTTTTTTAAAATATGCTTATACAAAATTCTTAGATAAGGACAGTTTATCACAATTTTCGGATTTCCATCACCGGAATGATAACTCTTGTGATGCTACGATGAACTATAGACAAACACAAAACAGACTTCAGCATACGTCATCGTCTTCCATCTTGGATTTTACAACAGGTAGCCTTGGTGTACTTAATGGTGTTGGTCAACTTTTGACCCACGTTGTACGTCTTCATTGTGGCCCACAATGCCTCATGCCACACTCTATCAAAAGCCTTTTTGAAATCTATGAAAACATGATAGATGTCTTCTTGATGTTGTGAGTACTTTTCACACAGAACCCTAAGATTGAAAAAAAATTCTGTTGTGCTTCTTCCGCTACGGAACCCTGCCTGTTCTTCAGCGATTATTTCTACTGCTTGTGGGTTCAGTCTGTTCAAGATGATCTTCAGCATCACCTTACTAGCATGGCTGATCAAACGGATAGTTCTGTAATTTTGGCACAGCTGGAGATTGCCTTTTTTGGGGAGTGTTATAATTAGTGACTAGGTCCACTGTGTTGGCCATTCGCCTGTCTGCCAGATCTTGTTGCAGATTTTTGTTAGTAGATCTATCACTGATTCCCCACAATTCTTGATAAGTTCAGCTGGGATGTTGTCTGCTCCTGCTGCCTTTCCATTCTTCAGTGCTCTTATTGCTGACTCCACCTCTTCTTTGAGAATGGGGAAATCATCATTATTGTTGGAGTTTGGAACTTCAAGCACCTCTGGGTCTCCTGCGGACGGATGGTTGTAGAGTTCTTTACAATACTCAGTCCATCTTTCTGCAATGTCACTTGCTTCTGTGAGGCATTTTCCATTTTCATCTTGAATGATACTTACTCTTGGTTGCTTCTTTCTGGTGAGGTCTTTCACAATTTGGAATGCCTTTTTGATGTTATTCTTTATCAGACTGTTCTCTATTTCTGTGCACTGTTGTCCAATACAATCTTCTTTTGCTTTCTTCAATTTTTTTCTGACATTCTTGTTTATTTCTTGATTATCCACTGCCCCTGTTGTGTGTCTGGTGTTTTTTAGATCTCTTCGGGCATCACACAGATTCAGAATCTCTTCTGTAACCCAGTGTTTTTTCTTTGGGCGATGGAGGCCAATGATGTCCTTGGCAACTGTTGTCATGACTGTGTTGAAAGTGTCTGTCATCACTTTAACATCAACATCCATCACAAGGAGTGGAGCAAATTTTCCTCCAATTGTGGCTTTGAATGACTTGCAGATGTTAGGGTCCTTCAGTTGTTCAAGGCTGAATTTGAGCCTGATTTTCTTTGGCTTGTTAAATTTCTTCAACCTCACTCGGAAGTTCATAATGACGAGGTCGTGATCACTCCCAACATCAGCACCTGGAAACGTTCTTGTTTTTCTCTATTGATGCCAGATCGGTATCGGTTTTGAACTAGTATGTAGTCGATTTGGTTATGATGGGTTCCATTTGGTGCATGCCATGTCCAGCATTGGGAAGCTTTATGTTGACCCAGGTGTTGGCTAGTACCAAGTTGTTGTAGCTTTCGAACTCGAGCAGACATTGGTAAGCTCGTTGCAAGAAGGTCCAAAATGATCATCCCAGTCTTTTAGAGCATCTTTGCCAACTTTGGCATTCTAGTCTCCTTGGATAATAAGGATGTTTTTTTACTTACCATGTTTATTATACCTTGAAGTTTGTTGTAGAACTCCTCTATTTCTTCATCATAATGATCAGTAATTGGAGCATAGACTTGGATAATTGTGATGTTAAAGGGGGATGCTTTCAGACGAATGGAGATGATTCTGCTAGATATGGGGCGACATTCAAGAACAGATCCCTTGATGGCTTTGTTTACAAGGAAGCCTTCTCCATTTATGGACTTGTCCAACACTCCACAATAGTATAATATATGTCCATCTTCAGTTTGGTGTTCTCCTAGGGCTTTCCATCTTACTTCACAGAGTCCCAGTATGCGTCATGAGTAGTTTTCCATCTCATGTGTCAACTCTTGGAATCGTCCAGTTTCCGCCAGAGTTCTAATATTCCAGGTGGCGATGGCAACGTTGTCTCTCGCAATGATTTTATGCAAAGTACCAGTAGCACACTTGTCACCTCCGTCCTGGTGGAAAACGGCAGGCGCAGTCCTTGTTGACCCGGGTGACGACCGATCCGGTATGATATCTTCAGATTTGTCCAGCATTATCAGTGTGTCTTGGGCAAACGTCGTCTGGCGGAGCCCATCCCTCTCTAGACCAAGGAGTTGCCAGAAGGGGATGTAGTACATCGTCCAACTGCCTTAGGGTCTCCACTCCTGATTTTCTTTTACGGTTTACTCCCTTAGCCTTTGGCTAATCAAAGCCAACCTGCAAGGCAGCAGGAAACTCGTGTATGGGCGGGTTCGTCCATTTCCCGAACAGATAGAGCATCTGCCACTGCCCCACGTGTGTGTGTGTGTGTGTGTGTGTGTGTGTGTGTGTGTGTGTGTGTGGAGATAAACAATTTAATCAATTACATAAACAATTGTGAAAATTCTTTTTATTAAGAATATACTCTGCTTTTAGAAATACAACTTCCACCGAATTACAATAAAACTCAAATAGATTGAAATGAACTAGCCAACCTGTTACCGATAGCTTTAGTACATCATAAGATCGAGTTAAAGATAGCCAATCATTCAATATCAGAGACCGAATAATTACGTTCTACAGTTGATAATGTCTTGCTAATGTATGCAACTGGGAATAAGCTTCCGTCATGCTCTTGCAATAACACTGCCCCTAAACCTCTATCACAAGCGTTCGTACGTAAGACAAAATCTCGTGTCACATGAGGAAAATTCACTATTGCGTCTGACGTCAGCCTGTTCTTTTACGTCTGAAAAGCTCGTTCACATGCGTCTGTCCACACTAATTTTGTCGGAGCTTTTTTTCCAATTCAAGTCAGTCAATGGGCTTGCAATAGCGCTGAAGTTAGCAACATATCGTCAATAATACCCTGCCAATCACAAGAAAGATCGAACTTCCGTCTTAGTGGTCGGTCGTACTGCGTCCATAAGTTTGTCGACTTTTGAAATATCTAGAGTCAACGTGTCTTTGCTAAGTATGATCTAGGTATGTTAGTTTCCTAAACCCTATATGGCACTTAGATGGCCGTGTTTTCAGTCCAGTTTGTCGAAGTCGCTCTTAAACGTTTTTCAGTAAAATGATATGTTCGTCCCATGTAGCTGTCGCTAAGAGTAAATCGTCCATGAAGTTCGAAACTCCAGTCCCCCGTAATGGTACAAGTATTTTACGCATCACGCGGGTGAAGACGCTCGGCGTATTCTGGACCCCGAATGACATGACTACCCACTCGTAGGTCCTATATGGAGTTGCGAAGGCAAGTCTTCCTCTGTCTTCACTTCGAACTGGAATTTGCCAGTATCCCTAGGAAAGATCAATTTTTGACAAATATTTCGCATTCGTCACTCCAGCAAAAATGGACTCAGTGTCAGGTAAAAGCTCTACCTGCAATTCCGTGATCCTGTTAAGTCTTAAGTGCCACTCGCAAATACTTGTCGCATGACAAAAAAACTCCGAACATCTCCATGCACACCTGGCCAGTATAACTCCTTCACCAACCTATCTCTGGTCTTCGCCACGCCTATGTGGTTTCCATGAAGACCCTCATGTGCCAGTTTAGCACTTCCTCTTGCTTCGCTACGGGCACCAAAACGTGCTTGAGTATATCGGTCCCTTTCTTGGCGTACCGATACAAAATACCGCGTTTCGTCGCGAACTTCACCTCGCCGTCTGGCAATTTCCACATGGATCCATCTTTTGCGTACCTGCGTACCTTGTTGAGAGACAAATCTTCCTTTTGAAGTTTCCCCAACTCACCAGGTAGCAAAATGTCCATGGGCGAAGTCATGGGTCTTAGCGCCTATGACCCTGACCTTCGCTTCATAGCCCTCGTCTCAACTGACCCGACATGTACACGTCATAGGGTTCGGTTGGGACAACACATACCTACACCCTAATATTACGTCATGAGACAGTTCCGACAAACACGCTGCTTGAATTCGTCCCTTTACATACGGCGAATCAAGGTCAATGCTAACGACCGGAAGCGAATCCTTCGTCTGGGACGATTCGACACAAAAGAGGCTGTCCTTACACAGAAACAATATATATATATATATATATATATATATATATATATATATATATATATATATATATCACATACATATAGCACAACACAAATAGCAAACACAGGATACAGGGGACCCCTAGCCAGGGTCAAGTACAATAATGAGGAATGAGGTTCCAAGAGAGGTGATTAAAACCTACTTTTGGTAAAACATCCCGATAGAAACACTAGGAAAACATTCTAAAATACCCCTTTCAAAAATGTATATAATCCCGATGAGAAAAAATAAAAGCCAGTAGAAATTAAATGGAAGCAAAACAACAACACATAAACAACAGATCAGTCGGAGAAAAAAAACACTTTTTTTGTTTTTTTTTAAAGGGGGTGGGGCATCTATATGGTGCTTCCAAAAAATAAATCAAAACAACACAGGGTCTTGCCAACCAGGCTTATATACAAGGTTCGGGTTGGCTTTTGGCAACAAATAAATCTGTTTTTTTTACATGACCCGATTGTGGAATCGGGGCTTTGGCAGAAGTGTGGGAGGAGACTAAACAAAGGTCAGCTGACCCACCAGTTCTAGTCTTAACTTTTTTCCCCCAATCTACTTATGGGTCTAGCCCATATGGAGTTCAAAACAACAGTTAGATCTTGCAAACGAGGAATTTGGTAAATAATAAATCAACCAGGGCCCAGATATATAATTGGGGTCTTATGGGAGTGAATCTTCGCACCCTCTCCCAAAGTTCGGCCAACCCAACCCCCAAGGCAACTCCGATGTTGCTGCTCATGGGATACAGTAAGAAATCTGCTATCAATCTTATAAAATTTCTAGTCAATACATCTGATTATATTATTAAAATAAAATTTGCTTGGTCTGAATTAATAAGTAAATAAACGATATATTTAATCTCGCCGGTGAAAACCTCATAGTTCGTTCCACAGAGCGAATTTTTCGTATTTGTAACTCGGCTAAATTTAATCGTCATTAAATGAAACTAAAAGTACCTAATTCGTTTTAAACACTTTGTGTGACACGAATTGGTAACTTTTAGATGCATTTATAAACGCTGACCTGAAAAGTAAAAGAGTTTTAAACAATCGCGATTCAATATGAAATGAACCTTTTACTTCGTCAAATGTTAAAATACACTTAATGAAATATATCTTTCATTCACTTGTACCAAGAAAATATATCTTTATTTTCCTATAAACCGTAACAATCTTGATAATTCACTATATTGCAATACGAATTTTCACTGCTCGTCAATACATATATATTGAGAATATTTTGACCAAGAAATTTACATAGTCTATAAAAGCACGTTTCTGTGGGTTTTTTGAAGGGTTTAACGCCATTTCTCAGCATACAATAGGCCAGTATTATTGGTCGAGGAAGAACCTGGGAAAAAACCCGGAAAGAACCGCAGACACACGAGAAGCTACTGGCAAGCTTTCTCACATAACTACATTAGCCGAATCTTAGACTCGAACCCACGCAGACAGAGGTGAGACACAGAGGTGAGACGGCAGTGAAAGCGCTTTAGACCACTCGGCCATTTGGGGCCCCTTAAACGCAAGTTAGTGGTCTATATGTATATATGGCATTACTCATATTATCGAATTGGTTAAAATCCAACAATAGACATACTATTTTTTTTTAAATCTTGTTTTGTTCACCTTTTTAAGTGCTGTTGTAACTTGCAGTGAGATGGAGAAGTACTAGTTCTGGCTATATTTTCTATGCGAATGTACACAAACACATACAGCTCCTAAACGGTAGACACTTTTCATTATCACGCGGGATGCTGCAAGAAATGTGCTAATTCAGCCTGTGATAAATATTGGAGCAAACTTTTAGAACATTAAATAAGTACATTTGATTGCGTTTAGTGATTAATGGACATATTGCACTAAAATATATTTTTATCAACCCGATTAAACATACCGGTTAATATCTCATTTCAAGCATTCTAATTGATGACACTTCAATATATGGGATGGGAGGGGGGTTGTTTTCATCTACTCATTGGTACAAAAACTTTTATGAACACACACTTTTAGAAGGAGTTAAAAAAATATGATGGCTTGAAAACAATAGTGCAGCCTCGGTCTTATAGTGCATTAACTGCCTATGACATTTTTAAAAATATCAACATAAACACCATTGGAAATGGATGAGCAGACGTTGAGTTTTAAAGGCATATATTTATGATTTTGATAATCTGAAAATATACTGTAATTGTATTCCTTTGTTTTGTTTTGGTATAGCAATAGGACAGTTACAAATACTGTCGCCTTAATACTGGATTAGACAGAATATGTGTGTGAAGATTATAACGCCATAGGGATGTGGATAAACATACGTATTACAGTTGTAAAAGGCATATATTTATTAATCTGATCATCTTAATATATAATTTTAGTTTAATATTTTGTTTGGGATAGCAATATTGCACTTAGAAAAAATGTCGCCTTAATGCTGAACTAGACAGAATATGTGTGTGAAGAGTCTGTCGCCATAAGGTTGTTGTGACCATCACAGTTGTGTGTTGACATTAAGGCGACACGGTATAAAGGCGACACATGTGTGTTTTTCATTTTTAAATATTATTTTTGTTTTAAACATGAATATTTAAACTTGATAATAGGAATTATAAATTATTTTGATGAGTTCATATACAAATACGTGCTGCAGTTTAATAACACAACATGATGTAATTCTGTCACCCTAATGCTGCTCTGTGACATGTGTCGCCTTAATGCTGGTTACGTACTCATATATATATATATATATATATATATATATATATATATATATATATATATATATATATATATATATATATATATATGTGTGTGTGTGTGTGTGTGTGTGTGTGTTATTTAGATGTTTAACGTAGCTTTAACATTGTTTCAGTCATATCGCTACGATGTCTGCAGTGTGGCGGTTTTTAAGTGATGTCCAGCACTAGATAATCATGCCGCAGACATGAAAAATGGTGTCCCACCCACTCATATTATCCTGACACCAGGGCAGCCAGGCCGTATACTAACCTCTAAATGCCTAGAGCTTTGAGAGGCAGCTAATAATACCATTTTTTAAATTTATTTTGTTTGTATGACTCAGCCGATATTTGAAACCGCGATGTCCCACATCCATGACGGACGCGCTAACCACTGTGCCACTGGAACTGTCCATAAAAGGCCCAGAATAAAAGAGAACTGAATGAAACAAAGATCTTTGCTAACAAGGGATATTTTGACGTGTAATCCGTTTTATATACAGAAGGATACATTTTACAAATATTTATTTTTATAATCTAACTCCAATTTTACAAACAAATGTATTAAGTTAAGTACAGGGATAATTTTTCTTTGACTAGCACACTTTAGTTAGACTAATACTTGGGTAGTGGATTCTAATTGTAAATTTAAGATCAGATAAGTCTGATTTTGAATCAATGAATTTTAAGTTTAAGTCAATACTTTCATTTTGGAATACTGAATTCAAGACTTTTGATATACTCAGAATTAGATTTTGAATCGCGAGAAATCTAGACCTAAAATTAAGCTCGGACTTAGATTTCAGAGCATTATATTATGGAGTAAAGTTTAATTTTAGTATTAAATTTTAGACCACTGGATTCTAGACTTAAGTTTAAGCCGAGACCTTAATTTCAGATCATGAATGCTAGACGTGACTTTAAGATTAGAGTTAGATTATATTGGTATAATCCAGGCATATTATTGTTACATACGGTTTAAGATACGGATAATCGCTTAAGACTTGTTGGAAAAGTCAACGGGAAACTTATCTAAACTTCGACCATACGTCCGGCCTTAAACAAACATTGCCGACAGTGGGTTACTTACCTATGGTTATATAGTATAGCAACGTATCAACTGTAAAGAGCCCGTCTTATGCCCTCACTTTGTAGATAAAAATGACCTGTTAAAAATAAAATTTTATGTGCAAGGATAATGTTACTGACATGGTACCAATTAGCCGGGGTGGAGTCGGGGATCGGGTGGCCTAATGGGATAAAGCACTTGCCTTGAAGGATCACATCCATCTCAACATGTCCGCATGGGTTCCAATCTCGGTTAAAGCGTGTATGTGACAAAGTTTCCCTTTGATATACAATTCATACTGGGGTTTTCTAGGGTTCTTACTCCACAAATTATACTGTCACGTTGAGCCCGTCTTGTACTGAGAAACGGCGTTAAACCCTAAAACATCAGTATCAACAACAACAACAACTAATTACTCATCTTCACTGGGCAATGCTCTGAAATGATAACTCTACATTTTGTCAGATCGAGTAGGTATTTCTGTGCTTCTGGTCTGTGAATTTCTTTGGATGCATCCAATCAAAATTAAGTTCGTCAAATTTGGACACTGTTCCTACATGATCGAGACACGGAGAGCGCACAACTTAAATGGAATCTTAAAAAAGCAATTTGCCACTGCCTATCAGTGTTTGCACAAATACCTTTCAATCAGATACACAAATATTCTCTCTAGTACGTGGTCATACTTTCGATGTTAAACTTACAAAGTATTCCTTTTAAGTTAATTGCCTCCACCATTTCTGGCCCACTGCTGTTACACGCTATTGGTTAGTTGGCATTATATAAAAGGAAAGCGACTCATGAAATCCAATAGATATCGCTAGGACAAATCATTAAGGCGGCAGGGTCCAGTTTCGTAAATTTCTTAACTTAAGGGTATGGTGTGAGTTTTTGAGCTACTATTGTGTAATAATTAAAGATTGGATAAATTTGTGAACTAGGTGTTTCAGGCTTGTGTTGTTTTTGAAACTGATGTCAGACATGTACACTTTCCATAGTTACTCTGCAGTATGTTGATAGTGAAATACCAATAGTCGGCTAGGAAGAAGAGCTAGCCTCCCATAGCAGTAGACACGCGGGTTCAAGGCAAGTAGAATATCTCAAAAATGTCTTGGATGACAACTATTATGAATTGCATCAAGCTATTTAGTAGACAATGTTTTTCATAATTTTCATCCAGGGAAAGGGCTTGCGTTTGCACTGTGAGCACCACATGCTGTCAAAAATGGCCTTCGGATGTGAAAAATGCATGTATACAATAGGGGTTGGAGTACATAAACATTTTATTCTAAGAACTTCAGTAGACTTGTCAGGTCAAGTGTGTGATATGATTATGTTGCGCTACATAATACCTATCCAGAAATATGGACCTTTGTGACCTCACTCACGTATTATATTTTTAATGAATTTTTATATTAGGCAGGTGCATGCGACATTAAATTTGTACATAAAAACTGGACCCTGCCCCCTAAAACATCTGTTCAATCCGCGAAGGTGTCGATACTGTTATCATCTCGGAACCTTGGCTAGCCAATTTTTTATTTGACCTATTTTTGTTAGAATCCTACAATACACCAGGTTTCTATTGAGATCCAAACGTTAAATGGAAATAAATGTACATGTAATACAAGTATCACTATCTCTCTGCAAACCTCAACTCTTTTACAAGGCTTGACAACCGCTTAAGATATTGCAGCTACCGACCTAGAGTGCTTTACAAATATACTTGTAACTGTACACCGGTTATCCATATCTATTTCAAGCGCTCACTGGGATCTTGACCACGAAGCAGTCACACACCGTTTGTATATAAGACATTCTCTCAAATCATCGTTTCCAAGACCAGGGCCAGGGTATTTGGCGCCCTAGGTGAACTTTCCAGCTTGTGTCCCCTCGGGGCATTGCTTATTATAGCCTAACACCGTTATACCCCCAACCCTTTTCAGGGCATCTCTTATTATACACTGCTGATTAGCATTAATACATTATTAGTTTCATTATTTAATCTACACATTTAATAATTATGAGTGAATAGACTCTCGTGGTACTTCATTTTTCCTATTTACCCATGCACTTTTCCCCAAATCTTGGCGCTGTAGGCCGACGCCTAGTTCGCGTTTTGGGTTAAATGACCCCCGATCGTGACTGCTACAACATTACACATTTGTCTTCAGTGTGATTTGGTAATGACAATCCTCATTTCGACCTTGAAAAGACTTTTTCGGATTTGACTGATTGCAGAGAGTTCAGTGGCATATCAGCAGAAGTGAGGATACTTGGAGATAGCTAGGACGTGTCAGATTAGAAGAAGTTTGAAAACATATAATGAATTCATAATATCGTAATAGTCACATAAACAATTTTGTCATTCTTTAAAATAAAACCCGGGGATGAGACAGATCCGTTTAGCTCATACAAGCTCCTCGTGCTAGACATTTTATGATATAATCGTGCTTTTTTTCATGCTAGCATGTACGTTATATTTTACTGTTTCGTATAAAAACAAAAAGCAATGTCTTTTTTGTCATAGACTACTATTATAAAATGAATAAATTATTAAAAGCAACGACAGTAAGTACCATAAGTGTTGTTAGTATAGAAACGCCTGATATACAAGATAAGTTTAACCTTTTTCTTTAAAGAATAAAACTGACAGTGCCTACTGAAACAACACATATGCGCCGTTTGACCTATTTTCATGGGATCTTTTCACAAAATGAAGCTCATCAAACGTTATTGTCCAAATGACGCTATCAATGAAGTTTTAACAAAGTTGCGTAATTCGGAATACTGATACCTAGGGTGTGTTCTGGGAAAATTGTTCATGTCATGTCGCTGAATGCGTGTTTTACTCTCAGTATGCTGTTTTCTTTTGACCAGTTGGTTTCATTTATTAAAATGAAATGATGTTATTTTATATTTGCATTCATATCACAACACAGTGGGCAGTTTTGTTGTTGCGAATCAACAAGATGCGAAATTATTTACGCATTTGGTCTAGCATCATGCATTATTCTAAAATTAACGGATTCATGTCTGTAACAACTTTTGTAGCCTAGGTGTCAATGGGTTGCCATGTTGATATTTCAGTCGTGGTATCTTGGGCTGTGAATATCATGTATCTGTCAAGTGTCAACACGAAAAAAACACGTGATGGGCACTCTAACATAACTTTTGCTATTCTATAACAGACAGAAAGAATTAGAATCGATACGTTTGAAGAGTGCAATTTAATCCGATGACTTGTGTGGTAAGGTTAAAACAGTATTTTTCTGAAAATTGCGTTTTTGAAATATAGAAAAAGATTCATATAATCCAGAGATAAAAACTGGAGTTTGGACAAAAATTATTGAGTTTCGTGACGGTGCCAATCAACGTTCCATCTAAGCTGCGCGTGCATATCGCAGCTACTTAGACATCCATGCGCAGCTGAATTATCAATCCAACATTACATTTTGCACGTCTCCGTAATTCTTGCACAATACAGCCAGCATTACGCACACATCTACCATTCGCTTTGAGGGAACGTTGATGCAAATTATCGAATTCTTCACGTTCAAAGTAGTTGCGCGCCTCTATCAGGCGATACATTTCGTTACATCCTAATACTTCACCCAAGCTTCTCCTGATTTCAATGGACATTTCAGCATAATGCACTCTTACAGTGTTCCCGTAAGTATTTGTACAGGGGGGAACTTTTCCCGTAAATATTTGTACAGGGGGAACTTTTCACTGTGGACTACGCCCACTTACAGTTTGGTATATGTACTGCAGAAACCAGAAAATAAAAATCATTCGAATAATTGTATATTATATAGTTCTGATAATGTAGCGCACGGTGTGTGCATGCGTGCGTGCGTTTCTATTTGGTGTAAATCAATAATATTTATAAACTTACACACCAACGTACTGATGACCCACCTCCGACCGTGGACGTCCTCTGTTGGAAAGAAAGGTAAAATGTTTTATTGATTTATATTTTTAACTTAGAACGATGTATAAACACGATTTGTAGGAAGGTCAACCATTACATGCTTGGTGCTTGTTCGTGATTTTGGAGTGCACTTTTGTACAGAAGCTAGTATACACGCCCCAAACAATGTTCTCGATTGCCCGGTAGAAATCTGCATAGGTCGATGGTATTAAATTTTTGGCTTTCAAAGCTATTATCTCCCTTTAAATTAAAACATCAGTCTGATTAAAGTCGGATCACCACAGTCCTACGGGTAGATCTGACAAACACCAATTCAAGTTTTTTTTTGATAAACTTTGGAATCTCCAGTCCACGTGTTTCTAGAACCTATTAGATAAAGTACTGCAAATTGTGTTTCCACGAGTTACTGCAAATTGTGTTTCCACGATTTACTGCAATTGTGTTTCCACGAGTTACTGCAATTAATTATGGTTAGAATGACGTTGTAAGTTGTGACTTGACAAGTGAAGCACAAGGTGAACATACTGTAACCTATTATTTTGTATTCTTCAGATCTCAATGTTAATCATATTGATCCAAATATCAATATACCAATAACGTGGCTAAACTGGAAGATAAAAAGCTAGTACATATATCCGTCTCTGTTACACAATTCATAATATTTCATATATGTGAGTCAACAGCGATGTGAAACGTAAGATAAAAGGGTGATGCTTCATACAAAATAAGTTGATGAAACCTCCATTCAAAATAGGTTTACATATCACGAAAAGGTGTACCAAAATTTCATAATTATACATGAATGCAGAGTCAGAAAGTCTTGACTGACACAGATGCTAAGCTGTCGCAAAGAATTCCTAGATATGCAACATTTGCATTATTCAATTCACTAAATTAGTCCATAATATATTACCTACGTAGTTTTCGAAACCGGAGAGTATGGTTGTATAACTCGACTTTGGATGTTATATGCATATAACGCAGATAGCTCTCTCTCTCTCTCTCTCTCTCTCTCTCTCTCTCTCTCTCTTTATATATATATATATATATATATATATATATATATATATATATATATATATATATATATATATATATATATATATATATATATATATATATATATATATATATATATATATATATATATATATATTATAAATATATCATCAGTCCCAAAAGGAAATATTAAATTAAAGAAAATATGTATTTCGCCAAACTCAATTTGAACAAGAGTGCAGTTGTGTCAATAAGATATTGTTACAGTCTACTCGCCTTTCCAAATTTAAACAGAATTTTAATGATGGCCAAAGCGTACAAGTTATTCTACAGGACCATACTGTGTTATCATACGTTTGCCAAATAGTGACCATCTACAAGAAGAAACTATATTTTAGGAGACCTAGGAAAGGTGTTGTAAGTCAAATTTATAAATCCTTTAATATATTGTTTACAATTGTTACAGAAGAATTCATTTTTTTTCCGACATAGTGACTCCACAGACTTTACATGTGATGAGATCTATTACATTCTCTTTTTTATGTTCTGTCTGGACCAGTTACGTTCAGTTATTTACTGGTTGCTGTATTATAGAATATCTTGGTTTCTATCATATGTGGACAGATGTTGCACCTTTTATCAAAACAGACAAGATTTACCTGGATGGTCTTGGCTTACAAATGGTATTAGCTTCCTTCTCACTTTGAGGGATTATCTTTTGGTCTGCGGTACGTTATCACCGTTTTCTTCGGGAGAGAGTCGGAGTACTGAATAGGCAGAGTAGGCACCGGTCTGTGTGCCCCATGTCTTTTAGGGGCCCCATGAAAACTGATCAAAAAAGTATTGCTAGGAGATAATCTGCGAGGGGGTGGAGCATTATTTCAACTGCCTAAGGGCCTCCACAGGGTTTAATCCGGCGCTGCTTTTGAAGGATTAACTTTATTGTCATGAGATCTGTAAGTGTTTCTGGATGATTTTACCTACTTTGAGATTGTCACCAACACGAACTCTCACTGTTTCCTAAACGTGACTACCTCTAGATTTTCCACAACGCTGTCTGCTTTGTCACCATTCGGATAGTCCACATCAATATCATCGGTATTAACACCGCGATGACTTTCAAAAATAAATTTGTACGGAAGCATTTGCTATCGAATTGTGCATTGATTTGAGACTTTGAGAAACACATGACCTGATATTTTTGGTTGAATACACTTGAGTCAGACATGTCTTATTTCACCAAGCTCCCTTGCCTCGTAAATACTGTACACGTATGTGTTTCCCAGGTGGCCATACTATTGTATTATAGTATCCCAATAAATCTATCAACCAACCAATCAACTAACCAAGCAACCAATCAACCAGCCAACCAACCAACCAATCAATCAATCAATCAATCAATCAATCAATCAATCAATCAATCAATCAATCAATCAATCAATCAATCAATCAATCGATCAATCTTGGTGTTAGTTTGAATTTAGATGTTGCCAATTATACCACATTAGGTAAACTGGTCGTATGACATAATTCCCTCGGGACAAATTCTCCTTAGGATATTCCCACCCCACCCGTCTAAATTTTTTAAACCGCCACAAATATACTCACCTATTGATAAACGGGATAGGGGGAAAAAAAGTCACGTATCATCGATATACCTCATTTATTTTATTATATGATGATTTATGACGATTAGCATGGGAGTTCAAATTTTACCGACAAATAAATGTAGTCACACAATATTGGCAATAAATTAAGAGTATTAAAAGCTTTGTGGGAGGGTTTAATGCGATTTGTTCTTAACGATGGTCATGAAAAGCGAGGCGAAAAGCATATTAGCGTGCATTTAGTATTACATCAAAACCATCCTTAACATCTTATTTCAAATCTTTGTCAAGATCAAACACATAACATGCACACTCTACGTCTGTTATCTGCTCCAGAAAAACCCACTCAAAACATCAAAAAGCCAAACCGACACACAAAGATCTATATCTGTGTTTGATAAATTTTGTCTTTACCCCAGGAAACATTAAATTCCTGTCCTTCACTAAAACAAACAAAAAAGTGCATATCGAACAACAAATTGGGAGACAATTCAGAACATTACGACATTGTTATTTCCAAAGTAGATTTGGTGTTTATATTTATTGACTGTACACTGATATTATGACGGCACTCTATAGCTGGCAAACATTTCGCTCAAGGACAACTATTATTTAAAATCTGACGGAGTTTGGTTCAGTTTTTGTGTCTTCAGGCAAAGCAACTCAAGTAGATTATTTCGTGCCGAGGAAACTATAAATAAAGTGCTTTTTCCAAGGGTAACTTGTCTGATCCGATTGCAGGACTGGAACCCGCAGCCTAACACAGTGACTCCTGAAAGCTAAACAATTAGCTATCGCTGCCTCTAAAATGTGACCCGTACATTCATTTGTTTTTTATTTTAAAAAATGACAATTAGCAATAAACTGAAATACGTGATAGAATAAAATAAATCCTCTTTTGAAAAGTATATGTAAAATTGTGTTATTGCCTATATTGTACACAATAGTTATAAAAAGTGTATATAAGTAAAAACAATGCTTTCTAACCTACAGATCTATTGAAAAAACTTCGCCTTATCATGTTAATTTACAAAAGTAGACTTTGCCTGTAAAATCAGAATGCATTTTTAGGCAGATAACAATTTTTCGTTTAATTAGTTTATCTTCCCTATCGAAAGGACATAAATGTTTCATATAAAATAAAGAATTTTAATTGCTTTCTCTCACAGACATACTTAAACCCATTAGCCAATAGTGAATCGAAAGAAAGAGTGTATTGAATTATAGCAAACTAATAGTACAGATATTATGTATAGACCATTTTCATAATAATTTTGATAGTTTTTTTCTTCTACACTACACGTTATGCCACTTAAACAATATGCCATATAGGTGAGATTTATATATGCATCAAGCAAAGGTTTTCAATGATCTATACTTCTATAACATGAAGCGCTTATAAATCGTGCCATTAATATGTATAATTATAATTCTTGTACATTTTATTCACGACTGAAAATTGTAGAGATTTAATTGAAATTTCATACGTACTGTTACGTACTTAGGCTCGAATAAACAGTAACATAGAAATAATGAAAATCACAAGCTTGTAAAAACTCATTAGAATTCCATTTTTAATGAAATAACAGACAGGAACTTCAGTGGCTTCCGTCTCACATATGGCCCTTTAAAACAAACAGGAGATCTTGTTCCTGTTCGACGACAAGTGACTGTCGTTTATCACCCTGATTAGAATAAAGAGAATGAGTTGTTAAAAGAGGATCACTATGATCAATACCTTCTGATTGAGCCAAACTAGGATTAAAAGTGACCTCATCAAAAGCCTGACCTATACACATGTCAGCTAAAGGAATACTGTCTTCATCAACATCATTCTCAAGAGCTTTATTTGCCCTAGTTCTGGTACTGCACAAGCTTGAAATATATCAGGGAATTCTTTTTCAATTGGATCAACTTTCTGATCCAAGTCAGGTTTGTCATTTACAACTGGATTAACCACAACCTTGCATAGCAATAAATGAATGCCCTCAACGGGTAAAACTGAGACTGTTCCGACTGTCACAGGTCCTGACACTAAGTCTGATGACACATTTACACAATGGATATGAACATTAGCAAAGCCGCACTCTACTTCCTGAATAAGAACACTTTCATTAGAAGAAGGCTTCTCAGAAAAAGGCAAAGTACCTGACAATAAAAGACTCTGAGATGCTCCCGTGTCCCTTAAAATTTTAATAGGGGTGGGATTGGCTGAATCACCCAAGAGTGATATAGAACCCTTCGATATGAATGGTTCATAATTCTCCATTTCAAAATCCGACTGGGATTTATTAGACCCAACAAATGCATTGCTTTCAATACATGACTGTGACCTCGACCTCTTAGAAATAAGAGCATTTGGGACAGGTCTGTCTTGATTCTGATGCCTATTTTTCAATTTGTAGCAATCAGAAATAACGTGTCCTGTTTCTTGCAATAGCTACACGTCGGAAGCGACAAGGATCTAGAATCAAGCTTATCTGAAGTTTGATTTTTGAAAGTTGTGCTAGTTTGAGTTTTAAAAGGGCTGGTACTAAGCTGAAATACTTTTCTGCCAAAAGACTGTTGAGTAGAAGACTTTTTAACAAAAGGAACTTTATGTGTCAAAGAATATTCGTCAGCAGCTCGAGCAGCATTCTCCAAGGTTTCAATCCTATGCTCATCAAGATAAGACTTAACGTCACTATGGACACAGTTTTTGAACTCTACAATTAATATAATTTGCTTGAGATTTTGATAATCTTGTTCGACTTTCTTGGCTAAGCACCATCTAACAAACATCTGCTCTTTGTCTCTAGCAAATTCGACATGAGTTTGTCCAGCTTCTTTTCTGTAATTTCTGATTTTTTGCCGACAAGCTTCAGGGACTAACTCATAACTCATTAGAAAACATTCTTTAACCACATCATAGTGACCACTTTGGTGAACAGACAGTGAAGTGTAAATCTCACTAGCCTTACCAGCGAGTACAAATTGCAATAACTGAGTCCAATGCTTCCCTGGCCACTTTAAATTTTCTGAAATTTTTTCAAAACGAATGAAGTATTGTCTACTTCTTTTTCTCTGAAAGGGGGCACTAATATAATATTTCTTGCTAAATCAAAACTTAAATTTGGATTTGAAGTATGAAGGTGTTTTTCACTTGCCAGCTCTAATTCTTTCATTATACATTGATATTCCCTTTCTTCCTTAACTCTCTCTCTCTCTTTATCAGTTTGTTTTTCTTGTAACCGAATGTGCATCTGCTCTTTTTGTAATTCAAATTGTCTTTCTTTCTGCTCTTTGTCATATTGTAATTGTTTTTCTTTCTCCCTTTCCTGTCTCTCTCTCCTTTTTCATATTGTAATTGTCTTTTTTCTCTCTTTCCTGAAATTCCAGCTTCTTCAACTCTAATTCCATCTTGAATTTTAATTCTAATTTCTTTATTTTGATGTCAGAGTCTGATGCAGACTTACTGACCGAGATCAAAGCACTTTTTTCCAAAACATTCTTTTCTACCAAATATTGGACCAAAATCTTTTTGATATCTTGTTTCGTTAAAGAAGCCTTGACTTCAGAAAGATCATATTTTCTGGCAAGTTGAATCAACTCATCTTTTTTGAAAAGATCTAATTGCTCCTGAGTAGGATTAGAAAGAAATATTTCTACTTTAGATGTCATTTTAATACAAGTCTGTCAATTTCACTAAAGATTTTAAAAAATTTCAAAAACTAGGGGAATTTAAATTTAAAGAAAACGTTTTCTAAAAACATTTCTAGCCAAATTCAAATTGATCCCAATCTCGGACGAGGCTACCAATTTCTATGTTACCTGCTTAGGCTAAAATAAACAGTAACATAGAAAGAGTGAAAATAACAAGCTCGTAAACACGTAATAAACAATTTATTGAGCACAAATATTTTTCAGAAAAGAAAAATAAACTTACGGTTTTAAGAATCAATTACCAAAATTAATCCAAAGATAATTCAAAATATAATCCACTGGTGAAATTGCAAAAGTCCTGGTAATAAAATGTCCTAATAATTCCCAGTTCGAATCTTAGTTGCATCCAAGATGGAAGACGATGTCACGTGATGAAGTCAGTTCTGATCTTATGAAATTCAATGAACACAATTGTTTTCCGGATAAATAACAAAATAAATTCTCATGATCCAAACGAATTTAAATAATGTCCAGTACAAGGTAATTTAAAATAACTCAAAACAATACAACTTAATATTCTAACAGCCCAACTTCTGCTAAATAGTTCGCTCCAAAACATAATTTATATACCTGTTTTTACGTAAACAAGGAAGGGATTACATGATATTCTAGAATCTTTAGAACAAATTTACGTTCAAAAATCTCGTACACACCGTATGACCCAGATGAGAATCAGTTATTTTTACTCTCAAGAACTAAAAATAGATAGATGTTTATAACAAAGCTCCATAATGTCCTTGGAACCAACCAATCATTTTAAAAGCTTGTTTACAACTCTGAAGCTAGGTCAGAAATGAGGTCAACATTTGGTGTTTACAGGTCATCCCACTTTTTAAAAGGAATATCTCCCAATGAATGAATCTTAAACTTAAATGACACATTTCAACATTTCAATCTGACAAACAAACAATTAAAATAAAAATAAATGACTTGAGTCAAATATACGTAACAGTACATATGTTCTATTTCAAGATATTAAGAAGGTATAACTTGTATATGATATAAAACTAGATGTTTAGGTATGTTTTTATAGTTTCTAATATTTCCTGCTCTGTGATCCTTAAAATGAATTGTCGTATATCACCAAAAAACATTATTGCAGTGTTATTGTTTGAAACTTATTAAAAAGACTATATGCTTTTTCAAAAGGATGGGTAAATTCACATATTTTCAGTTTTGATTATTTTTCTATGACTAATTCTGTTGACATTGCGTACGTTTACGGGACTATCGTAAATGTTTGCACTTTGTTGCTTCACGTTTATGCACCTCAAGGTCAAGGTAAAGGTTTGTTCATAGCAGAGAACATATGTCAAATGACTCTGAGGCCAGAAATTTGCTCTTTCCTCCACTCACGCTAATTTGCACAAGAATATAAATATTAACGTGTAAAATATTTGACACTTTCAATAAATATTGCTTCATGGGACAGCATAGTAACGTATTCATTTGAACATTATTCCAGGATTTGTTTTGTTATAATTTAAAGCTGCGACCAAGAACATGGATTTACATACTTAATCATCATAGGTGATAACGATTAGACGATGGGAAATATACTCATTGTAGAACAATAGGATAATGGAGGTTTCTGTTGTCCCCAAATATTCTATGTGGCCTGTCATACACAGTAGAAGAATGTTAACACGAATGCATTTATCGAATATGCATTAAAGATTTATCATTAATTTGAAGTAGAAAACCAGGCTGATAATTCACATTTTATCTCATTCAGAAAAATAAAAGTTCCAATATAAATTAAAATCACGGAACATAAATTGAACATTCATTATGTATGCATGCGACATAATGGCATTAATTGATGTTTACTATTTTAAATAGATTTAATCGGATTTTCAACTTTTTTTTCCATATCATACGTCAATGTATTATTCGCTCAGATCATGCGCTCTTTTGTCTGACTGACAACCTGTATGGATTGTTTGATTCTGGCAGCGCAGGCATATGGGAATCATGAGTTGTTCTTGCCAACAGTTTGATTCTCTATAGAAAATGAGTGAAGGAAATATAGCTGATCAAATACAAATCAGAAAGAAAGTCGCGGTCATGCATTAAATCAGTTAGAGAATATTCTCTCGTGTAAGTTCTGTGATTTCGTTTGGTAGAGAGTTCAGATGATATATTGATAGAGAAAACTATCGACGGCTAATGAGCCATTGATTTATGTACTAATGTCTCCCAATGTAGGATAAAGCAGATATTCAATCGTGTATACCGATCTTGTAACAACTAATCGCAACTCGTACATTTGTGGGCTAAGTGTATGTTAATGTTCACGTGGCCGCAGGTGCTGAAGTCTAACCATTTAATACTTATTCCGTTGTACATGGATCTTCCGTTACCGTGGGTACAATGAAAATTAATAATTCAGAACTGTTGAGCATTTGTTACAATTGAAATTACATATGAAAATTTCCAATTTCTTATTAATTTCTGCATTTCATTTTCGATTTTCATTGGATAGTTCTCTTTTAATTGACATTATCGTACGCTGAATGATTGTTCTCATTCATTTCTACTGATTTTTTATCGATTGCATATTATGATAACATAAATGTGTTATATTCCGTTCATGATTGTATTTTAATGCGGACCATCTTTTCTATTTGTAGTTGCAATCTGGTACAATATTGTGTTGCCATGTCTGTGTTGATTCTGGATTTCACCATATGAGAGAGAGAGAGAGAGAGAGAGAGAGAGAGAGAGAGAGAGAGAGAGAGAGAGAGAGAGAGAGAGAGAGAGAGAGAGAGAGAGAGAGTTACTTACTTCTTACATATTATGGCTTGGAGAGAACACCTGGTCCACAATTATTATGAAGCAAACATCTTGCGACATAGTATTCTCACAACAAATACTAACAGAATTGTTATATCCTGATCGCAATTACAAACATAGGCAGATGTCATTAAGTACTTAGCGTACATTTATTTTGACACAGTCTGATCCCGAGAAACATTAACATAGACCAAGTTGTCAGTTCCACGTTCCGAGTGTGGAATAAACATTCTCCATCTGATGTTCTCTTATATCAGACAGAAATCTTGTTCCCCAAATACGTTGGTTCTGGTACGAATTTATAATGCTTTGTGGTTGTTGTCTCGAGTTGGTTTTAGTTAGTTCATAATATTTTTTGCTTTCATCAGATATACAAAGTGTTACTTCGGATACTCCAATAAAATATAATGGTCACCTGGGAAACAACCGACGAGCCAAGGGAGCTTCGTGAAACGAGACATGTCTGACTCAAGTGTATTGAACAAAACATTTCTGGTGATCTGTTTGCCAAAGTCTCAAATCATGGCACAATTCAAAAGAAAATGTTGGCGCACAAATGTATCTAAGTCATCGCAGTGTCATACCGAAGGATATTGATGTCGAGCATCCGAATGTTGACAAAACAGAGAGCGTAGTGAAAATCCTGAGGTAGTCACGTATCGGAAAAAGAGCGACAGTTTATGTTGGTCACAATTAAAGAGTAGGTAAAATCATCCAGAAATACTTGCCGATCGTGGAATCTTATGACAATAAAGTTAATCATACAAAGGTAGTGCCGGATTAAACCCTGTGGAGGCCCTTAGGCAGTCGAAATCATGCCCCATCCCCTCGCAGATTATCTCCTAGCAATTCTTGTTTGATCCATTTTCGCTTTGCCCCTAAAAGGCGTGGGGCACACAGGCCGGTGCCTGCTCTCAATATTTGTTACTCTGAGAGTGTCCCTAAGACAACAATGATAACGTACCTCAGACCAAAAGATAATCCCTCAAAGACAACATAGTCAGAGGTAAGCTAATGCCAATCGTAAGCCAAGACCATTCACGTAAATCTGGTTTCTGCTTTGACAAAAGCTGCAAAATATTTCAACACATGAAGAAATCAAGATATTCTATAATACAGCAAGAGCAAATAACTGAACGTGAATGGTTCGGACCGAACATGAAAAACAGAGACTGTAATAGATCTCATCACATGTAAAGTCTGTGGATTCAGCATATCGGCAAAAAAACTGAATTCTTCTGTAATAATTGTATACAATATATTAATGCATTTATAAATTTGACTTACAACGCCTTTCCTAGGTCTCCTAAAATATAGTTTCCTCTTGCAGATGGTGACTGTTTGGCAAACGTTATGTATTTCCGCCCACTTATCAAGGAAACGTTTAGGTTACATTGTGAAAGAAGGAGAGGGACTGACAGGGTTTCATAATATTCTTCATGGCAAGCGATTGATAAAGATATCATCATCTGTCTTGTTCAAGGACCTCGACGAGCCTTAGTTTTCTTTATGGCTTTCTCACGTTGGAAGATTTTACTTGTTCCGCTGAGATCGTCGCTGGGGCATCGATACTAAGTTATTGTATGTTTCTACATCATTTAGGCTTTACTTTTTTTCTGAACGCAAGCTTACGATATATATATATATATATATATATATATATATATATATATATATATATATATATATATATATATATATATATATATATATATATATATATATATATATATATATATATATATATATATATATATATATATCTGTTTGCGAAAGGACACTTTTTTCTAACGGTTTAATTACATTAAACAAGTAAAAAGAACCGGACGTAACATTTTCAAGGAAGCAAAGAGGAAGGCTGAGTTTTATTCAAACAACTGCTCATAAGATTTGTCTTTTGTGTCTTGCGCACTATTTGCGTGGGTATGATTGTTACAATTCAGTCCCACTGAATGCTTGTAACTTGGAAAATGTGTCTACTTAAATTGACATTGTTTTCGTAAGCGCGATACGCGTGGAATGGGGTGAAGGTATTGATTGTGTGCCATATTTCACGTCTTTAGCACAATGCTTAGCAATTGTTTTGGCACTTCCGTGAGGTCCACCATTCTTTAATACACACTGGATGATGGTAAAACATTTAAATTAGTAATACAAACACTATTTGTGCTGATCATATTATTTCTATTTTAAATACGCGTTTAATTATCTGTTTAATTACAATCACATTTAATACACTGTGTAACATTTGTATGAAATACACACAGGTTTAGATGTTGACTACTATTTACACATTCACGGAGGTTTAGATGTTGACTACTACTTGCACATTCACAGAGCGTCGGTTTCCTGCATCTATGTCAAAAAATACTTTTCGTTTTTATTTCTTCTGTTTGTCTTTTGTTCTCAGTATTAGTTTTTTTTTTTAAAAATCATCCTAATATTCCACAACATGAAACTAATGGAATAAACGAAAGTTGGATGGAAAACCGAAACGAATACCACTTTTAACATGATCAAATTCATAATTACGAGTTAATACTGCATTATTTAAATTATCTGGCATGATTTCCATGCATCTATTATTTGATAAGACCCCTCCTCCCCGATTGTTCCCGTGGCCTAGTGGTTAGAGCATCAGCCTCTGATGCGAGAGTTCGCTGGTTCCAACCCCGGCTGAGTCATACCAAAGACTTAATGGTACTAACGGCTACGTCGCTTAACGCTCAGCATTGATAGGTTAATGTTAGGACTAGTCGGCCTGTTAAGATAATGTAACTGGGTGAAAAATCATACTACATATCTGCGGCGTGATGACCCAGTGCTATACATCACAATAAACTGTCACACTGCCGACATCGTAGAGATATGACTGAAATATTATAAAGTTACGTTAAAAATCCAAAATCCCCATCCCCCGCATTAAATGAGACTTAATCCAGATAAATTGCCGTTGATTAAAAAACCAAATCATATATAACATTGTACATGGGTTCTGTTTATGTATGTTTACTCCGTGTAACCAGTTCAAATTTGGATAAGTTTAGTTGCGGGATTGTTGTTTTACCTACTATTGTCAAGGTCCCCTAATAAATTACTTCTCGCTGACATTCAATACTGTGACAAAGTTGACATCGGTTCATTATGGTATGAGTTACTTTCCTTTATCCACCATAGTTCAATTAAACTTAAATAATCACTGTGCAAAGACATAAGGAGGTTTTATCTTTATTTTTAAAGAAATGGTGCCGTTTAGACCAAGTTTCCATTTTCTTTTCGTATAATTCCAATTACAGACTCCTTACGTTAGAAAGCTTACGAATTATTTTACAGTAAACTTGTAGACGTAAAACACGGCACCAGGGCAAGCGAGCAGTTTGCTAGAGATGCAATAAATATGGTCAGTTCGGACAAACGGAATGGCGCAACGAAGAACGGACTCTTAGTGGAAAGGAAAGATGATATGAAGTACCAGACCTTAACTGACCAAAAAAGCTACCATGTTTCTGAGGAAATGTCGAAGAAAAATGGAACTAAGAACATTAAAAAAGTTAGAAACATAAAAAAGAAACTACAGAAAAGTATATAATATTCATATGTAATAATAATAATAATAATAATAATAATAATAATAATAATAATAATAATAATAATAATAATAATAATAATAATAATAATAGTTATAGTAGTAATACAAAAAATAAGAATATTAATAAATAATAATAATAGTTGTAGTAATAGTAGTAGTGTGTAATAATAATAATAATAACAATAATAAAAATAATAATAATATTTATTATTATTATTATTATTATTATTATTATTATTATTATTATTATTATTATTATTATTACATATAATAACACAAAGGTTTCGTGGACTCCTCTGTCATGCCTTTCAAAGTGTATGTATGTATGCATGCATGCATGCATGCATGTATGTATGTATGTATGTAATGTATGTATGTATGTATGTATGTATGTATGTATGTATGTATGTATGTATGTATGTATGTATGTATGTATGTATGTATGTATGTATGTAATGTATGTATGTATGTATGTATGTATGTATGTATGTATGTATGTATGTATGTATGTATGTATGTATGTATGTATGTATGTATGTATGTATGTATGTATGTATGTATGTTTGTATGCATGCATGCATGCATGTATGTATGGTGTGTGTGTGTGTGTGTGTGTGTTTGTGTGTGTGTTTGTGTGTGTGTGTGCATGCATGCATGCATGTATGTATGGTGTGTGTGTGTGTGTGCGTGCATGCATGTATATATGTATTTATATTGCGTTCTTTCGTGCAATCACAGTTGACATGGCGTCCATATGCGTACTATTCCGAGTTGGTCTAGTAGCGTACATTTTCAGGTCGTTTTAGTAGCACACTGATAAGTTCATGTACTATTTTAAATGTGCAAAATTTGTCTGTTTGAAAGCTACCTTTTAAGATAATGTATAAATGATAAAGACTTTCCAACTTACTTTACTGCATAAGCTTAGTTGTTGGGTTTTAAGGTGGGGGTGGGACGGTGATGGCGTCTATAGAGATGGATTGGTGCGGAGCAGTGCATACACATGCATGGATAAAACTTGATCGACACCCTTTTCGTTGCCAGCCTGGCAGGCGAACCCACCGTTCATCTTTGTGACACGATGAAAAAATTCTGAAGCCAACTTTATTATTTATACATTTATGACAATTGTTTCTTTCTTATAAAATGCGTGTATATACATGCATCTGTTTGTATATCTTTCTCCCAGTCTTTATGCATTTAAAACAAAATCATAATTGCAGAGCATTTCCTTTAATTCCGTACATCAAAAAAGATAAAAATTATCAAAGAATAACCAAATGATACATAATTCCGGTCACACATACCCATGAATGGGGAGGGAGTACTTTGGGATTGAGCCTCACAATTTTGATTTTCATTTTTGTCATTGTTTACGATGTGTTTGAGTTGTCTTGGTGCAGAACATTCCCTTGAAATATCTTGAGACCCACCGTCCATGGTCAGTCTGGACACATACCTGATTTTTTTATTAGTGTTTTTCCCCACCAAAAACGAAAGGTCATATCGTGCAGAGACGGTAATAATTAATGTTCATTGCCCAGAGACTACCTATGCATTTGGACTGGAATTGAACCGACACCCTTCTCGTTGCGAACCTGGCATGCTGACAACTAAGCTCCAGCCTGACTGTAGCCGATTTCAGTGCGTCTAAAGTACCATATTGTTTTGTATGCCGAGAAACCTTAGTCATTAACATCATGAAACAATCACTCCTCTACTTCTTCAAGATGATGTTAATCATTTGTTACTTTCTTAAAAAGCTAATGGCTTTTTACATGCCATACAGAAAAACAAAACTACACCGGCTGCCGAAGTATAGAAGCACTACTTGTAAACTCACCCCAACCGCCCACTCTGTCGTCGGCAATAACTCATTGCGAGGCGAGATTCATAGAATGCTAAAATGGCCGTAATCCCCTTCAGATTTTGAAAATACTCGACTGTTTTAAAACTGACAAAAGTTAAGATAAAACAAATAGTTGAACCTAATCCAAATAAGAACCGAACTCGAATGTAATAACACAGTTATAAGGTACTTCGACGCCCATCATAACCATGGTCCCTAATAAACCTGAAGAGCAGATTAAGCCCATCATAACCATGATCCCTAATAAACCTGAAGAGCAGATTAAGCCCATCATAACCATGGTCCCTAATAAACCTGAAGAGCAGATTAAGCCCATCATAACCATGGTCCCTAATAAACCTGAAGAGCAGATTAAGCCCATCATAACCATGGTCCCTAATAAACCTGAAGAACAGATTAAGGAGAGAAATTTACCTTGCAGCAGCGAGAGAAAACACCCTTAGTATTTGATAAACCTCTTTTTCACATTTTACTGGCTACGAGAAAACCCCCAGCAAAATCGGCTAAAATCTAGAACATAATATTAAATATTTTTAATTTTGTTTTTATTTAGAACTTTGAATTTTCATACCTTACCAAGTCTAAAATAGAGATACCAGAACATATTGACAAGTTGTGGAGACATTAGATTTATATAATACAATATTCAGTACAAAAATCGATAGGTTTTGAATGTATTATGGAATAAAAACCAATAGATCTTGCATCAAAATGAAGCATGGCGTCTTTTAATTTGAAATATTGTATCCATTTTAGTTATCTGTTTATTCATACCTGTCGATCTGAATTTCAAAATGGGCGTTGTCTATGAATTACACGTACTGATAGCTTGATATAAGATGTGGTAGTGAACATAATAAATCAATGGATTACGGCTTTCCATACCATGTCAATTGTGTTGACACAGAACTCGACCGAAAGGGATGTTATACGTTTAGTTCTATAGTACGGATACAAATTATGATAAGTGAAATTGCTGAGTTGCAGTATACTAAATACAAATTTTGTTGTAGCAACCAGTAAACATAATGAGGTGCTATATAAGATTCGGGTGTTACAGCAATAATATTAATAGTCGGGACTAATTCCATCCAGAAATTTAGCCTGTCAGCTAGGAATAACAAATCAGGTAATTAAACTGTAGGAAACGAATTCTAGTAAAAACGGATCTTAAACACAAATTTTTTCATCATTATTGCATTTACGCGATCAAAACGATACGACTTAATACGCTGATTTTTTTTTATTCACATAAAGCATAACATCGTTAATATATAGTATAAATACTACAGATGGGATAACTTTAAGTTTATTCTGCAAATATGGTACACATTTAATTTCGCGAAAACAAAATTCAGTTATTGTTTCTGCGTATACTAATACAACTAAAACACATCTGATCGAAAAAAGGAAATGGAATGGCATTTCTTGCCAGCTTTCTCATAAAAGTTTTACAGTTGAATTTCTGAAAGCCTAAGCAAATTACAAAAAAAAAGAAAAAAGAAAAAACTATCCATTGTTAATTTTAAATATATTGTTATGTTGAAAGTATGTAAAACTAAGATGATATACTTCTGGAAAACAAAATTAAGAACATACATAAATAAACGCAATATGAATACATATTTTTATAATAATACTTTTTATGATACTCTTTTATGACGTTTCTTCTTCTTCTTCTTCTTCTTCTTCTTCTTCTTCTTCTTCTTCTTCTTCTTCTTCTTCTTCTTCTTCTTCTTCTTCTTCTTCCATCATCAACATCATCATCATCATCATCATCATCATTATTATTATTATTATTATTATTATTATTATTATTATTATTATTATTATTATTATTATTATTTAGCCCTCAGCAAATTCGTTTCGGAATGGGAGTCGTGGAAGGTTTCAAGTCTGCCAGCCTCTTTGCAAAGATATCGTTTGTGTTGCTAGTTGTTGCAGCCTTGTTCACCAGCATTGCTTTCACGTGCACCGGATGGGCAAAAAGTGATGCGGGAGGTCACTACGGGTTGTGGCGTTTATGTGGCGATAATGTATATGCCCCTGGTTGTGTTCAATTGGATGGCTGGGCAGTTGGTAAGGACGATTGCACTCCTAGTGATTCAGTAGTTATATACATACATAACTATGCAGATTTATTGGTTATTTTTTTTGGGAGGAACGTAGCAAGCGAGCCTAAACATCAAGTATGACACGTTTAATTTTATGCATTTAAACAATATTCTATTAAATAAATAAACAAACTTAGTGAAACAAAGTGATCTCAAAATCATTTGACGAGGCTTACACCTCAATTTTGTGTTCCTAAGACATATATTGAATCATTCACGCAGAAAGCAGCATAAACCAAATTGATTAGAGCGTACGTTTCGGATGCGTGAAGTCGCGGGTTCGAACTCAGGCGAATCATACAAAGGACTTATTAAATGGTACTAGTAGCTACATTATTGAGAATTTAGCGTTCGGAATGGTCGGCCTGGTGTCATGCAAAACGTGATCTGGGTGGCACATGATTTCTCATGTCCACGGTATGATGCCCCAGCGCTAGATATCACTATAAACTGTCACACTTAAGACATCGTTAATTGTTAAAGCTACTTTAAAAATCCAAACACATACATACGGTCATATAAATTAATTAAGTTCTATCCGAAATAATGATAATAGTTTATTAATGGTGCCAGAAAGAAAGCCCCCCTCCCCCCCAAACTAACAATAAACGCTGCAGATCATCTTTGTCAACTGTAGTGTAGGAATATTGTTTTATGCTAAATTCTTTTCCCTTTTCTGATAGGTGGACGATACTCTCAGACAGTGTATAGAGTATAGCACAAAAATTACTTGCATATCATTGTATAATGTAGTGTAAAAATGTTTCTTTATGCTTGGCCTTGTCTTTTCAAAGCAGATTTATCCCAAATTTTCCAGCAACGATTGAAGAAAACCATTAACGCCACTCGCACCGTTACATTATCTGAGTACAGAGAAATTAAATGTCATGCCCACCTATTTTGATTATAAGGATAAATCAGCACAACAATTCGGGATATGCTCACCTCGAAGATAATTTTGTTTCACATCACGCAAATTTGTTAAAGATGAAAGCGAAAAAATGTGAAAGTTCCTTGTTTTGATATTTGATTAAAGTTTTAATGTTGGCGGTCAGATGTATTTATGAATATGGAATCCTAATTAAATGTATTTTACAGCTTAGTAAGATATTATGAAGAAATGACCATACATTTCCATCATTTCTCCTAGAGGTTTAAGTCTTATGATATTTTTATCAATTTATTCTTTACCTCAAAATTTGCTTTGATTGGACTTAATAATATAAATAATATTTTGTGAATTTGGATTATTATTATTATTATTACTATTATTATTATTATTATTATTATTATTATTACTTGTAATGTTAGTATTCTTCTTCTTATTATTATTAATGTCATTATTAGTACTATTATTATTATAATTATTGATATTTATTATTATTACTGTTATTATTATTAATATTATTATTACTGTTATTATTATTACAGTTATTATTATTTTTATATTATTATTATTATTACAGTTATTATTATTTTTATTTTATTATTATTATTATTATTATTGCTGTTATTATTATTACAGTTATTTTTATTTTTATATTATTATTATTATTATTATTATTATTATTATTATTATTATTATTATTATTATTATTATTATTGCAGACTGGTGGGCCGCTACACAGGCTTTAGTTAGCTTCGGGTTTTTCGGAATATGGGTAGCGCTAATTCTTGTGAGCCTTGTCATGTTTTCAGAAAGTTTCAAGGGAAACAAGGAGGTGGCTATAGCGGCGGCCATTGTATGCATTCTTACAGGTAAAAAGTGCTACACATCTGGTTTTTTATTTAGTGTGATGGAAATTACTTATGTCGATATATCTGTTTGGTTATTTTCTCTCATGTGAAAAGTGAGTATGTATGTATGTATGTATGTATGTATGTATGTATGTATGTATGTATGTATGTATGTATGTATGTATGTATGTATGTATGTATGTATGTATGTATGTATGTATGTATGTATGTCTGTCTGTCTGTCTGTATGGATGGATGGATGGATGGATGGATGAATGGATGGATGGATGGATGTAAGCTTATCTATCTATCTGTTTTTATTGTTCTTTTATCTATTTGATCATTTTTTTATCCATACAGGTGTCTTGTATCTGATTGGGGTGATCGTGTTTGGTGTCAAGTTCGACGAATATTTTATCAGCACGAATTCAATAATAAGAAAATATTCTCTGTCCTACTGCTTCGGACTGTCCATAGTCGCTCTTATTTTCGAAATTGTGGCCGGAGTACTGATGATTCTCAACGGTAAAGGAGGAGGAGGTGGAACTAAACCCTCTGCCTAGAAGAAAATTGAACATTGAAATATTACGAATAATAATGTTCTTATCTAATATCAGCAACTGCATGTTTAATAAATGTATACCTTGGTTCATTAAAGTTAGTTGTATTAAAATGAAAGTTACATACAAAGCATATGCTATAGTATTATTAATAAACACGTTTTCTTATAGTGACTTAGTCAGAAAAAATCTGGAAGAATACCGTTACATTTTAAACTTTCAAAAGATCTTTCATCGATGAATAGTGAGCATAAATAAAGTTGACAATGACATAAATTTGCGAATGAGATCAGATTATAACCAATTACGCCATGCAATGCATCCCAATGTACACTGTTAGATAAATCATGCCCTGAAAAGCATCCGAATATACATTAGTAGAGGCTATCACGCCCTGAAAGGCATCTGAATGCGCATTGGTAGAAGGACTCACATCCTAAAAGACATCCGAATTTACACTGTTACAGGGTCCGATAATGCAAGGTTGACTTGCCAGAAGAAGCTCCAGAATCAGCATTTTAAGAAAGTAAAACGCATAATAAGACTGCACAGGAATACTTGTTGAAAATGAAAGACTGGGCGCTGACATATTCTAAGTTCAGGAGACAGTACCGTCAAGGTTTTAGTGGATATCAGTCTAGCTGATTGTGTAACATTTTGACTGAAACGTTGAAGAACTAGATAAAGCGACAACAACATATATTCGAGTCTGGATTACTTGGAAAGATTATGCCCCGCGATGCTATAAAGACAGACTGGTTTCAATATGATGAAGGTTAAACTCGTTGTATCTGATCACACACGAGAGAGGAAGACATCAGCAATAGGCCAGATACGTTGAACAATCCCATCGCATGTCTAAACTAAATTAGACGTAAAGCAAGCAATTGGATGAAGCAAAGCTTTTTGCATGATGAGGAATTCGTTATCAGTATCTTTAATGCAAACGTGCCATTGATCTACGTCATAGTAAATTTAAATTGTCTATTACTATAACGGTGACTAAGCTCTATAGATCACACTGAGCTTAATGAATTAGCATCAAGCATGACAAGTCAAATGCAATAGGACGTTAGAGTAGGTTAATTAATCAATGTAACGTCATCTTGTTTACATTAATTAATCAATGTAACGTCATCTTGTTTACATTAATTAATCAATGTAACGTCATCTTGTTTACATTAATTAATCAATGTAATGTCATTTTGTTTACATTAATATTTATGATTTCAGTTGATTGGAAGTCCATGATTAGGCGTGTACTATTTCTACATACAGTTTTTAAATGTAACCTACCGTATCTTCATACAGATTGAATTTTGTCTTAGTAGAAACCAGTTTTTCTCGAAAGGTCTCCATTTAAAATACATTATTCACCTTCGTTGGAACACGTGTAGTTATAACAGTAATACGTTACTCATTCAATCCGGTAATGTATATGGAATGATGCCTGCGAAAAATTTAGATTTAGTAATGTTGACATTCGCCATAATGTTCTTGAAAAAAGTAAATAAATATTGAATGACCTTTTTTTCTCGGATATACAAAGATGCTTGTTTAGTTATTTGAATACATTCACACCTTTTCGCTCTTCTCTGGCTGTACATCAGTCTCTAGTTAGAACATACATTCACATCTATGGTATTATTCATATGGCACACTAATATCTGAAACAAAAATATGGATAAAAATAAGATTCTAATCAAATGTTTCATCCTGAACGAATGACTGAGGTAACCTCGCCCATATTATTGGAATTACCACGTCATGGGCCAAGTTGATAGTGTGACAATTAATTAACTATTACTTGACAAAAACAAACCAATGATTTAATCGTTTTTTTCATCAAAATAAACTTTCATTATGAAATTAACTATTTCTCTTGCTATCTTAGTATCTTGCTCCGTTTTGTCGCTTTCTTGAAATAATTGTTGTAACTGTCAATTTACTTCGCCCTGGATTTGAGGCGTCGCAAAACGACAGGAGAATTGAAAGAAAATATGATCACATGACAACAATAACGCGACAATAAGACAGCACACGACAAACAGATAAAGCAACAAAAATACTACTAAAATATGACAAACAAAATGTGACCATTCCTCAGACTAAGGTTTCGCTGAGTTGAGTGTTTTAATTGATCTCTTTGTATTTGTCAATGCCATCTTTATAATATAGGGTCGTGCTAACCTTGTCTTTCTATCGTGTTGTCGTTCTGTCGTTTTGCTGCAGCGATCAGTGAGCGTCTGCATTTATTTTCGGGGGGGGGGGGCAGACATGAAGTTGTCAGTTGTTACGTTTTATGGATGTAGGCCAAACCATCTTTAGCGGTGAAATTGGGAGGGGACGGTGGGGTGAAGGGCAATTTCACCACCTTTGATTTCCCCAATATGCAGGCTCCCATGGTTGCAATAAAACAATACTAGAGGACAACACTAGTCGCCATAGGTTCATCTCTTTATTGATAAAAAATACTAGGTTTAGCCTCAAATGATGAGTCTTACATTATTCTTAATGTTGAAGTTAGCCATTACTTTCATCTTGCCTTTTTAAGATTTTAAATATATTTAGTAAGTGATTATAAATTGTTCCATTTTGTACGGTATCTCTAAATGTCCTAGCATAAAAGTTGCATTCCTCTGGAGGTACGAACTCTCAGAGCGATAAAATCTACCTGTTGGGTTCATTGATAGTTATTTCTATTTACATAAGACATTCAGACTAAAATTAATGACATACCGAACTGCTTTCTCTACTACCAAATGAGTCACACCTAGAAACTGTATAGTGTCGTGCCATCCACCTCCTACTATAGTTGTGTTTGTTTATGTAGCAACAGGACTAGCAACGTACGCATACGCAAAGTATCCATAAACATAATTGTGCCATAACAACAGGATATCAATTTATTCTTTTTTTGTTACAAACTTAATAGCTTGCCGAGCAGCAGGGAGAGTGAAGGTGGGTTGGAGGTTGAATCCCTCCGCCGTGCCATCCACCTCCTTGTCCGCCACACAAAACGGCCATTAAACGGATGGCCTTCAATTTTGTTAAAAGGTTAGCGAGTTACCCTTGTAATCCCTCCTGTTGTATATCTAGAATGCTTCAGTTGTTTTAAAGAAATAAAAATACATATTGACATCGTATGAGGATAACTCAAAACTGACTTTAAATGTAGTCCTGACACTCAATTATTTTAAATTTACAGGAGAAATTATTCTTAAAGTTTTTGTTATTTTTTTATAAAAAAAATGCTGAATATTAAAACCGGCGGTGTCAGATAAATTTAAACGACATTGTTGATTAAACCGATATATAACAACAAGCTAGATAAATCAGGTCCTACAAATTACAGGCTAATTTCTCTTCTGAGTTGTCTTGTTAATTTATTTGCTGCTGTTAATAACAAGAGAATATCGCTTTAACTAAAATGAAAACCATCGACCATCCGAAACCAAGGCAGGTTTTCGAAAACGATACTCCACAGCTGATAATATTTGTGTCTTCTATTAACAGAAAATTAAACAGAAAACAGAAAGAGTTGCTTTGCACTTTGCATTAAAGTGGATGTTTAATCAGGCTTACGACAGGTTTATGGAGCGTTGGGTAATAGAGAAAACTGATTAACACAAGTACAAATGGGAAAGTACTCAAGGTTATAAGGAATATTTATATGAATGTAAAGTCCAGTATGTTCTACAATGGAACGAAATCAGCGATATTTACATGTAGTCAAGGAGTTAGAGAAGGCGGAATATTTTTCCTGTATCTTTTACCCAATAACTAAATGACATGGATAATCACGTTCTGAACTCCTATTGAAATGGCATTTCAGTTAATTTAATGAATATATATTTAATGGAATTATTATTCTCAATGCACACTATGCTGTAGTATTTCTGATATTCCAAAAGATATACAAAATAACCTTGACGTATTTGTTAAATTACTGCCAAAATTAGAAGCGTATGAGTATCACAAGCAAAACGAAAATTAGGATTTTTGGGAAATGTAGAAACATGACAAATGTGAAGTTAAAATTAGGAGATTTGGAACTGGAAATTGTCAGCAATTATACATATTAAGGATTGATATTTCTTGGAATTAGTCAAGCTAGGAAACCTATGTACATCTTAACTAAAGAATATTAAATCTGGCCTTGCCTGTTGACTGCCAGCTGAAGCTATTTGATATTACAATAGTCCCAATCTTCAGGTCTGGAGCTTTCAAAGATTAGCTATGATGGAACGACTTAATTTAGATTTCCTGAAATATGTCCAAAAAGTTAAAAATGCACCCCCTCTACGTATGTGTTTTATGGTGAGATTGGTAGAACCCCATCACACTTGCAATTAAAAAGGAGAATGGTTGACTATTGGGTAAAATATCATTAATAGTAAACACACGAAACTATCTTGAATCATGTATTGCAGGAATATAATATTGATCTAGACAGAAACTGATGGGTTGAGTGCATTCAAACCATCATATTGGAAACTGGAATTCAGTTTCTTTGTGTAAATCAACACATTTCCTAAACTGATGGCTAGAAACAACATTTAAGGTTATCATTTAATACTGACTCGACAAAAACTGATACATATGTTATGTAAACTTGTTACGTAATGTTTCTCTATGGGGATTTATCATAACCTTATTCTCATTTCCTGTATAAGAAGGAATTACTCATAAGTTAAGGAATGTCAATATCCATGGTGAGGGAGAGAGAGAGAGAGAGAGAGAGAGAGAGAGAGAGAGAGAGAGAGAGAGAGAGAGAGAGAGAGAGAGAGAGAGAGAGAGAGAGAGAGAGAGAGAGAGAGAGAGAGAGAGAGAGAGAGAGAGAGAGAGAGAGAGAGAGAGAAGAGAGAGAGAGAGAGAGAGAGAGAGAGAGAGAGAGAGAGAGAGAGAGAGTCAAAAATAAGAGTTCAGGCTCTCTTAAAAGAAGTGTCGCTACGATGAGACACAGCTACATCTGTAATGAGAGAGACAAATATTTTCTAGCTTCAGGACGAAGGAACTTTATTTAAATAATCAACACACATATATTACTACATTCTAGAAACACATATATAAACTTTATATTCCAAATACATGAAATACATATAAAATTACACTTTCCTTTCAAGATTGCCAACTTCATTCATTTGTAAAAATTCTTCATTTTAGAATATAATACGAATAGTTAAATCTCCATTAATTTCATGATAGCCAAAGAGTATAAAATGTAACAGCTGCAATTAATGCAACAATCAATTTAAAGAATTGTATTTTACTCATTTTTAAATAGAATATTGATTTGGAATATGTTGCTAGATATAATTCTGTGTTACATAAAGAATATTTTATTTCAACATTCAACCTAAACATGAAGTTGGTAGCGAATTTGTCTTTTACAATAAAAATTACCATTAATATAATTAAATACGAATTCTATTAAACAATTAAATATTCAATTACAATATATTATAAATAAAAGAATTCAGTGAACCATGTTGCAAACATATGAACTTTACCGTTAAAATCTCAAACATTAAAAAGTGCCTATTACTTAAAGAAGTCTACGAACATAGACTGTTCTTGCCTGTAATTAGAGACAAATCTTTTCTACCTTCAGGACGAAGGGACTGGCCTGGGTGGTTTTGTGCGCTTTTTATATGTAATCTAGACGTAACGGCATGACCAAATATGACCATCCCTCGGTATACCGATGTTAACTTCATCCTAGCTAGAAAGATGCTCTCATTTCTACTACATAAGAACCATATTGTGTTTACGTCATTAGACAGAAAGTTTGCTACATTAGCATTTTTTTTTTACTGGATTGGAATTATGCCAATGTATAATCTTGTAATCTACGTGGCTTGCTGAATATTGCTGAGTTAGCAATACATCGCGTAATGTACAATGCCCTTTGCTTGTAACGGCATTCACTTTTATTCCATTAATATATAGTTGTGATTTAGAAATAAATGAAATTAATTTTAATATATTTAGAAAAATTACTATAATATAAATTAGTGAAAAATTACTTAAATTAATACAATTTAGAGCAAATGCCAATCTTATTACGTTTACTAAAAATTCTGTCCTAATACATATATAATTTTTAAAATGAAATTAAAATTAGAAAATGAATTGTGAAAAGACGTATTAATACATGAGGCAAATACAATAAAATTTCTAACATGTAACCACTTTTTCCGATAGAGAAGTGAAGAAGGTGAAATATGCATAGATGTTAGAGATTGCTGGAAAACTGTGTCCGGGTGATGAATTTCCTTTCGCCTGGAATGTGGCTATTTCAGTGAACAAAGAAAGCAGCTACTACCCAAGCAATACTGTACGAAACCAAATATTCCAAACTTTAAGGAATTACTGTGTTATGAGAAACTTAGAATTTTAAGAAATCGATCTAAATGATTGATATTTTTTTTGAAATTTCCGTTATCTTACTGGATGTGTGTATTATTCTTTCCTTTTTTATTTTATATTTTTAAGGAAGGGAAAGGTACCACTTGTTAACCATTGTAAAGTTATGATTTTGCTAGAAATTACTGTGTTTCATATTAGAAATTGTTAGCCTGTCTTCCCAAATATACCAATATCTGTATAATAAAGTTTCAAGATTATTTTATTCCATCGAGGTTATGACTGTAATGATGTAATGATGCTGTCAATCTGAGTTAAACTGCATATACTTGACAAAATAATATTGATGTTCATGGCTGTTGTACATGTATGCAAAATGTGATACTAATATTTCCTCATGTTGTGTAATATTAGTATAATAAAGAATATGTCTATTTGTTGAAGTGAAATCGAGACTAGACTACACTTAACTAGGCCTGCTCAAAACTCCGATTCTACTACATATTCCTGGTATTGATTAATTAATTTTACTACATAATCCTGGTACTATTTCATTTTACATCGGCTTGCTAAATCAAATGTTTTTGTTTTCTGTTTAGTACTATGTCGTTTTGATCACGCCCGTAATTAATATGGTTTTAATGAAAGAACACTATTTTGTTCGTTCCTAATTCAAATCTAAACTCGCCCACTGAGCTCCGAGTGAAGTTTTGTTTTATTATGCCTGCCGTAATTATATATCCAACTCAAGAGTACTGAGAATATAAGCGCTGCATAAAATGTTTACATTATTTTTTGTTTGTATTGTTTATGTCTTTCCGTTTGATGATTCTAAATTTGGCAGGCTTGTTTTTGATTGGGTTTTAAATTTACTCATCAAGCAGGTAGTTGATCTGGCAAGTGGTGAGAGTGACATTAGTAGTTTACGAATTCCTACAGACGATTACCTGTTTTTTGTTCATCTATGGTCGCTCTCGCCCCATTAGCTATCTTCCATCTATGCTACGTTAGGTAAAAGTTCCTATTGCGAAAGTCGAAGGTGGTCAGAGTAGATGAATCTCCCAATACATGTTCGTCGATAATGAGGTGTTCATACCGGAAAGGTGTGTCAAGATGCCAAATAGAAACAAAGTTAATTGTAAAGCTATCGTTAGAGACGTTATTATGCTGTCGTTATTTACCGTTCAACTCTACGCTGTGCGCACGCTCTTCCAGCTCGATTCACTTAGTCTTAATGGGATAAAATCGGCACCTTGTCGCACATTTCTTTAACTTCAATAGTGATATTGCACTCCAGCACATTAAAAGGCAAATCTTCGTTTTAGATGCGTATTGTAGAGTAATTTGTTTTTTTTTCTTTTCTTTTTCACTTTTGTGCGTTCTTATATTAATTGCTTCAATACATAAAACATTGTATTTATATCATCGTCAAAAGTGTTCTGTTGTGAATCCGCAATCGATTTAGATGGTGATACAACATGGCAGCTCGTGATCATTAATTCGAACTTGATATGTAGCAAAGACCAACAATTGTAACTGGCAATGCATGAAAATGACTAATCTCGACCACCTTAGATGTTGTAACTGCACAAAAAAACACCACACAAACCATGCTAGCACAAACCAACACCACGAAAAAGTAGAGTCAAAGCCCGTGCACAATTAAGTCCAGGATGCTAACAAAACAGAAGTAGATGTATCGGGGTTTTGAATGACTATCACAATTACCCATTGTTCCCTCTTTTGGCTGAGAGTGCTAATGTGGGAGCGTTAAACGACAAAAGAACGTGACCGCTATAACAATAACAGGCACCACCAATAGTGATACATATCATGCCAATTATAGCGGTTGGTATTTCCAAAGCGTATTCTGCGAGTGTTACATCATCCACGTTACCGTTAGTATCCATTATTTCTTACTACTTGTTCAGGTTTGGCTGTGTGGAGGACGCGTGTGGAGGGGGAGATGTATTTGTGCTTATACTAAACAGCAGCAAAGAGGGTGGACAGACCGAAACTATTTCAAGCAAACCGAAACTATTTCAAACAAAGTCCTAAAGGATTTCAGCAAAGAGGGTGGACAGACCTAAACTATTTCAAACAAAATCCTAAAGGATTTCAAACCGAAACCAATTCAGGCAGACAAAAAAAAGAGAATAGGTTTCGGTTTGTCACGCTATTGAGACTCTGTCTCCAGACAGACCCGACACTGATTGCGTTTTGGACAAGAATTGAAAATCCCTTCGATTTCAACCGAATATTTGATAAGTCCGACACGATATCTTGATCTCGGGCCGTGCAAATTTATCGTTACAAATCCATGTGGAATTGACTGAGCGTGACTAAAGAAATTTTTAAAGAGATTATAATCCATATATCCACTGCACCAGGTCTGGTGAACATTTCGTAGCGTATGAATGTCAACTCCATTAAATACAGCAAGAATATTACCATTTTCCCTGATCACTTTTGGTATTTGTGTATACATCTGAGTGACATATATCACATCGGTATTTTTATGCCTACCTCTGGAAAATATTCTGGCAGGGTTTGCTTGTCAATCTAATATCACATCATCATATACTGTTAATACTTCTATCAAAAGAATCAACACTCGGTGCTTCTTCGATATCGGTTATAAACTCAATAATATCCTCATCGATTTCCGATTTTGCATTCTCGTTAAAATAGTTTAACACCTCGTAACATCGCTGATCGTCTACACTCGGGGCTATCAAATATAATTTATCACATTTCTTCCATCTCGTTATCAAATTAGATAACAACTGCGTCTTGCCACTTCCAGATGGTCCGATTATAATTATGCGAATAAGAATTTGGTATCGCTGCATGATGATCAACTGGTTCTCGTGTTTTTGTCTCCGAAAAATCAAATTACATTCATGTTATTATAAATAAATTATGGATCTATATTGTGTGAAATGTAAGAAGCGTACTAACACAAATGACTACGATTACAACTAAATATAACAGATGAGCACTTGCTGGTAAGTGTGTAAAATGTGTTACCAAAAAATTTAGATTTGTTTCGCTTGATAAAATCAAGGATTTATTTTAAAAAACGAGGCGGTGTTATTGCAGCCCAGTTAGTTAAATTACCAGGAACACCATGGGCAAAATATCTGGGAAAAACATCTTCCAGGATATAGTCATTGTGGACCCGGGACCAGACTCGATATCCGACTCGATGATCATAACCAAAATCCCGACCCGGTGAAAACCAAATAAACGCCATTGATAAGGCGTGTCATGCTCATGATGTTGCGTATAAAAGCAGCAATCTGCAACACAGACATATCGCAGATGTAAAATTAATTCATGCGTTAAATTCTATCACTGATAAATCCTTCAAAGAAAAGTTGGCTTCATGGTTGATAAAATCGGCGATGAAAAGTAAATTGATGTTGGGTGCTGGTAATTAATAACATTATGGAATCTATTTATTATTCCCTAAGAGGATACTGGAGGGGTAAATCAGCAATCAATAAACTCGCTCGCGCTGCAAAGGTGAAAAATACCATTGAAGCGGATTGGTTATCCAAACAGGCGATATGGCAAATTTATCTACCACCGCCTAAACAAATTAACTTCTCGCATTGTTTTGTCAGCGTCCCTAATGAAGTTCATCAAGCTGATATATTATTTCTGCCGCATGATGGTGTTTACAAGTATGCGCTAACCGTAGTTAATGTTGCGAGTCGATACAAACAAGCAGAACCATTAAAGACAAAATCATCAACTGAAGTGGCTTCTGCATTTGAAAGGATTTATCGACGAGGTCCTCTGCATTGGCCAAATCTATTACAAGTTGATCCTGGCAAGGAATTTCAGGGTGCAGTGTTATCAACAATGAAGCATCATTATGTCACCATCAAACGAGGACATACTGTATTACATTGCGATCAGGCAATTGTTGAACGATTTGCTGAGTGGTTAGTTGGATATCAATATGCGAATGTATTTATTCAGGATAAACGATCTCGTGAATGGGTCAAGAGATTACCAGGCGTGATTACCGCGCTAAATAATGAGATTACTCGAACAATTAATATGAAACCTAACAACGCGATTTAAAAAGTATATACCCATGAAACCACAAAATGATTTTTCAAAACAACCTATACACGGCAATGTAACTGTTAGATATTTATATGAACCAGGAGAGCTTGAAGATGGCAAAAAAAAAAAAGACCTACTGATCCTATTTGGAGTGTCACTACACATAAAATTTCTAGCATAACACGATCCACGGGTAGACTGCCAGTCTATAGATTGGATTCAACTGCTCCTCAGCGAGGACTTACTCGTGAACAACTACAAGTGATACCAGAGGATATTCAATTACCGCCGCGTGGTCTTAACTAGCACCTCTTCGTCTGTTGCACTCAAGACAAGTCAGCATCACATTATCTCTGGTACGACCAATACTGCTATGCATTCTGTCTACGGTAAATTGGCTGGGGTCTTTATCCGACCAACACCAACGTATTATACGATTACAACTCACGCAGCGATTATTCTGTTGTTGTTTTAGTGTAATTATAAATTTGGCATCAATGTCAAATTTTCTGTTACTTTTTTTATCCTGCTGTTTATAACCAGTGATTTTTTTCTTCTGATTATCATTGCTGCTGGTGTCATTATAATCTAAAACAACTCTTCGAACTTGATTTATTCTTCGTACTCTGGATACTGCAAGATACCCTAAATTCGACCACTCGATGCGATTATCTATGATCCAAACAATTGTATCCGATATAGTGAACCCCTGCGAAGAATGTATCGTCGCAGCGTATCCTAGCTTCCATAGGGATTTTTCAGCGCGCATGCATCTTCGACAACACTGTATCAATCAACACAGTATCATTTAATACGAGAATTTTCTTCCTTGACTCTGTCATGCCTGGAATATCAACTTCGATATTTTGTCCTTGTGTATCCTTGGGTCTATAACACAATGGAACTGGAAGAGTTGCAAATTTTTCTTTATGCCTGTAAAATAACGTCATCTGAAGTGTATCTCTGACTATCTTTCTACTTGTCACTATCAAATAGTTTGGTCTCCACGCTTCCCAGAAATCATTTAATGGGGTTTTTGAAATTATTTCACGCGCTATTTCACATTGGATTCTATCCAGTTGTAATCTGATTAATTTCTTGAACTCGCGTAATTCATTATCAAGTTATCTATGATCAGTACTAGTTTCTTCATAATAGTCTACAAAATTCTTCAGCCAATTATGTGGGGACAAACCGAAAAATGGTGGTGGTTGACCATGATCGCCACACATTATCACTTTTGTATTCGCTAGCAATAACCACTCGAGAAACCTTTGTAATACATCTAACGACACTGTGCATATCTCATCCCAAATGAGGATTTCGGGAATATATTTTTCGCCCATTCGATCAGGAGTCCATTCGTCAAATTTCCATCGAAAAAAACTGATGAGTGCAAACATTAATTCCTCGATGTTTCATCTCTCTTGCAAGTCTGTGTGTTTGTGTTATTACAATCATGTTTGATTTCCCTCGAAATAATTCGATTGCACGAGTCGTCTTCCCTGACCCACCACAGCCGTTTAAGTAACTGGTTTATATCTACATATTGGATCAAATATCGAAGTTTCATTAGGTAGTTCTGATATCTGATTATTTTTCAAATAATTGTTTTCAATTGTAACATCTGCTGATTTGGAATAATCACGCAGTATTTCCTTTTTAATTCTTCATGACCCCCAACTCTCAACGGAATTTGTGAATTCAGCTACTGCTTCTTTATGTTTTATATGACATAAAATGAATCAGTGGCGACTTTAACTGCGGATTCAGGAAATCTATTTATCATCGAAAGTAAAATAATAGAAGCATAAACTAGCATAGACGACCTTAAGTAAGTATACTGAGGATTTTCTCCGTCGTTATAAGTAACAACTGTACCGAATTTGGTTCCATCTGACAAGAAAGCGTCTTTACGATTAACATATATACCCCTAGATGTTACATCTGCGATTATAAAATCGTATTCAGCATCATCTATAATCAACCGCGAAGAATGTCGTATATGGTCGTATTTTCTACCTTGTGTAAATGTACCAATTATTCTTCTACAGAGATCTTTTGTGTGTTTATTTCTAACTTGAAAGATTTCTTTGGACCATTTCACGATATATTCTTCATCTAAATTAGGAAATTGTTTTTTGTTTTCGCTGATTATAATATCTAGACTATCGGGTTGTGGTAACCAGACTTCAGTTTGTTTTCGATATGATATAATTGCTTCCCAGATAATCAGCGATATCAGCATTTTCGAATCAATTGTATACCGTAATAACACTATTGGCATCTAGTGATTTTCAGAGATGTGTCTACCAAACCAAACATAACAACACGGATGAAGTCCTTTAGCAAATTCAAATGATACCATACGAGCGAATCCGGTTAAATCAAAATCTGGCAGTGGTTCATTAATCACAACACGGGTCATCTCATGTGTGGGATGCCCAAATCGTTTAAAATACTCAGAGCATTCTCTGTACCCGAGAAAACTCCCTGGATTAAACGCAATCATATCAATCGAAATAATACTTTGTGGGTCATAGTTTGTATTCCATAATCCACCATGGCCATAATTAACACAACTATCTTGGATATCCGATAAAAATTCTGCTCTTGTTGGTTTCCATAGATTTATTTTTCTCGTGAAATGAGCTGCAACTGACGGTATTGTAAAAACAGTTTGTCAGTAATTGTTTGTCGTGTTCCTTTGAAATACCAATAGCTACTTTTTTTTATCTCATTATGGGGAGCTTCAGTACGATATAATTCGTCATTGGATTTTTAAAATTGATCGAATTTTACCCTCTTCGTTTTCAAAACTCTGAAATAACCACACTGACACAGAATCGTTTTACTTGACTGAGAAATAAAATCAAAAAAATTTCCCGTGTAATATTTTATTGTTATTTCCCGCGGATGTCCATTCGTGTGCATTATGGTCAATAATTTTGATTGGAGATCCTCTCGATTTATATTTCGGTTCATATAATATCTCGCCTGTTACTGTTTCTACGGATATTGGGAATTTTAGTATCCGTTCTAACGCGGCCACGTTTTGAAATGTTGCTCCTCTCTCTTTAACTGTTAATCTCCATTCATTTCTTTTTTTTGCGTCTAGATCCGTCAATTTGTTTCCATGCAACGCATTTGTAAAATGCTCTATTATTCGTTCTGCTACGCAATTCAGCGACGAATATTTCATGGGTTTTAATTGCTCAATACTCGGTTTACCATTTTACGGATAAATTCCATAAACATCCGCGGTTACAGGATAGGATCTCTCGTAATACGGTTTGTCAATCCCAGTCAGAATTCCTGGTTTGGAATCCTGACTCACAGTGACAGTTCTCTTATTTTTGAGGATGAGTTCAGATTTGTCGCGTATAATCCAATTCCCCGTTTATGAGCGGATAATGAATTTCACTCTATAAAAATACTTTTTCTGGTCAAGATGCGAGATTATCACTGCTGTTCTTTCGTTGTTCATGGTAGCGTCAACACTACCATCAATTCGAAATGTTGAACAACAATGAGATGCTCCGTCGCGCTTGAATTCATTAAAACCATCACGGATTCTACCTATCATGCTCCTATCACTTATTAGACTCTTTGATACATCAGTGGAGACTCTATCGAGATTGAATTTAACATTTTTCCAAGGCGTAATTTTTGATAATCTCTCGAACTCCTCCATATTATAATTAAAACAAGTATTTAAATAAAGAATTTATTATATAATGAATACTTGCAAATGGCTTATGATAGGATGAGTAACCGCTTGTAACAAATCATGCAGAAATGAATTATGTGAATATCATTTACAAAGCGTACGTCGTGGAAGTTTAGGGCCTTGACCATGCATACGATGTGGGGTAGGTGTGCGTGGTAAGTCGCAGTTGTGTCTCAATTGTGGTGGTAAGCGATACAGAGAGTTAAAGCGCTATTATGATAAAAGAATCAAGAACTCCATTAAAGATTCCATCAAAGATTCCGTCAATGACTCTGACTGTGTCAGCGTCAGGGACAAAATCATAAGAACACCTCAAGACTACATTGATAGATTCTCAAGTAGTAATTAAACTAAATAATTAATCAGACAAATAATATTATAGTATATAAATGAACCAAGAATTTCAACCACATCCCGTGATTACCAATTATGAAGCATCTTGTGATGGTATTGTCAGACACCGCAGACTGAAGAAACCATTAGGATTTGATAATGGTCTTGGATATTTGATGTTTACTGCTGGAGGGAAAAATATTACTGTCACAGAATCGCATACGAGAGGTTCCATGGATTGATAAATATGGATTTATAATCGATCATATTGATTCCAGTCCTAAGCACAATTCTTTATCGAATATACAGTTTATTACACAAAGTGAAAACACCAAACGAGGAGGGACTGGAAAACACTCGAAAAATGCGAAACCTATAAAATCATTTAATACACAAAATAATGAAGAAAGAGTATTTAAATAAGTGACTGAAGCCGGTAGGTATTTTGATATTTGCGCACCCTCGGTACGAAAAGTAGCAGAACGAACATATCAATCTGCTTTTTCTAACAAAATTCAAAATAAAATTCAATTCGTATATACCTGAATTATTATATGTAGCATTAAGGGGAATAATTCGTGTTGCTTGTGTATACGGTTTATGAAACAACGATAACAAAGTTCTGGATTACTCGTGTGGGCTTGTTATATTTTTTGAAACAGATAACTGTCACCGGATCTCAATGGGATTTTTTGATGACTCATGGAGTAACTGAATGGCTTTTTTTGGTGTGGTTTATATACACATTCCGTTAAACCCTTCACGTGATACACTTATATTATATTTAAAATTATAGACTTGTAGATTACGAAAACTAGTGTATTCCAAACACGGTTGGGATCTCGTTCTGTGGCCCATCGTTCGAATTTCGTGGCAGGCACGGTACCGATCGGAAGGTTTTTCTATATATAATTGGGGCTTTAAGCCATTCGAAATTCAACCATGTAATGAGGCAGCTGATATCTGCAGACGACTATTTGAGGGCGGTATCATGGATATTAGTGTATACCGAGAGTTTATTGTTGAGCTAGCGGACGGTTACCACAGTGATTAATCACTGATTAGATAAATAGCATTTAAAAAAGATGATCATACACTACAACCACAATAAACCAACCATGACTTACGTAGTAAACTTACGATTGCCTGTTTATAGAGCATACTGTGGAGACGGTCTCAGCAATACCATTGCAGGAAGTTTTGCAAGAATGGCTCCTAAAATAGCACCAATCGCAAAACAGTTATCAATGAAAGCTATTATAATTGTTGTTCGTGATAAGGGTATTAGCGCTGTGGTGATGTTCCCAGTAAAGCAATTGCGGCGGCTAAGGAAAAACTGCTAGCGTTAGCTCGGCGACGAAACAAACCAATGACTTTGTCATCGCTGACGAAATCACTGGCGGGACCACTACCATCTACGGAAATTATGCCTGCAAGTATTAGCAAAATAATAAACAACGCGGTGGAGCAGAATATATCATCACGGATAAATGATGGATATGACACTCAGGGAAATATTATTGCAAATATGATAGCGGGATGTGGTTTGATCAACAAATATATAATAATATGTTCCAATCGGCTCCTGACCCAGCGTTTGATTTAGATGCCCCAGCACTCAAGAATGATTCTGTACACGATTGTCAATTCTATTTCTATCATGCAGTACAACCGGACCTTCGATCAAGAATCGAACTTCAGGTCCATGATACCAGCAAATACTTTCTACCCGCTGAAGCATTTATTGAAGTAAAAGGAGTATTCGTAACAAATGTTTCAGCAGATACGACATACGCAGATGACCCAATTGTTCGAGTTGGTTTTATCTATAATGGTATCATGGCGCTATTCGAGAGTGCTAGATATATGATTCATGGAAGAGAAATTGAATCTATAGAGCGTGAGGTTAATGTTGCCACAATAATAGTGGGGTTAGCAAGATATTCTAATGATTATACAAGATCGGCAGGTCCATCTATGATGTTCTCTAAGGATGTTATTAATCGCGCTGAACACATTCCGTATACTAAATTGCATACACCAAGAGCTACTGCATTTGATCCACAACCCGATTCTCCTGAACACGAGGATAGACCAGCTGGTACCTTTAATATTATAGAAAGTACTAATCCTAATTACAACCTAGGGTTTGCAACATGCGTAGCAATGTTGAAAGGACAGCGTCGACAATATTCATGCGCGATTCTACTGCGTCATATTTTCGGATTTTGCAGAAATGTTAGAAAAGTTATCTTTGCAACGAAGCATACAGTAGTACTCGTGCGAAAGGGTGGTGATAATGATGCAATTTGGCGTGATGCTGGTGTTGCTGCTGGTAAAGTCATTATATTAAAACTATCATTGTGGATGCCAGTAGTGACTCCATCAATCACCATGGAAGAAAGATTACTATCATTTATGGATCATGGAGGAAAATCATTGCTATCAAGGCTAACAACAACAACATATACCATGGATTTTAATAATAATGGTACACTTACATGGCACCTGGCATTAAAACAAGGTTTCAGCTCCGCGTCATATATTTATTGCGTTACAGGATAATGCGCGATTAAACTCTCAGGAACGGAGTCATATAGTATTTGATCAAATAGGTGTTAAATTAAGTATCATAATACTTGATTACGGAACCAACCAAATAGCACGCGCGTATCATCGTTTGTTAACATTTATGGGTCGCGATAATAATGTGGATACTGGTCTGCAAATATCACAATTTGATTTTAAAAATCGATATCCCATCTATTACTTCTCGCTGAAACATTTTGATTAAACCAGACAATCCGTAGTCGACATACACTGCAGAGCTCGTGTAACTAGTCCGGATGTAATTGGTGTTGTCACTATCCCAAATTACAGAACAGTTGATGTCATACTCAGTGACAAGTCAATGCTTCTCGAAGGTGTTGGTGGACGAATGAGAGTAGTTGACGCACCAGTAGAAATAATGTTGTAGACAATTAGATCAATCTGTTATTAAATAAAATGTCATATAGCCATGTTAGTGTATGTTAACTCCTGGTCAAAGTAAAGAATTGCAATCGGAATCAACTAAAAAATGTGGAACCACAATATTGCTGAAGCACATTCAGATGTCTGGTGGTCAGAATAAAATGTCTTTGACAATTCGTCAGATGAAACACTTCAATGATGCCATCAAAGATAAAAAAGATGTTCAGGTTACTCTATCTGCGGCCGCAATTAAGAACATGATAAAATCAGGTAGTTGATTGCAGCCGCATCCCCAGCGGTAGCAAAAGCCGCCGCTCTAGGAGCCGTTGGTTCAGTGGCAGGGATGGCACTAAAGAAAGCAACAGGACAGGGATACCAAAAAAAAAGAAACGATCAGGAAAGGGTCTAAGATTACCAGGAACTCCGTATTCATGATACGGCGGAAAGGGCCTGAGACTAGGAACAGCTTACTAACGATAGTTCCAATGTCAAATTTTGATTTACTCGATGCTGCTAAAAAAAACTAGCGGTAAAAAACTTTAAAGGTGTCTTTATGAGAGATCTATTACCAAAACAACCAAACAACACTGAAACCGGTATCATTAATCTCGATAGCAGCACCGGACCTGGAACTCACTGGGTCGCATACGCGATGGACCCACGTGTGATGATCTATTTCGATTCATATGGATTAGCGCCGCCTAAAGAGTTTATGCGTTATATGAACCACTTAAAAACTCCTATCTGGTATTCCACGCTACCAACACAGAAAATGAATGACCTACAAATATATGGCATAGAAGTATTAAATGTCCTCGACGCTATTTCATCATCGGGGAAAACACCACATAAAACCGTACACGAATATACGAGTAATCGCTTTTTAGAGAGAAATTATATAAAATAACATGATTGATATTTGGGGGAGATCTCTATCAAGCCTGAGAAAACCCACCGCGTAAAAATCTGCAACCGGTGATGTCAAAAAATAATCGAAGATGAAATATCTGAGATGTTAAACCTCGCAAGTGTTGATCCCAATGAAATAGTTGTCAGGGTAAATTGAAAACGAGTAATGTTTCCCTTGATGATATCTTAGCTCAACGACGCAACGCAGTAGAAGATACTATCGCGTTGTTTTCCAAGGAAGGTAAACTCAAACCAGATGTTCTCATTTCGACGCTCACAGATAAATTAACAGCGCTCGGTGATAATTATTCATCAACGATAGAATTATTAAAAAAAACTACGCGATGAATATGACGACCATATAACTAAATTTAATCGGTTTTCTGAATTACAAAGAAGTATAATTGACAATATTGACAAACGTCTATTAGATTTCTTTGGAAATCCACCGGTGACCACACCGAAACTCACAGAGCTAAAAACAGCTATGTTAGAATTAGCAACACTCCAATCTAGGTATGGAGATCATGTTGAGAAATTTTCAACTTTTCGTAAAAATCTCATTGAAATTTTTTTTGGGGGGATCTCGTTAGACAAACTTGACATAAAACTCCCGGATATTAGAAAATCCATCGATGAGATGAAAAACACCATCGAGGCATTCAGAGATGATGTATCGAGGATGATAGAAAAAAAATTTAAAATTAAAAATTCCTCATGAGAAAACCAACTACGTAGTATACACTATTCAACACGGATCATTTACGTGGACACCACAAAATAACATATTAAATTTCACCGACTCAATTTAATATTTCATCAACGAGTTCATCTGGGGTCAACAATATGATAATCAATGATCGTCGACAAGGGAACAATTGAACAATTCACAATAATATCCACTGATAATAATTTGGTTAGGGTTTCAGTAACATAGTATGTGAAATTCGTAGCGGATTTAAGTAAACAACTTACTTGAAAACGCCAGCGTTTTAATTGCTAGCAATTTGAAATCTGTTGTAATAAATAAAATGTCATCATTGGCAACGTCACAGCAGTATCACTATGATCAGGTCAGAGAATTTCAAACTAAACTTAAAACACTCATTGAGGAGTATCAAGTAAAAATAAAAAAATACCGACGAAGAATTACCGCAGTTGATGTTACCGTGTACTCGGTATCAGGTGTAATTACTGAAGCCAGTATAATACTCTCCTCGGTGACAATGATTGCCCCGATAGCAGTTCCAATTTATATATCCGCGGCGACAACAATCGCGAGAAAAAAATATCATCGTGTAGCCAGCGCAAACTACAAGATTACGTAGTTAAGTTCCATGTTGTGTCATCCGCGTACTCCAATTTATCCTCCATGATATCGTCCTCCCTCGATGACACATTAATATCAGATAGTGAGTTTTCTGCGATGGTACGTGTTTATGATTACGCGATGTCAAAATTAGAAAAACAATACGAATATAATAACATTGGTCGCATCGCAAGAGCTACATCAACGAATAGCGGAAAACACAACCCCGATAAAAACCAGCATGATCTCAATAACATCAACCAGTACTGAATTAAACATTTAAACTCCCCGGGTATAATGTAAACCAATTAAAAAATCAAAAATCGATTTCCTCGATGAATACTTTCCACAAATACTCGCCGCATGCAAGAAAATGCCACAACAAACAACTATCTTCAAACATAATAACGACTCAGACGGGAGTGGTAGGCATATCGCTCCTCAAAACGTCAATATATCCTCGGTGATTTCAGTGAATTTAGTATGTGAAGTCATCGAAGGAAGTTACCAAATAAATCTCGAAAGTTCAAATCAAGCCTAGCAGGGATATGTTTTATATTCATTTGCACCAACAGCTCCACCCGGATTTTTAATCATTGGGGATCCAACTAATCCAGTGTATATGCGATGTCATAATGATTCATTAACGAGAATTAATTTCAAACTCACTGACCAGTCCAATAACCTAATTGATATACGAGGTGAGGTCTTACAAATTAGTCTGTTTGTGAAATCCTAAAGAGTTTTACCATAACAATTCGTCTCCAAAACGCAATCAGCGTCTCGTCTGTCTGGAAACAGAGTCTCAATAGCGTGACAAAACGAAACCATTTCTCTTTTTGTTTTGTCTGCCTCAATTGGTTTCGGTTTGAAATCCTTTAGGACTTTGTTTGAAATAGTTTCGGTTTGCTTGAAATAGTTTAGGTCTGTCCACCCTCTTTGCTGAAATCCTTTAAGACTTTGTTTGAAATAGTTTCGGTCTGTCCGCACTCTTTGCTGCTTAAACATCAACACCGTTCGAATTCAGGCTGTATCGATATCCTGTCTACGAAAGAGCATTCCAGCCGATTGGAGAGGATTGTTTCCTGATTGATAATTTTGTTGATGCTCTCCTGAATATCAGTCAAATGGCTGCGAAGTGACATACTTACATCGTTGTTAATGTTTCGTTGATTGTCGGTTGCCATCTCCAAATCTGCAGTGCTTTTCCGTTTCTCCTCAAGCTACGTTTCGCCTTTGGCTTCATTCTAGTGTTTCCTTTCTGCAATTAAATCTACTTTTAGCTCTACAGTCTTAGCGGATGTAACCGAAAAATTACCAATATTCATCTGAAGTATTTTACTAAGATCAAGACTTTTCATTGAAGTAGTGATAGAGAGATGCAAAGCTCATAGCCCCCAGTCAGCGATGCCGACAGTTAAATTACTAAAAACATAAACGGTGAAATTAAATAAACAACAATTTAATATAGCTCAATAACATACAGTCATTCCTCTAATGAAATTCAATATTTAAATATCTATCACTCATCGTTCACTCGACCAAATGCCGGCCTATTTCATCATCTGACTTGTGTGATAGATTTTCCTGTTCAGTGTTCCTACTAATCTGTATTATGCCTGTTCTTGACTGGTACTCCAGTACCCCTCTAGTCCATCAAAGTCTGCCTCTGTTCTCTACTTTTCTCGTCTCCCAGAAACTGTTTTGGGACCAACTGCACTATGGTATATCCCTCTATCTTCTACAGCCCCTCTGATCCCTAAAAACGTCCTATTGGAAGTATTGGAGTAGCTTATAACTTTCTGCAAGATGGTTTAGTGAATACTGACGTTTAGTTTTCAAGACACTAGATTTACGCTTGCGATTCCAATGGTGGCCACGCCTTGCTCAGCTAGATGTCGATGCACCCACGGTCAACATAATTAACAGATGCTGCCAACTCCAGGGCAGTCTGTCAAGGGTGGATTTATGTCGCTTACTTGATGTTCCTTTTGAAGCCAACATCGGGTTTGTAACAATTACCAGCGAATCGCGCCAGTCACGAGATCATATGACCATGTTACATACACTGGCTTTGACCCCTCATTGTTCACAAGGTTGACCTCGCAATTTTTATTAGGACGGATTATTAGCCTCAGGGTCTAGCATATTCATGTTGCAATCTGGTTATTCTTCCTTACTTACAACGTGACACATATAAACCGAACTCAGGTGATCGATATTTACCTTGTCTTACCCCATATACCCAAGACACTTAATTGACCATGATGTTGTACTCCGAGGATTAGAAGTTTGGTAATAGATGACTGGTAAGCACGTATTTAATTGCTGAGATTTTGTCGGTAGGACATACTAAATTAAACAAGATATTATTACCGTGTGTAGGTTAGACTGGAAGAGACCAGCAAATTACAACGCATAGTGCATCGTGGAACTTTTCAACCTCGATCTATTTGAGAAATTCTTTGAACACCAGTATGCTCAGGAAATGTTGCTTTGCCCTGTTGACTACAAGCGCGGGCCAGTTTAGAAATGCCTGCACTCAGATACCCTGACTAAGTGCCTATTTGCACCTGGAGAACTGTAAGGCAGACAAAGTTGCACCATCGATTCTGTGTGGTCCGTTATGTTCTACTTTAGCAATGATCTTTCCTCCCGAGAAGACACAGTGTTATCACGGTAAAAACAGTGTGATCTTAGGAAAATATGTTTTGGCGAGTTACAGTGATCGGTAAACTCAACCCCCAATATACACAACTCCATGCCCTACGACCAAGAGTGCACGCTGTTAACGTTCATGTTGCTTGGTGTGTTATTCACCGTGTCATTTTTAGATCTAAAGATAATACGGAAATTGACATCTGCTGTCACCATATCGCCGTCTCGATAGTACGCCACGGCGACAGGTTAAGGCTGCTTGCAAGCATGAAGCTAACAACCTGCATATTCAGACCAAATATAAATTCATATCACGCTCCTCATAAACAATTATTACACACCAACACGAGGAGAGACAAGAGTTTCGCCTGAAAAAAATCTTAATGGTTGAAAACTCTGTACCCACAGAGGTTGAACAGTTACGTAGACTTACAAAGAGACCGGTGCACAGTAAAATAATGGATGATGTTGACGATACTTGGTACTCGAAATCAAAATAATATATAGTTCACAAAATGCATGCAGTTTGGTTGTCAACACTATTGGCATAAAACACATTGTTTGCCTTTGGATCCTCCCAAACAGATATTGAAAGGTTGCATAATAAGCAGCAACATTATTGGAATAACAATGTCCTCCTGACTCGATTAATAAACCCAATGTGCCTCTGTACGATGCGGCCATCTCATAATGGGCACAAAAAATGCAAAGCTTGCTTTATAGGACATTTGAAAGATTATTTGAATTATAAGGAATTCCGTAAATAATTCAAACTTAATAATAGTTACACCTAGAAGATGAAGTGAAAGTAACTATTCTTGTGTATGTGTGTAGTTAACCAGTTTTGACTCAAGACTAAAACGCAATCGACTTTCATACGAGAATGTATTAAATCTAGCAAACAGGTATAAAAAGGACTTCAGCCTATGTTTAAGGTCCAGATTAAATTATGCTGTAAGTAGATCTCTAGTAGATCTTAAGCTTTTGGACCGCTACAGTTTGGGCAATTTAAGTGTCCGTCGGCACAGTTTAAACGTTTCAGTTTCTCATCTAGACCTTTTTGGATGGCCCGCAGGTGAAGAAACAAAAACAGTTTAAGAATTGTTTCAATCCTTTGGTGGCACATTCTGCGTATCTCATTAAGTACCTAACGGCGGAAGAACAATGATTTGGGAGCGGCGGGGATGGGGGCAGAAGCGTTTTTCATTGCTTGTCCTAACGCAACATAAATATGGAATATTGTATTAAGATGTTCGTCCCTATTTCATTTAGAATAATTAAATTCGATTCTCGCGTGTCTTCATGAAAATTATGCTATATGTGTGTCTGACAAATGGGTTTTCGTAATTCCCAAGCGAGATTTTCCCAATAATTGTAGAAGCAGTTGCATCGGCTGATGAAGTGATGTAGGATGCCATTGCGATGATAAGATGACAACATTTCACCTCACATTTACATGTTCATTTGCTTATTGAGTCATTAATGGTGTTACATTCTTTCTGTTTCTTTCTTTTTGAAGTATTCGGTGTTATTCAGGTTTGAGTGATTACAGAAAATTTCGTCTGGAAAACTTCTGAGACTGGCGAGACATCTAAGTAGTTTATTGTCGAAAATATTATATTGAAGCGCCATCTACCGATAACAGAGATCACTGAAATATTTTACCAAATTATCCTATGACAAAACTATAAAGGCGCCCCGCAAGAGCTTAGATGAACGAGACTATATTTCATTGAATATGCAAAGTCCAAGATGGCGGTGGAAGAAGAATTTTTATTTTGCAGTTGACTTGCATGTCTTCAAAACTGCTGACAAAATCGAAAGTAATGTTCATAAATTGACAAGATTAGTATTTACCATACAGAACAATAATATGACTACGATTTCGTTTCTGCATCATTGAATCTGTATTACTGAATTAAGAAAACAAGATAATAAAGTGACCAATGCTGAGATATTATTCTTAAATTTAGTTAGCAACAATAAAGGAAACATCACCCAAGAATATCAGTTGATACCCAAAGTTCAAAAACACAGCAACACTCCAAATGTAGAAGCTTATCACTATTCCTTTTGAATCCAACCCTGTTTCCCACTTGGCTTTCAGCATTAACACTTTATAGGGCAAAACAGATGTACTTTTAAAGTGGTCACATGAGTCTGAAGATGTTTAACCAGACAAAACATAAGACGAAAGGAAATCATCTAAAGGATGCGCAACTCAAACTTATGTATAACAGATAATTAATAATAAAAATACTACTACATTTACTACTACTACTACTACTACTACTACTACTACTACTACTACTACTACTACTACTACTACTGATGTTGCTGCTACTACTACTACTGCTACTAGTGACCTTCACCACCCACAACACAAACAAAATATGATAAGTGTTCTTTGCAAATCTGTTTTTGGTGATGATGACCACAATTATGGGTCAGTCTAAATCACAATTCAGTGCTTTTATGGCATTGTTTCAACTAAATTGTAAACATTAAAACGCCGTTCTTATTCATCATGACCAAGGTCATGAGCACAAAAGAACATCAGTCTAAATGATAACAGGAAATCATTATTCATTTGCAGCTTCTTTAAACACTCTACTGCATTTCTGGTAAACCATATATATGGTACGTAATTTTGTTTAATAACTAATCGATACAAAATAAATATATTTTGAATGCTTGAAATTTGTTAACTAAAACTGTTAAAGAACTCAACACACAAGGCAAAACAGTTTAAAATTTAAATATTATATGAAATCGATGGGGATAGTTTATTTTATTTATAGAGCTGAATTTCAACTCGGGCGGTGGTTATGAATTAAATATGTTCAGAAATTGAGAGCAGAGCGATCCTATAATCACATCTGTCTCGTATACACCCTGCACGTTGACTAGGGATTTGAGTGATAAAAATTGTAAACTAATAACGCGGTCTTGGTTCGGCATTTCGGTGACACCTTACAGAGGCGTTGTTGTGCTGCAGTGCGGTCGATGCGCTTTTGTTTGTAGCAACAACTAAACGTAATGGGACGCCATATCAGATTCGAATGTTATGGTAATCTTACTGTCGGGACCTGAAATTGCAAGGAATAGCAATAGCAAGTTAATTAAAAGTTAATATCATACAATATTACAATTTAAATTTAAATATAAAAAAAAACGATAGGGACAAACTTCGAAAGATTGATGATGCAAGTATGCTAGAAATACCTTTCAATAATATGTGATCCCTGAAGTACGAATTCAATTCAAGCAGACTTTGCAAAAATGAAATAGTATTTACATTTTTGGAAACTAAAGGATGAAAATATTTCATTATATATTAATATTATTATTAATTATTATTATTATTATTATTATTATTATTATTATTATTATTATTATTATTATTATTATTATTATTAACTTGTTGCTAGTGGTTGCAGCCTTCATCTCCAGCATTGTCTTCACGTACAATGGATAGGTAGGTCTGGACACGTACGACGGTTTATGGCGCATATGTAATGAGGATGTATACATTCCAGGGTGTACTCAGCTGAATGGATGGGCCAATGATTAGGACGATTTTCCAATAATAATACCATAAATATTTATTTGTATCCTATAGTTTGCATATGTTGGGTGAAAAAGACACGTGGGACGTATAAAAACGCAAACTGCAAGTTGAGTTAGTTCTCTTTTATGTATTTTCATTCATGAAGGATTCAGTCAAATAAATTATTAAATGAATGGGATTTTCAAGTTGTGATGCTGAATGACCTCAAACTAAATGGAGGCACATACTATAACGTGCTCTAGCAAATAGACTTTAAACGACTCTGTGTTCCATGCAAAATTAAATTTGTTCATGACCGACGCCTGACTAGTTAACTGCTGTTGTTAATGACATAAAGAAGATAGAGTAGGCGTTCATCATTTTACAATGAAATATGAACGTTTATTCTCAGAAAGTCCTCGCATGTTTTATTGTGTCAAAGCATGTTCATTTTTTCGAAGCCTTTCGAAGCAAGCATTTATCTGATCTGTATGCAATAATATATACGTTATATCTGATGCTTAAAAAATAAAGTATTTTGAATGAGAACCTAACGATTTGCTCATACACGCTTACATGTTAAGTGAAGATTACATGAAGGATATAAATGCTAATATCTAATGTTATGCATTTTGTGATTGCAAAGACTCTCCAAGAGTGTGGTATGGCTATAAAGGTTTGCGTAAAGTTTTCATACTTCATAATTATGGAATATTCAATATATGTTACTGTTTGTCCGATAAATAATATTAGCATGTTTCGAAAATTACACTTAATTTCACAAGAATCCATTATTGTGACTTAAAGGGTTTAGATACACGTGAATTTTAGGTAAATGATAACTAATCAGTTTCATTAGCAATGTTGTTAAAAGTACCATTGATCAGTTTCAATACATATACCGACTGGTTAAAATCGGAACTTATTTAAGACATTCGATTGTTTACACGTAGGAGATTAATCTCAATAGTATAAAATACACTAAACTTGTATACATATATTTTAAGACTTATCATCTTTCTTGAACCTTGCTCATGCAAATAAAAACTAAAACAATCACAATAAAAACTTCTAATTCCAGCTCGCGCCAATTGTTTACTGCTTTTCAGTTCTTGAGATCTGCAAGGAACACAAACACAATGCATCGAAAACGACACTTTAAGCAACATTTAATTTGTTATGTTTGGCACATCATTCACAATAGCACAGGTCTACATTTCATTGAAGTGAATGATGTTTTGAAAGTGATCTAAAAAGCAACAATGTCAATATCAGGAGGAAATTTGCGTTTCTTTTAAGTTTGAGATGGATGTGTGATCAAGTCTAACGGATAATATAGATAGTGTTGTCAAGTCTAACGGATAATGCAGATAGTGTTGTCAAGTCTAACGGATAATACAGATAGTGTTGTCAAGTCTAACGGATAATACAGATAGTGTTGTCAAGTCTAACGGATAATACAGATAGTGTTGTCAAGTCTAACGGATAATACAGATAGTGTTGTCAAGTCTAACGGATAATACAGATAGTGTTAAGTCTAACGGATAATACAGATAGTGTTGTCAAGTCTAACGGATAATACAGATAGTGTTGTCAAGTCTAACGGATAATACAGATAGTGTAGTCAAGTCTAACGGATAATACAGATAGTGTTGTCAAGTCTAACGGATAATATAGAAAGTGTAGATTCGTTTATATCTAGTTTAACTTGCAATACATTTGAAACGATACTGACTGACAGATTAAATGTAATGGTAATAATAGGTACACTGGTTAGTGCAGGCATACAGATAAATTTATTGGTAATAACCAGTACAATTGTTAATGTAGACTGATTCTTAATTTAATGGTAATAACCAGTACAATTGTTAATGTAGACTGATACTTAATTTAATGGTAATAACCAGTACAATTATTAATGCAGACTGACATATTAAATGTCACCGCCATAGCAAGTTGTTGTTGTAGGGTTAACGACATCTTTCCGCACAAATAGGTTATACATGGCGGTCAGTATTAATGGTGAAGGAAGAACCCCGGAAAGAACCACCGACCCACGAGAAGCTACTGGCAAGCTTTCTCACATACCCATATTGGCAGAATCTAAGACTCTTGAGAAGATCTAAGCGCGGTACAACAGCTATATTGATATGGCTACAAAAACAAAAACAAAATCACTAAGAAAGTAGAAAACATAACCAATGTTGAACATGTTATAGGTAGGAAACATTATTAGATCTTTAAGTTTTTTCTTGCAGTAGAAAAAGGCGAATATTAATAGCACACTTGAAATGGATCACTGTGTTTTTGTGTTTAATTTTAATAGGCAATTAGTTCCACGTTGCTGGGCCATGGTATGCAAAAGAACGTTGTCCAATTGACTTCGTTTTCAAAATGGGAACACTGTGTATACAATTGTCAGAAGATTAGCTTAAATAACTTGCTGGTGTGTACACAGGGGTCAGGCCAGATAGGTATGTTGGACTTGAGTCCGTCAGCGACATGTAGCACAGGGAACAAATTGTTTTGTTGTGATTCTGGATCGAATGGACATCCATTATAGAGCAGAGGGGAGGTGTACTCTGACCGTGGTACTCTAAAGGATGATCCGAGTAGCTGTGTTTCGAACGTTTTGAAGGTTCTGGAGTAGATATTAAGACTAACCAGACATAACTGAGTTACAATAGTCCTGTATTGAAATTACTAATGTACGCACGAGTGTTTTAATGGAGTCAATTTATATTGTGTTCTCAAGCTTATCTTAAATGGTATGTACCTTGTCACGGAAGAAACTTGCAAATAGGTCAAGAAGAAAATGTAGCAGGAAGTGGTGTACATTTGGTACTTGACTTAAGTGTGTTAGTTATCTCGAAGAGCTCATTGCAACTGAAAGTGTCTGTAATCTTTGTACGATAGTGGAATAATTTGACTAATGGACTATGTTTATGACGTTCTTCTTAGCAGCTTAATAGATTTGTTTATGTAAAGTGAGTCTGGTGGAAAGATAAAACCTCTCCACTTTAAGGCGGTCTCTCTTAGCAGTAAGAAGCTGGTCCCGAATACTGCTAAACCTTCTTTCAACTGAGAATTGCAACAATATAATGTTTAGTTTAACTTGCGTAAAGATGAACCATCTACTGCATTCTAACCGGTACTGCATCAAACAATGTGACATTAGAAGCATTGGAAATGTTGAACAATAATTTTGCCTGTGTAAAATGTTCTGTTTATTTGAAAGGACACTTATTCTTTGACTTGTAGATTGTAAGAAAAGTATAATTCACTTTTAAACGTTAATACTAGTTCTTCTTTGTTAGGGAGTATTTTTATGCACAACAAATGAAAAGTGCAACGTCTATCAGAATGCAAAAATTATTCGTTCTTCTTTCTATCTAATTAATTTTCACTGAAATAAAAACTTTATCATAAAAGAATTTCAGATGGGTAATGATTTGATATTAAGTTCATGAAACTCTTTGAATAATGTCGAGATATTGCTCGCAAAGGCTCGCAAAAGTTGAGCATTATTCAACTCGTTTCATAAATTCAAAATTAAGTCATTACCCATCTGAGATTCTTTTTATTATATATATATATATATATATATATATATATATATATGTATGTATGTGTGTGTGTGCGTGCGTGTGTGTGTGTGTGAATCTATTATGATACAGAGAAGATTTACGGCGATTCGTAATGTTACAACTGAACTCCTTCCAAGTAAATGTATTAAATTCTTTGAAAACAAATTTATTAACTAGAAATATGAATAAGGCAATATTATCCACCCAGATGTTAAATCGAGCTCCATTAGAAAAGAAATAGATTCGCCGTGCGATAATGCAACGTGAATGTCGGAATAATCGAACACTCCATTTCCTAAGTCCGGTTTAGGAGAGTTATAAGGAGTGTCATGTTTGATTGTAGAGTTGTGTAACGTTTGGAAATCAGCTACAACAGACTGTAAGATATACACATGTATCCATAGATGAGTTAAATCGATCTTCATATCTTACATATCATATTAATTAGGATAAATATGCCATCATTTGTATTTTAAACACTTCAAACAAAATATTGCATAACGTTTCGCTCAAAATATGGAGCGGCACTGATCCGACTGAATTCTTAAGTTGTTGTTAGATCTCTAAAAACTTAAAATGAATCTATGGTGCTTCTGATGAACTTGCGTTGTTTTTGCAAAAATATAATTAATGACAAACCCAAAATCAATCACTCAAATATCGAGTAACAGAGAATCTCGAAAACATCCAGGTGACTTAATGTTATCGATTCTACTGTTTTATGAGAGATATTCTAATGATTACCGAATTAGCTCAAGGACTATATTCTCTGCGAGAAAGCACAACTTCAAAAAGCATTTAAAGGTTTTGCAAAATTTGCGATTGTGACTTTGACTCGTTTTACATTTCAAAAAATTTCCATGCAGAATACAGCTAGATGTATAAATAGTTTGCGCTCGACAATGCGTAGTTTACACTATTTAAAATTTTCTTAAAGACGTCAGACCTTATTAGTATTTGGCAAAATTGTATGAACTTCTTTCCTGTCTTGTGTTATATTTTCCAACAAATTAGCAATGCTTTCTAAAGAACGTGTTGTAAAGTATTTATTTTGCTTGGGTGCTTACATGTTTTGCTTTGTCAATATAGTTTTATGTAACAAAATAAAATATAAACTTCTATATGGTCTTTTTGTATTTCTTCACTGCTTGATCATAATCACTAGACCGTTTGAGAGATATAGTAGTCATTTTACCACACTTAATCCCCAGTTGATACTTTATACTTCTGAGAATCCACTTGCTTAATTGCAACCCCACTAAACTTGGTGCATTTTGGCGATGAGACCGTAAACAGTGTGTCAACCTTATTTCAATTAAAGCGTCCTAGCCATGAGACCTTATACATTTTGTCAACCCTATTTCACTTAGAGCATCTTGGCCATGAGACCGTTAACAGTTTGTTAACCCTACTTCACTTAGAGTATCCTGGCCATGAGACTTTACACATTTTGTCAACCCTATTTCACTTATAGAATCCTGACCATGAGACCTTACACATATTGTCAACCCTATTTCACTTAGAGCATCTTGGCCATGAGACCGTTAACAGTTTGTTAACCCTACTTCACTTAGAGTATCCTGGCCATGAGACTTTACACATTTTGTCAACCCTATTTCACTTAGAGCATCTTGACCATGAGACCTTACACAGTAAGTCAACCCTATTTCACTTAGAACATCCTGTCAATGAGACCTACACATTATCTCAACCCTATTTCACTTAAAGCATCTTGACCACCAGACCGTAAACATTTTGTCAACCCTATTTCACATAGAGAATCCTGGCCATGACACCGTATACATTAATTCAACCCTATTTCACTTAGAGCGTCCTGGCCTAGAAACATTATACATTTTGTCAACCCTATTTCACTTAGAGCATCTTGACCATGAGACCGTAAACATTTTGTCAACCCTTTTTCACTTAGAGCATCTTGGCCTTGAAACTTTACATATTTTGTCAATCCTATTTCACTTCGAGCATCCTGGCTATGAGACTTTACACATTAAGTCAACCCTATTTCACTAAGAGCATCCTGGCGATGAGACCGTAAATATTTTGTCAACCCTGTTCCACTAAGAGCATCTTGACCATGAGACCTTACACATTAAGTCAACCCTTTTTCACTAAGAGCATCCTGGCGATGAGACCGTAAATATTTTGTCAACCCTGTTCCACTAAGAGCATCTTGACCATGAGACCTTACACATTAAGTCAACCCTTTTTCACTTAAAGCATCCTGGCCATGAGACCTTACACATTTTGTCAACCCTATTTCATTTAGAATATCTTGACCATGAGACCTTACACATTTTGTCAACCCTATTTCACTTAGAACATCTTGACCATGAGACCTTACACATTTTGTCAACCCTATTTCACTTAGAGTATCCCGGCAATGAGACCGTAAACATTTCTTCAATCACATTTCCCTTAAAGCACCCTGGCCATGAGACTTTATACATTTTGTCAACCCTATTTCACTTAGAGTATCTTGGCCATGAGACCGTCAACAGTTTGTTAACCCTATTTCACTTAGAGCATCCTGGGCATGAGACTTTACACATTTCTTCAACCCCATTTCCCTTAAAGCACCCAGGCCATGAGACTTTATACATTTTGTCAACCCTATTTCACTTAGAGCATCTTGGCCATGAGACCGTTAACAGTTTGTTAACCCTACTTCACTTAGAGTATCCTGGTCATGAGACCGTAAATATTTTGTCAACCCTATTTCACTTTAGAGCATCTTGACTATGAGACCTTACACATTTTGTCAACCCTATTTTACTTAGAGCATCTTGACCAAGAGACTTTACACATTTTGTCGAACTCTTTTTCACTTAGAGCAGCCTGGCCATGAGACCGTAAATATTTATATCGACACTATTCCACCTGAGCATACTGGTCAAAAGACCTTTCATATTTTATCAAATGGTACTGAACCCAAATCAAATACTACTAAACAAAACCATCCCCTACGAATAAAGAAAAGGGTGAAAAGAGAAAGGAAGAATATTTTAGAAATTTTAAATAGCAGATTTGTGCGAATATTACAGAGTCATAATCAGATATGGTAATTATTAAAAACAAATTGTTAAATATACTCAGACAAAATTATATATTTGTCATTATCATATATTTAGTATCTATATGAATATTTGTTTTTATCATCGTGATTTAGCCATCAAACGTGGCTGCCGCTACTAAAAATAGCTTCCGTTTCTTTACAATTAAACGACTGAATACAAAATGTAAAAAAGAAAATTAGCACCCCGAAAGCAAACTTTTCTATCTGTACATCGAAATCAACAGTCGGAGAAAATAATTTTCACATACTATCGTATTAGATTATACTTAAAAAACCTGAATAGAATGTGATTAACTATGTCTGTCACCTGGTAAATATGCACTAATATTATCTAATAAAAGTCGCGTCTTTCAATGACTTTTTAAAGAAACTTAACCGAATGCATTTTGTAGAAAAAGCTGATGAAAGGACTTTGTACGTTTGTGCGTATGATGCCAATGTGTAATCAAATATTGTTATGCTTTCTAAACCATATTACTGGAACTGCTGCTTTGTGATGTCCGTCTTAAGCTTGCATGTTCTAATTAGCAAAATCTTGTCTTTTATGGACCCAGTGTTTCCTAATGACAAAATGCATTCGATTGGTTAGAGATTCTTGACGACATTACTTGTGTGAATTCCACCCTAAACATGTATTCAACTTCTTAGCACCCACTGGTGCAATTTTAACCACATTTTGTTACAGCATTTGGCCAAGTTATTTTAAATTGGTAAAATTATGCAATGCCGTCTTTACATATGACCACCGATATTAAAACAAAGAATCCAATCTCCCACACTAAATTATTTTTGTTGTCTAGGTCAATTCAATATTTATAATGCTACGTTCCTATTTATGAGATGTTTTGAAGCCATCCATAATCCTGGCAGATATCCTACGTAATCTCTAAAAGCCTAAATTGTCAATCTAGGGATAAGCGTGACCTAATTTTTGCCACAAAGTGTCGTTTTCAGACAAATACCTTGATGGTCCGCGATTATTGCGGCTACAAGAATAGTCGTACTCCAAAAATTCAAGGGAGATAATTTACGAAGACATCGTCCATTGGAAACTTAGCTTTTGATGACGCAAATGAACAAAAAAGAGATTTAAGGGAATAGATTATATTCATCACTATAATAAACTTCTTATTTGCTTGTACAGTACTCGTAAAGAATTATTAGAATATAGTTATGTTATTGTTTCCTTGAGATGCTTTATTATTGTTACGTATATTTGAATGTATAAGATTTTAAGTTATATTTTACAGGAAGCATGTCATCAACCATAACAATTGACTGAATAATTTGCTGTGACAGTCTTCTCTTCGCTTCCGCAGTTCATTTAGTGTGTAATTGTTTCTAAGTTTAACTACTTTATGGATCCTGTCTGATGAATATTAAGTTCACCTCTTATAAAACGCCTAACATTACACCGAATGATTGGCTTTCATAAATACCTGACAACTCACTATGCATATTAAAATGTGTTGTAAACGCGTATTGATTATAGCTTGTCAACGTGTCTATTATAACTCAAGATGGATGCGAGAAAATGAAAATAATTAAAATAATGTTCGTTCAATGTGGCAGAGATTGCACACACACAGGGGAGTGACGCTTTTTACTTGAGGGATTACATTTCATATCCCCATGTTATGCTTGATCACGACGAAGATCGGCGAATGCTAAGCAAGTATTTATATTTGTGATAAACCAGTACTCAATATCTGTTGTAATAATCTATCCTCATGTTGCTACTACATTTTACAACGTAGCAAACAATCATGCACACAAAACAATAGCAACGAAATAGTTATGTATCATCAAATTGCTGCATACCAAGCAAGATAAATAAAATATTTCATTGCTCTTCTCATCTTCCAAATTAATAACAACTAAGAGATTAAATATATAGTCGTATATCTGTCGTTTTCTTTTCTTATGATTTTGTTATACGATCGAGAACTTTAAGCTTCTAAATGAACCAACAAGCCTCGGGTGGTCAAATGGTCTAAGTTGTTCATCTTTAGAAATCACTCACACATCTCATCTCTGTGAGCGTGAGTTATAATCTTGGATCGACCAGTAAAAGCATGTGCAATTGTTAGCCAATAGCTTCGCGTGGATTGGTGGTTCTTTCTAGGGGCATTCCTCGGTTCTCCATCGACACCCCATGCTCGCGTACAATTTTTATGAAGCATTACACCAATTAGGAGATCATGTGATGTATTTTGACACGGACAGCTGCATCTACCTGAATGGGAGGATACCGTTTAAAAGCCATGAGAGACGAGCATCCCGACAAGATTATAAGTTTTGTTGTGATAGTCCCAAAAAGTAACGATACGACTGCCGGGACCCCTAAATGAAATGCACACCGAGTGTAATGTGAAAGGATTGACTCTCATTTATCGTACCAGTCAAGTGGTGAACGTTTTGGTATTGAACGAAGCGTTGGAGTCCGGAGAGGATCATCACTTCAAAGTGACCCCCTACTAACATCACAAGATCGTTCGTTCAATAAAACACAAAAAAGGTCAGTCAGCCTTTGGAAAAAAGTGTATCAAATCGTGTTGGACAATCGAGTACATCTTCCCAACCACTTAATTTTACCTTGCGAACACAATGATATTGATCAGCATTTAAAAAGGAACGAATTAGACCAATATTTCAATGTGACTACCAGACTGTCATCGACATGAGAATTCCCGAAAGACCATTCCGGGTTGGCTCCTGTGTGACCGAGGCCTGTTGGTTAAGGAATGTAGACACAAAGAACATTAAAATATGTTCCTTGGACACCACACTTCCTTTACCAAAATGTTGTACAGTAAATGGTTTATATTCCACTTTGATTATTCTTAGTGTATTGCATCGATGTGATAAACCCTTTGACGTTATGTATGTTTGCCATTCATGTTTCATTTTAAAAAAATAAATAAAAAGTGTCGTGAAAAAGTCTAAAAACCCTTGTCTCTCCTGTCTTCGTTTCAAAGGTGACATTCCCCGAAACTCCAGCAAGGACGCAGTATAGAACCGATGGATCTTTTGCATTTGGATATGTAGTTTCAAGAAAGAAACGTATTTGCTGAACGAGGTGCATATCCGCATCAACTTAATCTAAGCAGTACCGTTTTCCATTGGATAGCCAACGACAACAAGTACAAAACAATCACGCAAGAAGCCAGACTCCACGTGCGACATGTGTAAGTGTTAGCTAAAGTGGGAAACGACATCAGTTACACATTGAGCAGAACGACAGCCAAGTATCTGATACGACGTGTGGAAGCGAAAACTTTCACCATTGCCGCTGGACTCCGATCCAAGATCGAAGATCATCTCTTCCAAAGACAGTTACTCAGGCGTTTAATAGTTGGCATCGTCAGCAACGATGCTCTCAACGGATCCGTCACTGATAATCTTTTCGAGTTAAGCACTATAGAGACTATAGACACTATTGGATGACACGTTCAGGATTGAAGTCAGTCATGATGGCAATACATTGTGTACCAGACACTCCGAACCTAATTTTGCCCAGAAGTTCTTGAGATTGTACATGTCCTTTTACAATGCCATGAGTCAGTTAGGGACCAACATCAACTATATCATTTCGTACAATGATTTTCCAGGAGACAACAGTTTTCTGTTGCCATTTATTTCACTCAAGAACGAGGTAGCGACTTGGGGGACATTTTTACCCTATATAATCAGGTCAACAGCGTGTGGAACGTCAGTTCGCAGAAGCTCTAACCGAAACGGTGAATGTAATCTTGTATATCGAATTGTATAAAACTCTAGAAGTCAACAGTTTGAGAGAAGTCATTCTTGACTATAGAAGTTATGATCGTGACTCTCCTAGAAAGAATCATAAAGTAGACAGATGGTTTTGTGACGATTATGGGTATCTCTTAGTTTTAACAAGGAAAGGTGAAGATATAGGGTCCAATGACCTCCATCACTGGAAGTTTAATTGGACTTCACAACATAATCAACCTTGTCAAAAAATAGTTTCTTTGATTTGTATGAATTGTTATATTTTATGTTGATTAAAGGTTAGTGTGATAAAAATGTTATGAAAAAGTAAGTGTTGATGGTTTGTGTAATTGTTGCTAACACTATATATGTTTTTGGACTTCTCTCTATTCCTCACCATGATATAGGCTTTAGCCTTCCAACCCTAAACACTGTCCGCTCTAAGCCATATAAAGCGATACGACCTCTAGTCTGTCCATCCATGGTTGACTCGTCAACCGATGAAGACGTCTTCAAGACTAGCAAAATAAAAATCAATCCCATCCGACCTTATATTGTGTCAGGAAAAACCTGATACTCAAGCCTCAAGAGATAGGGAATGTAAGGATGTTAAACGTGGATCAAGACCTTATATAAGAGGTCAATAAAGACGAAATCAAGAAGGAGCAAGAAGAATGGACCGTGAAGAACAGACGTCTGAAACAGCGTAGAGCGAGAGGAACCGCAGCAGGAGCAACAGCAGGAGGCAGACAGAGGCTTTGTGGACTGTTTTGTAGAGACGAAAGAGTTCTCCTTTTCCTTTCGAAGAAACAGACTGTATCATGTGGCAAAGCCTGCAGTCAGACGAAGGGGACGCAATATTTGACGATAAGAGGTTGCCACAATCCCCAACAAAACAGCCTAATTTAGAGCTACCCCAACTATATTCAAAAAATATAGCAGTCTAATGTCTAGTTGTCTTTAGGTACAAATATAAATGTGCCTATAATCTAACAAATAGAAAACAACCCTACAAACAGCAGTCAAAATAGTATACATCAGACAAGCTTAAAACTAATCATACCACCGACAAAACCCATGCACTAAGAACGGTGTTCCAATACACCAGTAGCAGCAGAGAGTGTGAGCCGGACATGTTTCAAGCAAAAAAAAATCACTTTTAACCGTCAAAACGGCAAATAGAGCCTTCCTACGATTTTTCATGTTTTAACCACAAAAAAAAATAAAGTCTCCATTTGCCAAACAGAGACTTAGTGATTTTTGTCTGAAAACACGATCTTGCAGGGGTCTTCAAAATGAGTAAAAACTCACCCCGTTGATTTCAACCGAATATTTTATCAAGTCCGATACGATATCGCGTCCGAGGGTCTTAGGACGAAAATCCTTTTAGGACTTCACAAACAGACTAATTTGTAAAACTTCGCCTTGTAAATCAATCAGATTATTAGACTGGTCAGTGAGTTTGAAATTAATTCTTGTTAGCGAATCATTATGACATCGCATATAGACTGGATTAGTTGGATCCTCGATTATTAGAAACCCTGGAGGAGCTGTTGGTGCAAATGAATACAAAATATATCCTTGCTGAGCTTGATTTGATCGTTCGAGATTTATTTGATAGCTTCCCTTGATAACATCACATACTAAATTGATCGCTATCACCGATGAAATATTCACATTTTGAGGAGCAATATGCCTGCCACCACCATTTGGGTCATTATTATGTGTCAGGATAGTTGTTTGTGGTTGTGATGTTGTTTTTGTCCATTCGTCATGAATTATTTTAAAACCAAAATCGATGGCATCATTGAGGGATTTTTGTAGTTTTGAGATATTATATCCTGGTATTTTGAATGCTGGAATATCTTTGACGGGGATATTATATTCTGTCGTAAATAAAGTTCTTGTTGCAGGACTACTGTCACCTAATACTTCTTGAATAATTTGTGAATGAAATGTTTCCATGTCATTGATGATTTTGTTACATGTTTCTACAACGCTGATAAATTCATTTCGGCTGAGAGTGCCGGATTTAAGGGATATTAACAGCAATGAAAAATCATTATTCATCGCTGTGAAGTTTTCAGTGATTTTATCCTGTCGAATTAAGTAGACGTTTCTTTTAGTTCGAGGATCTACCAATTCATGAAAAAAAAATCAATTTGGTGTAATCGCTATAACTCTTTATTGGATTATCAGATTTTATCCTGTCGGTGATATAATCATTTTTTTGTGGTTCAGGTGGTAATTTAACAGTTTCTTCCCGGGGTGGTAATTCAGGCCATCCTAGTACGGTTCTTATTGTGCTTTGATAGATATCTACGACATAACCCTCTGTGCTTATTTCAATGGCAGATGATAGTGTCGGCTCATGAACCGTTATAGCTATTTTTGATTCTGCTCCAGTAATCGATTTTATTCTACGTTGCAATTCAGCATTGATTTGTTCAATTTGGTATGATCCGGTTGGTATGGAAACAACGTTCCAGTCTGGGGTATCGTCGTCTTTATTCTTATACGAGAACACCAGTGAATTATTCGGTTGTTGACCACCAAATGATTTTGATCTGATATTAGGCCAGCTGTGATACACTCGTAATTTTGCTAACGAGATTTCCTTCACGGGGACTGGGGTAGGGAAATTCACACTGAATTCTGGACTCGTTGAGGTTATTGAGATCATACTTGTTTGTACTGGGTTTGTGTTCTCCACTATTTGTTGAAGTAATTCCATCGGTGTTGTCATCGTTATTATACTGTTGTTGTCGCTCTAATTTTGACACCGCGGAATCATAAATACTGACCATTGCTGAGAACTCACTATCTGATATAATTGTATCATCGAGCGATGACGATATCATCGAGGATAATTGCGAGTATGCAGTGGACACAACATGAAATTGAATTTTGTAGTCTTGTAGTTTGCGTTGGCTGCATGATGATATTTTTTTTTGTTATAATTGAAATTATTCCAGCGATTGTTGTTGCCGCAGAAATAAAAATTGGAACAGCTATCGGGGCCATCATTGTTACCGAGGATAGTATAATACCAGCCCCAGCGATTGCACCACTCACAGCGTACACAGTAATATCAATTGCGGTAATTCTTCGTTGGTATTTTTTTATTTTTATTTGATACTCCTCAGTGAGGGTTTTGAGTCTAGTTTGAAATTCTCTGACCTGATCATAGCGATATTGCGATGATGAAATCATTTTATTTTTAAATCAGTTTACGATTTCAATTGAAACCGTTATTTACTTAAATCCGCTACGAATTCCAAATACCATGTTGTTGAAACCCTAACCAAATTTTTATCAGTAGATGTTATCGTGAACTTTTCAGTTGTATCCTTGTCGATGATCGTTGAAATCGTATTATTGACCCCGAATGAACTCGACGATGAAATGTTAAATTGAGTCGTTGTCACTAGTGTTAATCGATAAATGCCTTTGACAGTTGCAGTGATATCTAATTTGTTGTTTGTGGGTGTCCACGCAAATGATCCGTGTTTGATTGTGTATACTACGTTGTTGGTTTTCTCATGAGGAATTTTTGTTTTTTCAATGACTGTTATTATCCTCGAAAAATCATTTTTGATGGCTTCGATGAAGTTTTTCGTCTCATCGATGGATTTTTTAATATCAGGGAGTTTTATTTCAATTTTATCCAACGGGGTTCCAATAAATTTATCCACGATATTTCTACGAAAATTTGAAAACTGTTTTCCGTTATCTTCAATTCTAGATTGAAATGTTGCTAGTTCCAACAGAGAATTTTTTAATTCATCGTTGAGAGTTTTTAATCTATCTGTAATCGTCGAAATAAGTACACCCGGTCTGAGTTTACCCTGATCGGAAAATAACGCGATAGTATCCTCGATTGCGTTTCGTTGTTTAACTAAAATATCATCCAACGACACATTACTAGTTTTCAATTTACCCTGACGATCTTGAAATACAACTATTTCATTAGGATCAACACTTGTTAAGTTCAACGTCTCAGCTATTTCATCTTCGATTATTTTTTTATATCAACGGTTGCAGTGCCATCGGGTTCGGGTTTCTTCATCGATGATAAAGATCTCCCCCAAATATCAATCACTGTTATTGTAAAACTCTTTCTCTAAAAAGCGACTACTGGTGTATTCATTTACGACAACATGTGGTGGTTTTCTCCTTGGGTTACCCAAGGAGTTAGAAATAGCGTCAAGGACATTTAATACTTCGCTGCCACATATTGGTGGATCATTCATTTGTTGTGTTGGTAGCGTAGAATACCAAGTCTTCATTGGAAAAGTCTTTACGCGATTTATATAACGCATAAACTCTTTTGGCGGTGCTTTTCCATATGAATCAAAATAGACGATTGCACGTGGATCAATAGCGTATGCAACCCAGTGAGTTCCAAGTCCGGTGCTGTTATCTAAATTAATAATACCGGTTTCAACATCATTGGGTTGTGCCGGTAACTGATCTTTCATAAAGACACCTCTGAAATTTTTAATCGCCAATTTTTTAGCAGCATCAATTAAATCAAAATTGGACATTGGAACCAAAGATTCCTCAACTAGTAAACCGGTCCTAGTCTTAGACCCTTTCCGCTGTACCATGAATAAGGGGTTCCTGGTAGTCTTAGACCCTTTCCCTTTTTTTATACCCTCGTCCTTTCTTCGGTTCATATGATTCAGTAATGCCTTGTATCGCTTTTGCTCCCAAGCCTCCAGCTGCCCCCAATGCGACAGCTTTTGCAACTGCTGGTGCAGCCGCTGCAATTAATCCTGGTAACGCAGCAAATAACGGGAATATACCGCCTGTTTTAATCATATTTTTGATAGCAGCCGCAGAAATAGTAATCTGAACACCTTTTTTTGCTACAAGTGCATCATTGAAATGTTTCACTTGACGAGTTGTCAGCGATAATTTATTCTGACCACCAGTCATTTGATTGGGTTTCAGCGTGATAGTGGTTCCACATTTTTTAGCCGACTCTGATTGCAATTTCTTGATTTGACCGGGGGTTAACGCAACACTAATAACACTGTATGACATTATACATAATAGATTGATTCTAAATCGTTTACAATTTCAATCATTGATTTTCCACTGGTGCATCAATGATTCTCATTCTTCCACCAACACCTTCAAGTAGCATTGATTTATCACTGAGAATGACAGCAACCGCTCTGTAATTAGCAATACCACCAGGACGGGTTACACGGGCTCTAAGGTGTATATCAACGACAGATTGTCATGTTAAATCAAGATGTTCCAGTGAAAAGTAATAAATCGGATAGAGGCTTTTAAAATCCAATTGTGATATTTGCAAACCAGTATCCACATTTTGATCACGTGCCATAAATGACAACAGGTTATGATATACACGTGCAATATGGTTGTGATTATAATCAAGTTGTATATCCTCGGATGGTTCCTGTTGGCCGTTTATTCTCAGCGAGACTTCTCTAACACCTAACTGATCAAATATCATATGGCTTCGTTCTTGATTACCAACTCGCGCAGTATTCTGTAACACAATAAATATATGACGTGGAGCTGAAACACCTTGTTTTGATGCCAGGTGCCATGTGAATGTATCATCAACATTGTCTTATTTAATATCCGTAGTCACTGATAACCAACTCAACAACGACTTTCCTCCTTGATCCATAAATGATAGTAGTCGCTGTTCTTCTGTGATTGATGGAGTTAACACTGGCATCCATAATGCTAGTTTTGATAAAATGACTTTACCATCAGCAACACCAACATCACGCCAGATTGCATCATTATCAGTACCCTTTCTCACGAGTGCTACTGTATGCTTCGCTCCATAAATAACTTTTCGAACGTTTCTACAGAATCCGCAAATATGATGCAGTGGAATCGCACATGAAAATTGTCGACGCTGTCCCCACAACGTTGCTACGCGTGTTGCAAATCCTAGGTTGTAGTTAGTAATATTATTTATGACATCAAAATCACCAGCTGGTCTTACATATCCGGCTGGTGCTGGATTAACTGAAGAAGCATGTGCTGCCTTTACTCTAGAATACTGGACGTGTTCAGGAAAATCAGTAATATCCTTAGAAAACATCATAGATGGACCCACTGATCTTATATAATCATCAGAGTATCTTGCTAACCCTATTATTGTTGTAGCCACATCAACTTCACGGTCAATGGATTCAATTTCTTTTCCATCAATGAGATATCTTGCACTTTTAAATAACGCCATGATAACGTTATTAACAAACCCAACTTTGATAGTTGGGTTATTGTCATATGGGGTATTAGCTACAACATTTGTTACAAGTTCTCCTTCGATTTCAATAAATGCCTCACACGGCAGAAAATATTTACTGGTATCATGAACTTGAAGTTCAATTCGCGATCGGAGATCTGGTTGTACTGCGTGATAAGAATAAAATTGAAAATCGCGTACAGAATCATCTTTACGCACTGGGGCATCCATATCAAATGCTGGATCAGGTGACCTTTTGAACATTTTATTATATATCCATTGATCTAAATCGTGAAATCCGTAGGATTTTCATCGTAAAAGATTTCCAATCGTAGGATTTTCATCATCGTGGTTTTTTAAAGCCACTTCTCGCTATCATGTTTACTATCATGTTATTTTGGTCACTCGGAGTCACCAGCGATGCTAATTTTTCATCTACTGCGTTATTTATTATTTTAGTAACACTTGCAGGCATAACTGCAGTAGATGGTAACGGTTTCTTTTTTCGTCTAACTAGCGCTGTTAATTCATTCTTCGCGGCTGAAAACGCTTTTCCGGCAAGATCTCCAACAGTACTAATACCCTTATCACGAATAACATCAATGGCTTTCATTCCTAGTTGTTTAGCTAACGGCATCACTTTTGGGGCCATTCTTGTAAATAACCCTGCAATGGTATCACCGAAACCATCTCCGTAATATGCTCTATAAACAGGCAATCGTGAATTATCACATAGACACTGGCTGGTTTATCATGATTGTAGTGTATGATCATTATTTGAAATTGCTAGCAATTTTTCAATTGTAAAACAATTTTTCAATTAATCACTAGTGATTTAAATCACTATGATACCCATTTTCCACTAAGTCGCTAATGAAACCACGATATGTTTTGATATCCATGATACCACCTTGAAATAACCGTCTACAGATATCAGCTGCTTCATTAATTATTTCCGGTGAGTTATTTCCAGCTCGGAACCCTCCGATTAGAACATCTAATCGTGATATATCATTGATAACACTATCAGGACATACCCCACTTGGGGTCCCTAATCCCTTCCCGCTATAACCTTTTGCTTCATCCAGTTTATCATCATCATCAAGTTCTTCTTGTTTTGCTTGGCGTTTTCTTTCTTGTTGTAAATGATAATCAAAATTTCTCTTGAATTCTCTTGTTTGTTTAGTTCTTTCTGCTATTTTTTCTAACACAGGGAGAAAGGTCTCTTCTTGTTTTTTTCCTTGTTTAGAGATTGTTGACACTACCTCGTTTGTTGCTGTGGTTACTGGTTTAAACAATTCTTCAGACCCCGCAGCAAAATCAGTTTGTAAACTCTGTCTAGCTTGCAGTTTGTTCCTTACAGAGTCGCGAATTGGTATAAATCTCTTAATTGCATCTAATCGTTCACGAGCCAATCGGGTCGTTAATGCTTCATTGACCATTATTTGAAATCGCAAACAATTTTTCAATTGTAAAACAATTTTTCAATTGCAAAACAATTTTTCAATCCGACCTAACACCACCGTGGAAGTGTTATTTTGACATTTTAAGGGCGTTATCATCGATGAGGAAAGTGACCAAATTGCTATAAAGATAAATAATACTGTCACTTTCCTCATTTTTTGACATGTCGGATGATTTTTGATACCATCGTGGAAGTGTTATTTTGATGTTTTAGCGGCGTTATCAGGTTTGAGGGAAGTCACATAATTGCTATAAAAATAAATAATACTGTGACTTCCCTCATTCTATTTTGACATGTCGGATGATTTTTGATACCATCGTGGAAGTGTTATTTTGACATTTTAAGGGCATTATCATCGATGGCGAAAGTGTCCAGATTGCTATAAAAATAAATAATACTGACACTTTCGCCATTTTTTTGACATGTCGGATGATTTTTAACACCACCGTGGAAGTGTTATTTTGATGTTTTAGCGGCGTTATCAGGTATGAGGAAAGTCACATAATTGCTATAAAAATAAATAATACTATGACTTTCCTCATTCTATTTTGACATGTCGGATGATTTTTAACACGATCATGGAAGTGTTATTTCATCCTATAACAGCTTCTATCATCGATGGCGAAAGTGTCCAAATTGCTATAAAAATAAATAATACTGACACTTTCGCCATTTTTTGACATTTTAACACCATCATGGAAGTGTTATTTCATCGTGAGATACCTTCGTTCATTGATGTTGGAAGTGCCATAATTGCTATAAAAATAAATAATATTGGCACTTTCAACATTTTTTGACATGTCGGATGATTTTTAACACCACTGTGGAAGTCTTTTTTTTTTGATGTTTTAACAGCTCCATCAGGTTTGAGGGAAGTCACATAATTGCTATAAAAATAAATAATACTGTGACTTCCCTCATTCTATTTTGATCAATCTGACATATCATATCGAGAGAACCATCCATTAACGGCCCATCGATTTTTTATTCAGTATGAAATATTTTTTATTCAGTATGAAATATTTTTATTCACTGATTTTGCCTGTTTTTCACTGATTTTTTGACAGTTTTGGTGGTTTTTTGTATCATTTTTGTATCATTTTCATGGTTTTCAGTCGGGTCAAGTAGTCGATTTTGCATTGAAATTCTCGTAGAGAAAAGCTGTTAGAACTCATTTTTGATGAATTTTAACCATTTTTCATCAATTTTTGTCTGTTTTCATCGATTTTTGGTCATTTTTCATTTCATTTTTCGATTTTTGGTCATTTTTCATTTCATTTTTCGATTTTTGATAAAAAAAAATCCAGTAGGGTTAAGTAGTCGATTTTGCAATGAAATTCTCGTAGAGAAAAGCTGTTAGGATTCATTTTGATAATTTTATTCACTGTTTTCACTGATTTTGTCATTTTCAATCAAGAAGTGCTAAAAAAATGAAAATCTCTTTGAGGGTCGGTCACAATCAAAGAATGACAAAATCTCTTTGAGGATCGGTCACAATCAAAAAATGACAAAATCTCTTTGAGGGTCGGTCACGGTCAAAATCGTTCATTTTTTTGAATTAACGCCAGTAGGTTTCTAATTTTAGAATTAACTTCCTTTTTCAATTCGTATTCGTTACCCAATTCTTTTCGTATTCCTTCCACGATAGTATATAACGGGACGAACACACTTACTTCACTGGAAAATGCAAGAGAGTCCCGAATAGAATTCTGAATTATTTTGATGAGCGCATATTTCTTTGGTAGCATATACTTGTTATTGTTAACTCCGTATTCTATATCCTGAAAATCTGACACAATTTGATCAGGTTTAAGCCATCTGAGAGTTTAATATCCTGACTTTTCAATTTTAAAATTTCAGCTATAATTCTATTCATTTTTTCAGAATTCATATTGTATAATAATTACATATTTCTAATTGAAAAATATGACGCATTAGACATAACTGAATTGAATTTTTTGTTCGGTCTTTTTTTAAATCGCCGTCTTGGTTATTCCTTCTGCAACTTTTCGTACTGAAGGTCGACAAATACCGAAATAGCCACTGGCTTTATTCATTGATTGAAATATTTTTTCTTCGTTAGTTATTGTGTTAAATGATTTTAGGGGTCTCGCTTTTTTCGAGCATTTTCCAGTCCTTCCTCGTTTCAAATTCTCACTCTGTGTAACAACTTGTAGATTTGATAAAGAATTGTTCTTTGGATTAGAATCAATGTGATCAATAACAAAACCATCTTTGATCAATCCATTATGACATTCATACACGAAACGATGGCAGTAATATTTCTTCCCTCCAGCGCAAAACATCAAATACCCCACACCATTATCCCACCCTACTGGTTTCTTCAGTCTACAGTGTCTTACAACACCATCACTGGATGCTTCATAATTTTTAATCACTGGGTGTGGTCTGAATTCTTGGTTCATTTGTATACTATACTATACTATTTGTCTAATTCATTGTTTGGTCTAATAATAAATCTCTCGATGTAGTCTTGAGGGGTTCTTATGATTTTATTGATGACAGTGTCAGGGTCAAGGACACAGTCAGTGTCAGAATTTTTGATTGATTTTCCATTTTTTATTCTTTTATCATAATAACGCTTCAACTCCCTGTATCGCTTTCCACCACAATTTAGACACAACTGCGATTTTCCCCTGACCCCAACCCCACATCGAATACAAGGTAACGGACCAAGGCTTCCACGACGAAAACTTTGCATATGATACCCACAGAACTCATTTCTGCATTATTTGTTACAAGGAGTCACTGATCCAATCATGAGCCATTTGCAATGATTCATTATACATAAATCTTTCATTTAAATGCTTGTTTTAATTATAGTATGAAAGAGTTCAAGAGATTATCGAAAATAACGCCCTGGAAAAATGTTAAATTCAATCCCGATAGAGTTTCTGATACCCCAAAGAATAAAATTTCTGATAGAACCATGATTAGTAAAATCAGAGACTGTTTTAATGAATTCAAGCGTGATGGGGCATCTCATTGTTGGTCAACATTTCGAATTGATGGTAGTGTTGACGCTACCATGAATGATGAAAAAACAGCAGTGATAATCTCAAACCTTGGGCGAGAAAGGCATTTTTTTAGAATAAAATTCCTTATCCGTGACGACACTGGAAATTGGATCATTAGGAATAAATACGAACCCATTCTCAAGGACAAATAAACTGTCACTGTGAATAAAGATTCCAAACCAGGAATTTTGACTGGAATTGACAAACCATACTACGAAAGATCTTATCCTGTAACAGCAGTTGTTTACGGAATATATCCTTTAAATGACAAACCTGATATTGCAAAACTAGCACCCATGAAATATTCGTCTTCATTGACACTTAATTGTGTAGCAACACGAATAATGGAACACTTCACAAATGCGTCCCGGGGAAATAAATTAACTGATCTAAGACGAAAAAAAATAACCGAATGGGAATTAACGGTGAAACAGCATGGGGCAACAATTCAGGATATAATCAAATTAGAAACATCATTGAGATTTCCAATATCAGTAACGACAATAACCGGTGAAGTATTAAAAGAACCGAAATATCAATAAAAAAAAGGAACTCCAATACAAATTATTGATCATAACGAACACGCGTGGTCATCCGCAGTAACAATATTCCCACGGGATAGAACCGTAAAATATCTATCCCAAACCGAAGAGGTTTTTTTCCGAGCAGAAATTATTTGATGCTATTTACAATTTGAGTAAAAACGATCCTGTGTCGATGTGGGTATTTCATAGTGCTGCAGACGATGAATGTGGATTCGATCAGTTTGTTAGACCCAACGGAGAATTGTACCGTACTGAAGCGCTTCATAATCAAATGAAAAAACTAGCTAGTGAGTTTTCACCCCAGAGTTCTGGGGAAGACAACGAACAATTATTAACAAATTGTTTTACACTACCATCAATTGCAGCACATTTTGCTAGGAAGAAAAACGCGTGGAAACCAACACGAAATGAGTTTGTATCAGATGTCAGATTGAGCTGTCTTGAATACAGTCATGGAGGATTATGGAATACAAAATATGACACTAAAACCGTTATTTGCGTTGATATGATTGCGTGTTATCCAGGGAGTTTTCTCGGGTATGGAGAATGTAGCGAATATTTCAAACGATTTGGACACCCCACATACGAAATGGCCCGTGTTGCTATTAATGGACCACTGCCTGATTTTGATTTAAGAGGATTCGCTCGTGTAGTATCATTTGAATTGGCTACAGGACTTCATCCGTGTAGTTATGTTTTTATTGGTAAACACATGTCTGAAAAACACTGGATGCCAATAGTGTTATTACGGTATATGATTGATTGTAAGATGTTAAAATCATTAATTGTCAGTGAAGCAATTATATCCTATCGAGCACAGAAATCAATCTGGTTACCACAACCTGATATAGAAAAAATAATTAGCGAACAGCGAAAACTGTTTCCTGATTTTAATGAACAACAAATCATGGATTGGTCCAAACAGTTATTTGAAATCAGAAACAACGAAGCAAAAGATCTTGGACGAAGAATAATCGGTAAATTTACTCAGGGTGGTAAATACGACAATACAAGATATTCTTCACGATTGATTATAGACAAAGCTGAATACGATTTTGTAATCGCGGATCTAACGAATAAAGGCCTATATGTCAATCGTAAAGACGCATTTCTGTCCGATGGAACCAAATTGGGTACAATTGTTACCTACAACGATGGATACAATCCGCAGTATACACATTTAAGAGCTTCTATGCTCGGTTATGCTTCTATCAATTTATTTTCAATGATAAATAAATTTCCTGACACCGCAGTTAGAGTCGCCACTGATTCATTTTACATAAAAAGCGATATGGCTGATTTTATAAACGGTAGCAAAGCTACTGGCAACGAGAATTGGGGATCATGGAGAATTAAGCGAGAAATGCTTCATGATTATATTCAATCAGCAGATGTTACGATTGAAAATAATTATCGGAATCTCTTTGAGATCCAATCAGAATTTTCTAATCTGATCCAATATGTCGATACAAAACAGTTTATTTAAACGGCTGTGGCGGGTCAGGAAAAACAACCCGGGCAATTGAATTATTTCGCGTTTCCAATCCAAACATGACTGTGCTAACACCAACTCACATACTTGCAAGAGATGATACAGCGAGGGGTAAATGCCTGCACTTACCAGTTTTTTTCGATGGAAAGGAGATAAGTGGACTCCTGAGCGTATGGGCGAAAAATTTATTCCTGAAATCATCATTTGGGATGAAATATGCACAGTGTCATTAGATGTATTACAAATATTTCTTGAGTGGTTGTTATTGAAAACTACAAAAGTCGTCATGTGCGGTGATCACGGACAACCCCCACCATTTGTCGGTGCATCCCCACATGAATGGCTAAAGGGTTTTGTAGACTATTATGAAGAAATTAGTACTGATTATAGATCACTTGATGAACAATTACGAGAATTCAAAGCGCTAATTAGATTACAACCGGAGAGAATCCAATGTGAAATAGCGCGTGAAATAATTTCAGAAACTCCAATGAATGATTTCTGGGAAACATGGAGACCAAATGATTTGATAATTGCAAGTAGAAAAATAGTCAGAGACACACTTCAGATGAAGTTATTTGAAACGCATAAAAAAAATTTGCAACACTTCCGGTACCGTTATGTTATAGGCCATCGGATACACGAAAACAGAACACTGAAGTTGATATTCCAGGCTTGACAGAGTCAAGAAAACAAATTCTCGTATTAAATGATATTGTGCTGGTTGATATCAGCGTCGTGGAAGATGCATTGCGTGCTAATAAATCCCCATGGACGCTAGGATACGCAGCGACGATACATTCTTCACAGGGATTGACTATATCGGATACAATTGTTTGGATAGTAGATAATCGCATCGAATGGTCAAATTTAGTCTATCTTGCAGTATCCAGAGTACGAAGAATAAATCAACTTCGAAGAGTTGTCTTTGAAAATCCTAATTAAGACCCCGCGGTGGCAATTGAGTATCCTCGGGTATCACTTGTAATTGTTGTCGAGTAAATCCTCGTTGAGGGGCAGTTGAATCCAGTTTATAGATTGCTGGTCTAGAAACGCTAGATCGTGTTATACTAGATATCTTGTGTGCAGTAACACTCCAAATAGGATCAGTAGCCCTTTTTCTGCCCCCTTCAAGCTCTCCTGGTTCGTATAAATACCTAACAGTGATATTACTACCAAGAATTGGTTCTTTGAAATCTTTTTGTGGTTGTACGGGTATAGACTTCTTTTTAATCGCGTTGATAGGTTTCATGTTGATTGTTCTAGTAATCTCATTATTCAGTGCGGTAATCACAGCTGGTAATCTTTTGACCCATTCACGGGATCTTTTTTCTTGGATGAATTCTTTTGCGTATTGATATCCAAATAACCGCTCAGCAAGGGTTTTATTAAATTGTTCTACAATTGCCTGATCACGATGTAGTGCAGTATGCCCCCGTCTGATGGTGACATTATGATGTTTCATTATTGATAACACTGCACCCTGAAATTCCTTGCCAGGATCAACTTGTAATAGATTTGGCCAGTGCAGAGGACCCCTTCGATAAATCCTTTCAAATGCAGAAGCAACTTCAGATGATGATTTTGTTTTCAACGGTTCTGCTTGTTTGTATCGACTTGCAACATCAACTACAGTTAACGCGTATTTGTAACCACCATCATGTGGCAGAAATAATATATCAGCTTGATGAACTTCATTAGGGACAGTCACATCAAAATGCGAGTAATTAATTTGTTTAGGCGGTGGAAGATAAATCTGCCATAGTGCCTGTTTGGATAACCAATGAGCCGCAGTGGCCTTTTTCACTTTTGCAGCGCTAGCGAGTTTATTGATTGCTGTCTTGCCTCTCCAGTATCCTTTTGGAGAATAATAAATAGATTCCATGTTGTTATTAATTACCAGCACCTAACATCAATTTACTTTTCATAGCCAATTTTATCAAAAATGAAGCCAATTTTTCTTTGAAAGATTTATCAGGAATAGTATTTAACGCATGAATTAATTTCACATCTGCTAGATGTCTATGCTGCAAATTGCTGCTTTTATAAGCAACATCATGAACGTGACACGCCTTATCAATGGCGTTTATTGGTTCTTCACCGGGTTTGGGTTGGTTATGATTATTGAGTCTGATATCAAGTTTGGTTCCCGGTCCACACTAACTATACCCTGGAAGGTGTTTTTCTCCGGGGTATTTTGCCCATGGGGTTCCAGGGAGTTTAGTTAGCTTGGCTGCGATATCACCCCCTCTTTTTTTTAAAATCCTTGGAAACAAATCTAAATTTCTTTGTACTACATTGTACGCATTTACCAGAAAGCGCTGATCGGTTATTTTTAGTTGTAATCGTCGTCAAGTCATCTGTGCCAGTACGCGCCTTACACTTCACACAATATAGATCCATAGTTTATATATAACAGCATGAATATAATTGATTATTCAGCTACCCGACGACGGGAACCTATTAAACACCATGAAATGTTGCCAAATTCAATTAGAATGATTATAATCGGACCATCTGGAAGTGGTAAAACACAACTGGTACTTAATTTAATAACGAGATGGATGAAATGGAACAAATTGTATTTAATAGCCCCGAGTGTAGAAGATCAGCGATGCTATGAAGTGCTAAAGGATTTTAACGAGAAAGCAAAAGAATTTCAAATCAATGATGATATCATTGAATTTATAACCGATATAGAGGAAGCACCGAGTATTGATTCCATCGACGGAAGTATTAACAATTTAGTCGTTTATGACGATATCATGTTAGATAATCAAAAAAATCCTGCTAGGATATTTTCCAGAGGCAGGCATAAAAACACTGATGTGATATATGTCACTCAACGATACACACAAATACCAAAAGAGATCAGAGATAACTGCAATGTATTGTGTGTATTTAACGGAGTTGATACTCATACTCTTAGAAATATTCATCAGACCTGGTGCAGCGGTGATATGAATTATAATCAATTTAGACATTTCTTTAGTCACGCTCAGTCAATACCACACGGATTTGTGACGATAAATTTAGCAGACCCTCGGACACGATATCGTATCGGACTTGATAAAATATTCGGTTGAAATCAACGGGGTGAGTTTTTACTCATTCGAAGACCCCTGCAAGATCGTATTTTCAGACAAAAATCACTAAGTCTCTGTTTGGCAAATGGAGACTTTATTTTTTTTTTGGGTTAAAACATGAAAAATCGTAGGAAGGCTCTATTCGCCGTTTTGGCGGTTAAAAGTGATTTTTTGCTTGAAACATGTCCGGCTCACACTCTCTGCTGCTCCAGTGAACTCACCAATCGTATACTGCAGCAGAGCTCGAATGAACATCTAACCCCAAACCTGCTCCATTAGTTTTTAAATGAGCTTACCCCTAAATACGTCTCCAATAAACACAACCAAACACCCCAGAACAACAGCAAATAGGGATAAGGAATACACTCCAATCAAACACCGATCCTAATTTACTGGCACCATCATGGATCACAAGTAACAAGAGCAAAAATGCACCAAAGGATCCATAACTGCAACAACTGAAATGACTAATCATATGGCAATGGAACTGCCGCGGACTCATCACAAACATGCCGAAACTTCAAGCAAATAGGTAGCACAACAAAAAGCCCCACATTATGCAATATGCGGCGACTTTAACGCCCATAACAGCACATGGGGAGTAGCACTAGCAACCACAGAGGTAAATTACTTGAAAAATTGGCTGCTGTAACAAACATGTTGATATTCAACAACGGCGCGGGCACTAGATTGGATTCCACTACAGGAGCGCTCTCAGCAGTTGACATCACCATGGTCACACCAAAAACTAGCACAAATTGCCTCTGGGGAAGTCAATCAAGAAATCACTCTGTGAAGTGACCACGTCTCCATAGTACTTACCCTTATCATCAGACCCCAGCTACTACTCTCCAACAACATACCAAAATCGCGGTGCGACAAATCCAACTGGAAATTGTTCTAAGCCATCCTCACTCCACTCAGGCTAACCAGCTTATATTATGATGACATTGACCAATTCAACTTGAAGATAATTAATGCCCTAACGTTCGCAGCCCAACAAAACATTCCCAGAACATCGACTAAACAACTTAAGCCATTGTCCGATGGTGAAAGGAAATTACAAAATGTTTTACCTACTTAAAAAGAAAGCCCTTAAATAGTTCGTACACAATGGCAACTCGGAGAATTTTAAACTCTACATAATCAGAGTAAAGTACCTGAAGACCATGATCAAAACAGCTAAAAAGAAATCCTGGCAAAAATACTGTACCAGTTCCAACTTCAAAACCAACACAAAGCAATTGTGAGGCAAAAAAAGCAATAAAGGGTAAATACATCTAAAATACCCTAAAACAACAGGGTAGATTTACCAACAAATAAAAGACACATTACTTGGCAACTCATTTCGACAACATGAGCAAAAATCCCACCACAACCATCCACGAACACCGCCAAACAATAGAAAAACAACACCATACGCTATTCAGCGACCTTGGCTAAAAACATACTCGTTTATACACAAAGACTTTATTTTAACAGGATGGACCACCGCACTGACTAGGAAAAAAGCTACCTCACCCGAGGAGGACAAGCTTGGCTACGAGATATACAAGCACATCCCGAAAAATATTACATAAATAATACTTGAGTTCCTCAATATTACTGACGTAAGGGACAAATACCTAAATCTTGGAAAATAGCCATAATCATCCAAATACCTAAACCAGGCAAAGGAACGTCGAATATCAACTCATATAGGCTTATATCACTAACGGACGACATTTGCAAAATCATGGAAACCATGATAAACAACAGACTCAAATACCATCTGGAAAGGAACAAACTGATATCCGAGAATCAAAGTGGATTCCGGAAAAAAATATCTATCCTGGACCAACTGGCACGTCTTTAAGTGAGCATTAAACTCGGGTTCAACTCTAAACGCAAAAGCGATAGACACCTCATTGCAGTATTTCTTGACCAGGAAAAAGCGTTTGACTTGGTATGAACAAAGGTACTTATTGCAAAACTCAATCACTGTGGGATAACTTGACGCGTACACAAGTGAATAACAGACCGGAAAATAACTACCAAAGTGAGTGATCAATATTCAGGTATACTACCCCTGGAGAATGGAACTCCACAAAGCAGTGTTCTAAGTCCTAAACTCTTCAACACCATGATAAAACGACTTAGATAAGGCTGTCAACACAAATAAATTACATCTATCCAAAGTCGCTGACGACAGTGGGATATGGAGAGCTGGTATCCCCACCAATTACAAAATCATTCAGCATCTACAAGACAATTCCTACATGATAGGTCGATGGGCAAACAAATGGGGCTATAAAATCTCAGACACAAGAACGGAAGCAATCATATTCTCATCGCGCAGACAAATAAACGTCGAATACCCCAAGTTATACATTCAAGGCAAATTCGTCCAAATGGCAAGATTCCTGGGGATGTACTTTGATTATAAACTCACATGGAAATAACACATCCACGAAAGATGCAAATCCTACTTTAACCTAATGAGGAACCTTAAGGGCACTACCTTGGGAGCCAATCAAACAACTCTAATGATGTGATACAAGTCACTCATATGATCTAAAATCGACTATGGATGGCACGTATATGCAACACTAGTGAAGCTCGACTTCACACATTATAAAGCCGTAACCATCTGTACCGGCGCACTCAACTCCACCTCCCTGGACGAACTACAAATCCTCACAGGGGAATTACCGCTACACCTCAGAGGAAGGGATCGCATCCTAAGATACGCCGGGCGGTAATCAATTTATAGGACCTGCCACCCAACCAGGGAAACAATCCAACAAAACAACATGAAATTTAATACAAAACTGGTACCCGGACAACCCTGTGCACACCAAACACAGCGGCTAACCAACGAACTCAACCTTCCACAAATACAATCCGAGCAACATACATATCCAGACAGAATAACCTGGACGGCACCGGTATGCAACACAACAGCCATCACATACGGCCCAAAACAAGAACATCATAGCCAAAATACTAGCCGAACTCTAACCGAATACTTAGGATACAAAAAGACATACACCGATGGCTCGAAGACCACCAACCCAGATAAAACATCGGCGGCAATATCAATTCCGGAAAAAAATATCAACTTTGGAGCCGGGCTACCGGATAACTGTTACATCTACATCGCATAATTCTGGGCTATTATTTAAGCACTTAGTTGGGAAAAATTCACGCGCACACCGCGATCAGTAATCATAAAGGACTGTCTCAGTGTCATCACCACAATGAAGACAAACCATACCATCACTAGAGATAACTTTCTTAGAGAGACTAATCATATACTTAAGCTGCTCCAACTCAATAACCCAATTATCAACTATCACGTGTTTCCTCACACAGTGGACTCGCAGGAAACAAACGGGCCGACAGACAAGCCAAACAATACTTCAACAATCTCTTTACAGCAACATTAACCTATAGGTAGATGAACTATACAGCTGCATCAGATCGAAAATCAACACCACCTGGCAACATCACAGGGACATCAGTAGTAAAGGACGCACATTGAATAATGTAATACCCAGAGTCACAAGAAAGGTCAGATCATCAACGAGACTTAAAATCCACGAACAAGTAACCATCAACATAATCATCATTGGGAAAGCCATACTAGCCAGCAGCTTTGGAGAAATTTAACAACGAACAAAAATCCAAATGACAAATACCCACACTACCCACTCCCAGAGAACCTAGACCACATATTCAATTCATGCCCTAGGCCCAGAGCCAAGAGAAGTAGCTTTAGATACAAACAGAGAAGTACCACCTACCCTGCATTCCTCATGGACAACAACAGCATGGGTACCACATGCAAATACACCAATTACATGACTGATATAGGGAAAAGAGAGGGTATCTAAATTCAAGAAGACAACCAAATCTGACTCTGGCAGTCGACTAGCTATAAAAAACTAAAAAATAAAAATATAAAAAAATAAAATAAACAAATAACAAAATAAATAAATGAAACACATAATTATAAAACAATAATTTTAAGAAATGTTATTTTTTAATTTAAAAAAATTATGTAAAAACAATAATCTCTAACTCAATCTACTACTCTCATTTTCCTCACCCAATCAAAAAAAAAAATGGAAAAAATGCGGAAAAATATTCAAGATAGTAGCATCTTCCGTACTATGAATTTCTAAAAACGACAGGGCTGCTAGAGAAAATTTAGAAAATAGGCAAATAAAGAGCAAAATAAGGAAAACCAACAAATAAGGAAAATAAACCTAGTACTAGCTAAAACTTTTTGAAGCACCATCAGGAACGAGCAGGTAGAATGTAACCTGTTTAGGAACTCACCTGCACTACGCTGGGTATGAGATAACAAAGGCTCGTACACTGAGCAACCAAACCGAAATTTAAAGATGCGAGTAACCCTATACACAAAAATGGGAGACCAAAAGATTAAACAAAAACTTGTACTAGAGTATTCCTGAAGTAAGCACACAAAACGCAAACCTCTTTAAAGGTTGGAAGCACCACGAGGAACGAGCAGGTAAATCTCAACCTATTCAGGAATCCACCTGCATTCTGCACTACAGTGATTATGAGAGGACCAAGGCTCGTACACTGAGCAGTCAAACCGAAATTTAAAGATGCGAGTAACCCTATACACAAAAATGGGAGACCAAAAGATTAAAAAAAAACTAGTACTAGAGTATTCCTGGAGTAAGCACAAAAAACGAAAACTTCTTTAAAGGTTGGAAGCACCACGAGGAACGAGCAGGTAAATCTCAACCTATTCAGGAATCCACCTGCATTCTGCACTACAGTGATTATGAGAGGACCAAGGCTCGTAAACTGAGCAACCAGACCGAAAAATAAAGACGCGAGTAACCCTAGAAACAAACTAGGGACCTGGAAAAATTACTCAAATCCCTTTGTGTAATCAAATCACTCCGGGAATAATAACAAGTCAACAAAATAGCTGAAAGATAAAGCAATACAAATCACAATGTACAGATATTGAAGACAATTAGGGAATACAAATCAGCATGTAAAAGGCAGAAACTAAACAAACAAACAGCAACAAATAGGTTAAGCATCAGCCCATACAGTACGTATAGGAACCAACCCTCGCTTATCTTATCTTCACTAACTTTTCTCTTAATACAGCCTTGTTAACAGAACATAATAATTACCAATTTGTATCAAATTCGAAAGTCAGAAAGCCAAAAATTAAATATAAGTAGATGTTCTGAGCTGAGACCAGATTATCATAAAAGACTACCAGGCCCGGCAGCACAAGGCTGCAATTCAATTTTATCTAACTTTAGGCATATATACCCCCAACTTAACACTATAAGGTACTCAAACATCCAAGACCATCAGTCACAGTGGCATAATGCTGCAACCAATGAAAAGAAAATTAGGAAATATACAACCAAACTTGAGAAATATAAAGTGGTCTATACGCAGACCATCAGGACCGGCGGGGCAATAACCGCAAAGCAAAATATTCGTATGGGGCTGTATACACTATTAACTCAAAATTGCACAGAGTTCATCCAATTTAGAGAGAAAAAGTTTATATAAAAGGACATCACTGCTGGACCAAAACCGGATAAACATCAGGAGGGAAACACCTTGAAAAAACCCAGGACAAAGAATAATGATGGATAGTACGAGGGAACAATCATATGCTGGGACACCATGAGAACAAGATGGCATCCTGACCTTAGGGGATACTCAAACAGACAAGAGAAAGCAACACAGGAAAGAATCCGATTGCTTTCATTGCCTGAATGGAAGGATCTTCTTTAGAATAAGAACCCTTTTCGATAAAGCTCTATCCAAAAATCTGACGTGATCATTTTGGAAATGCTGATAAAAAATATAACAAAATAAACCAATCCACCAGACAGTGACTATAATAAATTATGTCGCATAGACATCTCGTATTATCTAAAATATTAGGGACCTATATCGCGTACACTTTGTATTAGAAATATTAGAATATTAGGAAAGTTAAGCAAATTTTACGACTTCATGGATTTGATTTAATTATTGCATAGGTGGCTCACACATTATTGGTATATTTCCTGTCCATTGGTAATAACTGGACCAGATTTTAGAAAAGGCACGGAACCACGACGTTGCAAGCCGTACGACATCCTTGGACTGAATTGTACCTCTCCTTCCTTGCCACAACTCGGATAGCTCCAAATGGCGGAGATGTGAAACTAATTTCACCCGCCACTTCCAGCACTTGTGCCATTTCACCATTAAGACACCTGATTGGTTGATAGGGCTGAGTGTGTGTTGGGTCTTTTCCCACTCACCCATGGTCCTCCATTCAGGTCGATGGTTTCTCAATAGCAACCCCGACCTGACGACAAAATTAAATAGTACTCCTTGATTACATAAATGCCTGGGGGAAGCGGCACCATTCCTCCCCCAGGAAAAAATAAAATATCCAGCTTGGCTGGAAATTTAACAAAGTTATACATGCCCCTAGTGGGCGATACTATAATTCAACTTCATCGTCACGAAGAGTACCGCGGTCTAGCTGTACATGAAACAACATTTATCTAGGATCTGAAACTTTATACCCTGTGAGGTGGTCAAACTCAAGAACCAGAAGGCCCCGATGTACAATGCGTCAAAAATATATAACTAATTAAGACATAATGATTAAAATTCTAAATAACTCTTATAAGGCGATCCAAGCCTCAGGGACGATTAGGCCCGGCAGCACAAGGCGGCAACTAAACAGTTAAAAAATACAATGTATAAGGACCCACCCAAAAATTAGAACATGTAAGGTGGTCTTAAGCCAGGACCATCAGGCTCTGCTGCACAATGCGGCAAGATAAACTAATTAGAAAATAATTCGCCATGGATAACAAAAAAGTAACGGCTCAAGTTAACACAACCATGTCAAAAACACGTTCTGGGGATGAGCCACCCGTAGGAGCAATCATATAATACACTACTTCCTCTTGCCGCAACAAACCACCGCAATCACCAAACTTGGTGAGTGCATCCTAGGCGCCTAACCCCACTCATGCATCGCCTTACATTCGACACAGTAGGGTCTATGATGCCTGACATATTGACCTCCCGCTTCTGAGGCGGACGCTCTAACCATTAGGCCACAAGGAGCGATGCACTTCAGAGATAAAACGCAGAGCGTTAATCAATTAAGAATTCTAATTAATAATAATAATAATAATAATAATAATAATAATATTAATAATAATAATAACAGTCATTAGTATTTTTTTCTTCTTAAATGATCAAATCAAATCAGCCCCCAATTACAAAACAAATTTTTCCCCTTTTCTGCTTTAAAAAAACAAAAACAAAAAGACAACAAACAACAAAAAAATTATTTAAAAAATGTGAGAGCGGAGTTTTTTCTTGGTAGAGAAATTTACGAAATTAAAAAGATATGCAAGTTCTGACGCGACATAATCTTGAGAAACTATCGGTTCGTATCACTTTGTTCAATTATGTGAGGATCTAACTTAGGAAGATTTTCTTCTCGAATTCGGATTATTAGACTTCACTGTATTATAATGAGTCCTCTGTTTCTGTTTAAACACTATTCAGTCAAAGACTGAACTCTCATGTCGTTCTGAAGTGAACCAATTCAAAATAAGCAAGATGCTGTTGCAGATAATTTGTGTCCTTCTAAAATAAATTATAAATTAACATTTTTATCTTGACTGTTTGTTTTTGAAAAAATCATGTGTGATATAAAGGAAGAATCTAAAGCATTTCATGCTTCATTGGTTAAGCTGCGGAAAACAGTCACATTGAATTTCATCCGAACAAGCTCAATTCATTTAAATAAGTAGTGTACAAGCAAAAATGAGCGTCCACTCAACACAAACATAAATGACTAAAAATTGAAAATCTAGCAGTCTCTAATTGCTCACTTCATCTCTAAACATGAATAGACTAATCAGATCTAGCAGTCTCTAATTTCGTACTTCTTCTCTAAACATGAATAGACTAGTCAGATCTAGCAGTCTCTAATTGCTTACTTCTTCTCTAAACATGAATAGACTAGTCAGATCTAGCAGTCTCTAATTGCTTACTTCGTCTCTAAACATGAATAGACTAGTCAGATCTAGCAGTTTCTAATTGCTTACTTCTTCTCTAAACATGAATAGACTAGTCAGATCTAGCAGTCTCTAATTGCTTACTTCTTCTCTAAACATGAATAGACTAGTCAGATCTAGCAGTCTCTAATTGCTTACTTCGTCTCTGAACATGAATAGACTAGTCAGATCTAGCAGTTTCTAATTGCTTACTTCTTCTCTAAACATGAATAGACTAGTCAGATCTAGCAGTCTCTAATTGCTCACTTCATCTCTAAACATGAATAGACTAGTCAGATCTAGCAGTCTCTAATTGCTTACTTCATCTCTAAACATGAATAGACTAGTCAGATCTAGCAGTCTCTAATTGCTTACTTCTTCTCTAAACATGAATAGACTAGTCAGATCTAGCAGTCTCTAATTGCTTACTTCGTCTCTAAACATGAATAGACTAGTCAGATCTAGCAGTTTCTAATTGCTTACTTCTTCTCTAAACATGAATAGACTAGTCAGATCTAGCAGTCTCTAATTGCTTACTTCTTCTCTAAACATGAATAGACTAGTCAGATCTAGCAGTCTCTAATTGCTTACTTCATCTCTAAACATGAATAGACTAGTCAGATCTAGCAGTTTCTAATTGCTTACTTCTTCTCTAAACATGAATAGACTAGTCAGATCTAGCAGTCTCTAATTGCTTACTTCTTCTCTAAACATGAATAGACTAGTCAGATCTAGCAGTCTCTAATTGCTTACTTCGTCTCTAAACATGAATAGACTAGTCAGATCTAGCAGTTTCTAATTGCTTACTTCTTCTCTAAACATGAATAGACTAGTCAGATCTAGCAGTCTCTAATTGCTTACTTCATCTCTAAACATGAATAGACTAGTCAGATCTAGCAGTCTCTAATTGCTTACTTCTTCTCTAAACATGAATAGACTAGTCAGATCTAGCAGTCTCTAATTGCTTACTTCGTCTCTAAACATGAATAGACTAGTCAGATCTAGCAGTTTCTAATTGCTTACTTCTTCTCTAAACATGAATAGACTAGTCAGATCTAGCAGTCTCTAATTGCTCACTTCATCTCTAAACATGAATAGACTAGTCAGATGTAGCAGTCTCTAATTGCTTACTTCATCTCTAAACATGAATAGACTAGTCAGATCTAGCAGTCTCTAATTGCTTACTTCATCTCTAAACATGAATAGACTAGTCAGATCTTGAATGTTTCACAAATCAATATAAATTACTAGACCTGTCACACTAAGACCAGTTGTGAAGCTATTATGGTAAAACAGCAATATCAATTTGCTTTTATATATACAAAGTAACTCTGTATCTTTATAATCATATATATTGGCACAAACAATGCGTCTTTATTTATAAACATCTGATTTCAGCAAAGTGATCTAATTATATCCCGAGTTTAACACGAACTCCTTTTTAATTCCAAGTTTGTATGGGGCAAATTTCTATTCAGAGCTAGACGTGTTGAAGAATAATATTAAAAGAACCGAAATGTTAATTTGTGGTCACAGAATCGTGTCTACAAAGTTTCAACTGTATTACATTTGAATGTAAGTGCGGTATAGATCCCGTTGTAATATTCAACATTATCCGAGGTATATGTTTTGATTTTGTCGGATGAGTGTGTTGTGTCATTTACAATTGCGCATGTCAGTGTAGATCCATATCTAAAAGCAGCGCCATCTTGAAAATTTCGTAAACCTACTAGAAAGTATATCTATACTAATTCGACAAAACAGTTAATGGAGGATACAGTTTGATTTACGATAACACGTGGCGGCTTAGTATACGACAGCCTTAGTTACTGTAATATGCCTCTTTGCTCTTCAAAGTACATTACAAATTTGCTGAGTTGATTTCACAAATATATTATCATTGATAAACTTCTGCTTGGACTGGTGATTAACACTTAGCGTGTAAAAGTAATCTCCAAATCAACTTTCGGTAAGCAATCAGTACCAAAGTAGTCTCGTGTTTCGAACAGTATTGTCTTCTGCCCATGCAACTTGTTGCTTATCTATGTTTTAAAAAAAATATTTTAATTGGTATGCATTCACTCATGGCTAAAAAATAAAGATTGTAAATTCCATTTACATTATGAATTACTCTGACATTGATTATTCGTACCCACAGTCGTTTCTTTACATAACCATTTTTGTTCATATTGTATTTATGGGATTGTTTGTAAAGGTATCTACTTCTAGGCGTTATACCTTTAAAATTCCTAAACATATGGGGACTTTAATAATGTACAGGTTCTAGTTTGTAACTTTCAAGTAAGATATATAGAACTTCTCATATTTGTCGCATAGCATCAAGGTATTCTTTTATCATTAGGCAGGTATATTTTAAATTGTTTCAAAGTTTAATAGCATCGTGATCATGCTGCAATCATAATTCAATATGTTTGAATACCTAATTAATTAGTAATACGTTTCATTACAAACATTGCTGTTTCGTTAAACGTTTCAAGGTTATCCATCAGCAGATGTTTAAGGTCTTAAATCGTGATCCACGATTTCTGCCACCTTTTGTAACAAATCGTAAAATATTTGAATACAATATATTCGTTTATAAGCTGTTTATCTGATGTACAGACAAAAGCTGATGGAATGCGTGTTCTTAATTTTATTCTTTATAATAATTCATTATGTTGTATAGCATGACTGTGCTTTGCGCCTTTTCTTTTAGCATACCTGCACATCTGATTCACATTGGCTATGGCATGACAACAAGGTTGTGACTGGGATAACACAAGTACATCAACATAAACAAATAGCATACGAGATTTGTGTATTGTGTTATAAACATTACAGTTTAGAGCTGACACTTCCTCATACTTTATTTATTATTTAAATTGCAGCAAAGTGTTTTGCTTTGATTAATATTTATTGCCTCTGTAATAACTTCATGCAGTTTGCGTCCATGATGGCTATTTACTTCATTCGACACCACTTTTGACATGTATCATTCAAATATATTTTGTTACCTTCCCTCGTTTCGGTTATTATGATAAACCCGTCGAAATATCATTGACGTATGAACATTTCGATGGCTTACCTTTTAAGCGAGTATCATGTTTGTTATAGAACTCTACTACCTACTACACATCATGTGGCTGTTACGATGCTGTGTCCACTTATAAGTATTTCACACACACACACACACACACACACACACACACACACACACATATATATATATATATATATATATATATATATATATATATATATATATATATATATATATATATATATATATATATATATATATATATATATATATATATATATAACTGTCGATCAGAGACAGAATTTCCACAATTTAACTTAGTGTTCATAAAGAGTGCACTGGGTTAGTGTTTATTAGTATATGAAACGTCGACCACAATGCCGTATTTCACTTTAATCAGTGGCGTCACTAGACGGATGCTGGCCGCAGCGCGTGACACCATCCGAGCTGGTTGACACAAAGTTTTGAACTTTGCGCAGGAAGGATGTCCATGTGGGTGACACCATGATTTACAAAACTGGGTTACACCAACATAGTGGCGACGTTGACTTGTTTGATCACCCCCACCCCAACCAATCCACTCAGTCGAGCCCACGCTATTTACCTTTTCGGATATTTGTGGATATTCAGCATGAGAATATGTGTAACGAGGATAATCTGAGGTGTTCTCCGATCAGGGGGAATCACCCATTTATACGCTGAATTGGAACGTCTACGATTTGTCGTTCTTAAAGAAAATCGACAGGCTGTTCCGTTGATAGTTGGTAAAACTCATGCAGCTTAGGCTACCTTGATTTTCTAGGTCAGTTGATAATAATAGAGCGAAAACACCATCCATACTAGTTTAGGTTTGTCACCAAATCTTGTTCTCTCAATTGTGTATTCAAGTAAATCAAGTACATTCATGTATTGTCACCTGACCGCTAAGTTGAGTTGGTTCATCATTTACATGGTGACTTGTGAGCGTTGCGGATAACAAGTGTCCTTGGGAAAATAACTTCACTCCGATTCCCTCCATATGATATAATCAATAATGTTATAAGCTTAAATGTGTACCAAAAAAAAATAGATTTAAAATATTTGCAATTTTACAACCATACCAACAGACTCATTGCTTGTTTCCCGTTAAAGTTATTAAAGATCCATCACCAATTGTTTTCATGGATCTTAAAAGATTGCATCAATAGTTGTGATTTTCACGTCCTTTATCAATTTGGTTATGTTTTGTAAATCTCTCTTCTTTAACAATAAAGACACGGTATTAATGGTTGCCATGCTTTTTATGTTCATGTCAGTAATTTACATATTGTTACAATTTAGCTCTTGAATTCTTTGTTAAGAGTTATAAATAATATTATTATAATAATATAAATCCCCTTTTCACATCGTATCTTGGTTTCTAACTTTTTTATATATTGGCTATCCATATTGTTTCATTTTCTTTTGCAGAATCGTTGTTCCATTTATTTACTTTTGTGCTCCTTAAATATTACTGAAAGCCTTAAATGAAACAAAACCCTACTGTACATCGTTTTTTGAATCGTTAATGATCACTCAATTTTTTTTACTATGATGTAAATATAACTGAATTTACTGGTGACAGATTTTACTACATCATATTTAACCTAATTCTTGTAGTCCAGATTTTTCACAAAATATGCAAAATATCCCATCTATGTAGCACCAAATGAATTAAAAGCCATCAGAGGTACCGTTGCTGCGAGATTATCTGCTGTAATTATCATATCCTTTGAAACTTTGCCACACAGTTTAAAACTTCGTATACTTCACTGGATTTTTTCCCTCTCAACTCTGAGGAAATCAGCATGATCTCCTTTCCTGTTCGAAGAATGAGACTAGCAAGCAAGCAAGTTGGATTTTTTAAGTAACAACCGACCACTCATGGTCATTTGTGCTACTTTTATATCCAGCATATCGCTGGACATTTATTTACCCTTTTTAAATGTGCACAATAGTGCACTTATCAATTTGGGCGTTATACCGAATTACTAATAAGTAACTATCGGTATAGATGGAAGCCCTGGGGTAGGTAGGCAAGACCCATCCACACCTACCCTTATCAACTTCGTTGGAAGGCCAGCAGGAAGAGGCAAAGGCGGAAAAGATCCCGGAATTAATTCATCATCGTCCCACACGCAGAGGCAGCGCCGCACATACACCTGGACCCCAACAAAGAAACACGAGGCGTCACACCCTAGGTTAATAATTGCAACCCCATAGGACATTTTGCCAGAGTGGAAGTGCTACACTATGTTGTGATGTGAATTGTTTTAATGTTATTTAGTATATTTCATTATTATTGCAACATTGTGTTGCGGGGGCCTGATAGTCCTGGATTAAGACTACCTTATATTTCTAATAAGGTCATATAATATGTAAAGTGAGTGTGTGTGTTGTCCATGAGGTTGCAGTCTCTTTAATTTTATTTCAAATTTAATCCAGTTATACTAGTGGATGCCCTACACCAATCATGTGTAAGCCACCTGTGCAATTGTGTCGAGATATATAAGTTACGGAATTTCCTAACACTTATCACTATGCCCCTAGTTAAGTACAAAGTTTACTGTACAAGTCACCACCATCCTACCGGCGAAAATCCCTTCTCGAAGAGGGAAATTCACCCTAAAAAAAAAAAAAAAAATACCTACACTAGGGTGTCAGAGTGACTATTTAATTTTGTTCAGGTTAGGTTGTTTTAAGTTATGAATTTGGTTGGGTGTGATCCGAATGGTCATATTTGAGATTTGATGTTTGGTTAGTCAAATGGAATTCTCATACCAATCGATATTGCGAGAATTCAATATCTAAGAACATGTAACAAAGAAACCGACAGGACCATACAGACAAACAGACATAGAGATTTAGAAAAAAGGGGAGGGAAATGGGTCAACACCAGCTTCCCTGAGGGACTGATTAGATTAGGCACAGAGATGTACCAGGCTGTACACATGTGCGTACACCAATCCAGGCGATTCCTATATAGAAAAGAGCCCGTGTCCCCACAGTTCCACTAGTCTTCCCCTATTCCCGAGGAGTAGGGATATATTTTTTTTTTAAATAAAATAAAATAAGATAAATAATATCAAATAAAATAAAATAAAATAAAATAAAAATAAAAATAAAAATAAAATAAACCATTAATGTCTATAGGCAGTGTGCGATAGAACTTATTTTATTTTTTTAAATATTGAACTATTTCTCGTTATTATTTACGTTTCAAATTTAAAATGTCAGGTAAAGTATAATAATAATAATATATAAAGTATATCAATATCTACAAACTCTATTCTCACACAAACACACCGACAGACACAAAGAAACATATACATGTTTGCTATCAACAAAAGTAGGGTTTCACTCACACTTGACAACAGTATGTCGCATGTTGTATTCTGCAAAATAGGGTCACATTTTCTCACACGTTTATGTTGTTATACAGCTTTGCCAACTATTGTTACACTTTTAGTTATACAAAACTATATTTTTGTAGCTTGAAAAAATCCTTTTTATTCAAGCACAGCAGACATACGAATTAGATATGTTGCTATCAAAAGGAAAACAAATTGAATAATTTCACCAGATTTGTCATATGCACTTCTTTTCAAACTCATAATAATGTATTTGGCAAATAGTTCTTTATCCATCCAAAACTCTTTAATCAATGGACAATCATAAAATATATGTTTTATATTTTTAACGTCTTGTTTACAAAACGTATATGTATAACCAAAATATAATTTATTATTTTCAAAATTAAAATTGTTATTACATTTATGTGCATTATTTTAAACTAAAAGCCAATTGTTTTAAGATGTTTGGTACATTTCCTTTCTAAAATTTTGATTTTTTTTCCATCTTTGATAATTTATAAGGCATCTTAATTGCCTTGCCCACACCATATGCTTCCCATAATATATATTTGTTTCGACTATTTACCAAATCTTATAATACAGATTTTACATGCCTATTTGTAAACAGTAAAGATCATGTTTGTGATTTTACATATTAAAGCGTTTTCAGCGTTAATATATATATATATATATATATATATATATATATATATATATATATATATATATATATATATATATTGAGTCTGTCAGTGAAACATAGTACAGAGAACAAATTTTGTGTTTGATTCTGTATCGAATCGATAGCCAATGTAGAGTACAGATCAGTGGTGAGGTGTGCTCTGATCGAGGTACTCTAAAGATGATCCGAGCAGCTGTGTTTTGAACTTTTTGAAGTTTCTGGAGTAGATATTGTGACGAACCAGACATAATTGAGTTACAACTGCAGTTACTAATTCAGCAACTGCTATTATCAGCTTAGTCATAATTCAAAATGATCGACCTCATCTTACTTACTACTCGTATGTTCCAATTCTAAATTAAAGCACCAAATCTGTGTAAGCTCGTATCTGTGATGCAAATTTAAGCTTGAACAAGGATCAGTTGTTAGAGCACATCATTTCAGCACGATTTATGATTATATCATTTTCCTATCGCTTGCTTTTAAAATAGAAATGCAAATATGTTTTGATCCAGAAAAACTCATTTACTGTAGAGATGCTACGCTATGTATGGATTTGCCGTTGTTATGTAGTTATTTATTTTGTGTGGTCTTTAACGATTTGCTTTTTAAAGGATTTGCTATCTTACCGGATTCTAAGCAGAAACATTTTTTATTATTTTAAAAACCAAATATATAGAATACCTTAAGCATCTACACCACCAAATGTCAGATAATTGTTATGTTCTTTGATCGTTATTAATTTGTCTGATATTGTTCACCCTTTGATGATATCATGTAGCCGCTTTAATTCTCCACTTTAAATAATCTTCGACGTTTTTTTTTTTTTGTTTTTTTTTTTAAATCCTGTGTAAACAGCTCAAGAAATAATACAAATGCGTTTGAACATAACATGAAAGGTCATCTAAAATAAGAGTTAAGTAATTCAAAATGATAGACCTCATCGTCCATGCAATCTTGAACAGTATTGTCCAATCCATTTGTTCCGTAAGACTTGTTTGCATATAAGATAAAATCTAGTATAATAAGACAACTTTTTTCAAGTAACTTTAGGGGCATACATGCATTCACAAGAAGTGACTTGTGCACGTTTAGTTCGGAACACTTTCAACACATAAATATTAAAAAGATTCTTTTGACGTTGTAAAATTGGCTTTTGAAATTTTTTTAAACTAACACACAGCACGGATAGAGGTAATCTCAACTTACACCACAAAAATCCACTGACGTATCTGATACCGTTTGAAATTTCATAGCCAACGTTCTAAACAATTTCTTAAAGCATGATGTTACATTGTAGTTTAGCAGACATAACATTTACCAAACTGTCAAGTATCTTCTTCATTTATTTCTTGTTTATTTATTAGAACTCAATTCAGTTCTCTCAAAGTATGTTCCATTCGCAAAAGTTATATTCCAGTCCTGTTTGTGCTCTTCAGTTTTTTCCGAAATGCAGTTATTGTTTTTTCATCTTCGATAAATCTCACTTCTTTTTCAAGTTGGCCTTTGTCCACGCTGAAGCTTTAATTATGCACACCTCCACTCTCTCACTACGCTTGGTGGATTTCTTCACCAGTTACATAACTTAAAATTGTTGCCGATGATCATAATTTTGTCGTCCACTTAAAAAACGTTTCCATGAAGGCGATGGCATATTAAATACAATGAAAATACAAGTCAAAGACAAAATGAATCTCAGTAATTCTATTTCAACGAATCGTTTCTGATATTTTGTTGACGTCACACCAAATAGAAATTATATACTTGCTATTCATGTTCTCAACAAAAGTTCGGGAATGAATACATTTTATAAATATTGGATAGTTGAAATTATATACTTGCTATTCATGTTCTCAACAAAAGTTCGGGAATGAATACATTTTATAAATATTGGATAGTAAGAACCTTAAAATAGAAAACAAAACCCGCCATTATGAAAATACAGATGATGGAACGATATAAATCTGGAAACCATTATAACGTTATCGCCCAGACTAAAACTTAGCATCAAAAGCCAGAAACAGAACACCATAATTAAGTATAAAAATAGCTGATACAATATTATCGCCAGTGCCTTGTTCTGAAAATAATGGAATAATGTTAAAAGTAGCATGTAAAAGCCAATATGTTGAAAGAGTAAAATAGTATGTACTGTTAAATAAATTAATACTAATTTGCCTTTATTAGCATTTACTTCCACCGGTCTATATTACTATGCGAGTATTCAACCATTCTAGCACGCAATTATCTCTAACTCTACGTCTTAAAATAATTACATGTTTGAATCTGTGACATAAGATTGAATGCGTTTCCGAAAATTAATTAAATATTCACTTTACAATGTGTAATGATTGCTGTGAGTATCATTGCTGTTAGTACATGTGAATATATCTCGCATCATCGTTCGTTAGAACAGACAACATTGCGAAATAAAAATTATCGTGAAACAGAAGCCTGCAAGAAATATATTACGCTAGTACAATAATTGTAAATTTCTGTTTGTAAATTTATTTTCCTGTCACTAAAGTTGAATTGCATGTCTGCGCATGGTCTCTGAAAACGTCAATAGATGTATTGTATAACATTTTTGAAATTAAAGCAGTCTGGTACATATGCAATTTAAGTTATGTGAACACTCTTGCAAAATGTTGCTACGCGTTAGTTTTTCTTGCATTATCATATGAACGGGAGTGACGATAACAGCGATATAAATATCGATATTTTTTAGACTCAGATTCGTCGTTAAAGTTCTACGTTTATCATTGGATCATTTCCAAACAGGACGTGATTGAATAATCGAATACTATCCTAACTGCAACCTTTCGACCGCTCCGGTGGCCTAGTGGTTAGAGCGTCCGCCGCAGAAGCGGGAGGTTGTGGGTTCGATCCCCGACCGAGTCATACCAAAACTTACAAAATGTTACTAACAGCTGCCTATCTTGGCGCTCAGCATTAAGAGGTTAGTGTTAGGACTGGTCGGCCTGGTATCAGGAAAATGTGACTTGGTGGGACAACCATGCTACATGCCGGCCGCATATGATGCCCCAGTACTAATAAACTGCTTCACTGCAGACATCGTAGCGATAAGACTGAAAAAGTATTAAAGTTACCATAAAAACTTTTTATAAAACACACAACCGTTAGAATTCATAAGTCTAATAAATATTGATATATTTTTAACTCTACGATTAAAATTAACATAAATTGGATTATTATGCCTTTACTTTGTTTCACACTGCTGTGCGCAGATGTTATGTATTATATACCACGTTTAATAATTTTACAGTTTTTCTCTAATCATAATGACGTTAGATACGGAGCGACAGATAGTAAATCTGTCTAATGTGTGAAAGCTCTCCTTCTGTGATGTGTTATAGTAATCATCACACTTTATGTTATAATATTCCCATATCCCAACTCGACCTTAAATAATCCAACTATAATCGGGACCCAAAATGTTCGTATCGCAAAATCCATTACATGTACTTGTTTTCCCTCTTCTGTGACTATACACACGAAGTTTAGCAAACGCAATGTCAAACACCTCAGTGTAATGCAGCTATTACGTATTTGACAGATGACTATCTAAAACGAAACCCATGAAAGAGGCCCCGAACAAAAAACATTCTCAAAACTGGTTACCAGCTTGGGAACTTAAAACCATGCTTGGTGAATTTTAAACCAAGATTTTAGAAAGAGACATAGACACGGTCAGACGAACAAACGAATGATAGACCGACCAACAATGGAATGTAAAAAGAAATGTGTTGCCTCCCTGCCACTTTTTAAATTTCGCTCAAACCGTACCAAATATCACACACTAAGGTTTTTCCACAAAACTAACTCCAATGTTCCAGTTCTCCTTTAGGTTGATGTAAACCATCCCGTTTACCTGTTAATGCCTGCACTGACCTTTTGTGCCATTAGGTTCTGTCCTATACACAATTTTGTTTCATTAATATTTCTTGCACATTGCTCAGTATAATCCTACGTCTGTTTTGCATAAGGGTGGTTACTAATACAATACGGGGCTTTCTTTTATATTCTTGGCACGTTGATCCTTTCATATGATATAATTATAAACCGACAGCATGAAAACATAATTTATATCATTCAAAGAGACTAAAGCTGTTCAAAGACGTTTATTTCAGTATATCTTATAATCTGCACCAATCGCATATTTTTTTCCAGACTAAGCTGTTCAACATGGAATTTTAATTTACTCGTATGCTTGTATAATAACTCGATAAAGCTTTAGTTTTCGCATTGATAGACTGAGTTGCATATATATATATATATATATATATATATAAATCTCGAAACATGTTCCCTAAAGGTTGTTGTTTACAATCTGCGTCCGAAAAACATTGTTTCTGACTTAATTTGATAGGCTGTGACCGTGTTATGGTGTTATGACAATATTAACAACAAATGACGTATTGATCTACAGTGCCACCTATCTCTTTTCATTAGAAAGGCAATTACTCATCCATGTCCAGATATACAAAATAATGTGTGACAGTAATTCTGATATACTTGTGAAAACATTAGTGTATGGAAATCTGTAATGTTCGAGAAAGTTAACTCACTGAAAAAATCTTTTTGTCATTGTAGAAACTCTAATTACTAATCCCATCAGTGAATTGTTTGCGACACATTGCGTCTTTATACATAATCTAGTCGCCTAATAGATTGGAATTTGAAGGATCATAATGGATTTGTGTAGATGGTTCATGATCATTTTCGTCTTAAGTGGTCGCATTTACGCGGTGACTTCTTCAGGTGAGTGTATATATATATATATATATATATATATATATATATATATATATATATATATATATATATAGATAGATAGATAGATAGATAGATAGATAGATAGATAGATAGATAGATAGATAGATAGATAGATAGATAGATAGATAGACAGAATGACAGATAAATAAGTAGATAGATAAATTGATGGATGGATAGTGTGTGCGTGTTTCAGTTTTCAAAAAGGGATTACAAATACTATTTTTACTTTAGTTCTACATCACATATTTTTCGTTTGTTCTGACAAATGCAATTGCAAGGAATTATGTGCATCTGAAAAGGTAATATAGTTTGCCATGTGAACATGTATATTTCAATAATTAAGAGAGAGAGAGAGAGAGAGAGAGAGAGAGAGAGAGAGAGAGAGAGAGAGAGAGAGAGACAGACAGACAGAGAGAGAGAGAGAGAGAGAGAGAGACAGAGACAGAGACAGAGAGAGAGAGAGAGAGAGAGACCTTATGATAACGTTGGTACATATAATGGAACAATCATGACAAACTGTCAACTTAATTTTATGTACCATTTTTAAATAACACATTTTCATTCATTTTGTAATAATAATGAGGACTTTGTATAGCGCCTAATCCTTAGAAGCTCTAAATGCTTTACATCTATAATGATATGACTACAAAAACAAAAAACAAAAACAAACACCGTGAAAATAGAAAACATAAAATGCTTAACATATTTAAGGTAGGAAACATTATTAGGTCTTAAAGTTTGTTCGTGCAGTCGAAAAAGGTGCGTTTAACGAGCACTCTTGAACTGGATAGCTGTCTCATTGTGTCTAATGTCAATGGGCAATTCGTTCCACGTTGCTGGACCCTGGTATACAAAAATGCGTTGTCCATATGACTTCGTTTTCATAGTGGGAATAATGGGTATCCGATTGTCAGAAGAGGAGCGTAATCATCTTTCTGGTGTATACACATGGGTAATGCCAGATAGGTTTTTTGGACTGGTGTCCGTCAGTAAAACTTAGTACATATAACAATTGTTGTGTTTGATTCTGGGTCAAATGGATAACCACTTTAGGGTACAGAGCAGCGGAAAGGTGTGCTCTGATCGTGGTACTCTAAAGATGATCCGAGCAGCTGTGTTTTGAACTTTTTGGAGTTTCTGGAGTAGATATTGAGACGAACCAGACAGAATTGAGTTACAATAGTCCAGTCATGAAAGTACTAATGAACACACAATTGTTTTAGTGGCATCCACGGAAAGATATTTGCGAATGGACCTGATGCGTCTCAGCTCAAGATATGCAGCCTTGTACATGTTCATGACATGTTGGTGCAATGTGAGAGTACTATCTAGAGTAGCATATATATTTGGTACTGACTGTGTAATTTTAGTATTGGCGTTGCTGATATTTATTGTTTGAGGTAAAGGATGTGAATGAGAATATCTTTGTGATTTCATAAGAATGGCCTCAGTTTTATCATTATTCATCTGCAGCTTGTTACATATCATAAATGATTTTATATCAGAAATGCACCTCTCTGCTCCTTGGATAGTAGCATCAACTTCAGTTGGGTGGCTAGACTTGTATATTTGTGCCATGAGCAAACAATTGGCGAGACTCTGGGTGACGATCTATGACACTTGAGAGCGACTAAGTGTATCGAATAAAGCTAACAAGTCCAAGAACAAACCCCTGTGGAACACCAGAACATAGATCAACTGGGATGGAGTGTAATCCTTTTGCAGATACAATTTATGTCCTGATGACTAAGTAGGACTTGAATCACAGAATACATGCTGGAGACGGTGAAGTAATATATCATGGTCTATTGTGTCAAATGCTGCAGACAAGTCAAGGAGGGTGAAGACTAAACTTCCCCCTATCCAAATCAGAGAGTATGTCATTAAATACTTTCAGAAGAGTAGTTGTAGTACTGTCGCAAGGGCAATGTGCAGACTGTACATTGCCAGAAAGCCTGGTTAAATTCAGACGAGATACAAGTTGGGATAGAACAACATTTTCTAAGATATTTATAATGAACGGAATATTAGAAACTCGGCAGTAACTCTTTAAATCGTTATGGTCGAGTGTTGGTTTCTTCAGCAGAGGCTTTACAATGGCAGTTTTGAATAATGCTGGAAAATCCCCGGATGAGTGAGAGGTATTAACATCATTTAGTGAAGGCAATATTGGGTCTAAGCCCTAAAGCAGTAGTGATGTTGGAATAGGATCAGGTTCACATGAATTTGGTGCACTCTTCATCACGATTGTCCGTACTAAATCGATAGAGACAGGTTCAAATGTTCCTAATGGTTGTCGCTGAAATTCTATATCGTAACTGTATGGTGAAGACGAGTCAATTGAAATCGTGTTATCAAGCTTATCTCTAACGGTTTGTACTTTGTCATGGAAGAAGTTTGCAAATAGGTCCTGAATGTCTATTGGAGAGAAGGTAGTTGGAAGTGGTGTACATTTGTTCCGTGACATTAGCTTGTTAGTTAGCTCGAATAGCTCTTTGCAGCTGGAACTCTAAGTGATCTTAGTTCTGTAGTGGGATAATTTGGCTATATGGACTATGTTGTAGTGGTTGTGTCATTTAGATGGCGAAATAATATACACAACACAACGACACACATTGTTACTAGAAAACGATACTCATTGTCGCATTGAATTCAAGCGACACACTATTGACATCTGGCTCCACAAGACTGTATTGCTCAAAACAACAACTGTGTCTCAGCCAACAAATGCGACACACTATTAACATCCGGTTCCGGACTGGACATCTATCATATTTATCATTGGACTCTAAACACAAACCCAGGTCTGGTTCCGAACCTTAAATGGATGCACAAAAATCCTTACCACTTCGGTACGTCATATGAACCAATTTTGAAACCTATTAACTCATTTTTCTGTGCAAGATTAGTTTGGGAATTGAGATTATCTGAGTAAGAGATTAAATGAATCGGGAAAAAGGGAACATTTATGCTGATTTTCACATGCAATATACCACAGAAACTAGTGTTGTCATTTCAATAGACCTTATGACACCAACTTTCTGAAAATTGGCAAATATTATATTTCACCATTTTGAACACCTAATTTTGTGAGGAAACACATACAAGCCTGGATATCATATAATAAATTGTGTTGACTATTTATATTTGTTTTGTTTTGTTCTTGTATTGTCTAAATAAGAACATTTGTGGATAACACACCATTTTTTAACACTACAATCAACAAGAGAGATCTAGTAACGGAAAAAAGGCGTGAACTGTCCATCTATTATATTATATTTGACCTTGACCCTTGGCCCGTTACAATATATCATGAATATATTGTGTGACACACTAAAAGTGAGACCACGGAATATTTTTCATTGCCAGAAGATCATTAAATAATTTCAAAACAAGATTTAAAAAACAAAATAATTCCAAGGTTAGATAATATATTTTTAAACAATTGAAAATAATATTAAAATATCTGTTCCAGATTGTACTGCAATCGGGTATGTCGGAGTAGCTGATCCAGCGTCTTTTGCAACTCAGTTGTCACGTGTTGATACAGGTGAGATAGCGATAATGGCATAATTAGTTCTGCATCATTTCAAGTAATCCATGTTTGAGGGTGAACCTGATAGATCTCAAACAATTTTGTCATGTGCATCGCTGGATGGTAATTGATTTTATATTGCCTCATTCGATATTTTTTGTATAAGTAAAAACTATGCTTTTTATTCATTGAAAGGTTAAATCCATTCACGGACAGTGTTAAACAAAGTGTCAACTTGTCAGGTTTCTATGAGGTGAGGATATTCCTAGTCTTTGACATTATATTTTATGGTTCATTTTTAATTAATTTAATTGTTTTGTCTTTGATTTCTTTTCATTCCTTTGAACGTTTTCAAATTGTTTTGCGATGTGAAGTCAAACTCTGAGTGCACATGTCTCTGATTATGTCTGCCTGTCTGTCTGTCTGTCTGTCTGTAAATAGGATGCTAGATGATTTCATGATATAATAGGAATTGTATGGTCGATACCAAAATTCCTTACATCTAAAATGAAATACAGGTTACTGTTGTGACACGGTTTGGGTGGAGGATGCTTATGGAACCATCAGCTAATATACAAATATATACCTGCATATAAATAAATACTTACATATAATTATGGAACAAGTGGTAAATAGACCAAAGTAAATTAATATTCAATTAAGATTAACTGTTGATGTTATTGCCAGGTGGTGTCAGAATCTTTCCATGTACAATGCAGATTTTATTTCTAACAAGATTTCATTCAGTTCTTTCCTGAAAGATATGTGTGAATCCAATACTAAGTCAATATTTATAAAGATAGATTTTGACGTGTAATATAAAAAATGTCAATTCAATTATCAAATAGTATTTATAAAGATAGATCTTGACGTGTAATATAAATATATGAATGACATCTTCAGATTTGTTGTTGTTTATTATTCATTGAATTCCATTTACCGCGTACATATTTGTGCACTCGCTCTTCGTACATCTCTCTCTCTCTCTCTCTCTCTCTCCTCTCTCTCTCTCTCTCTCTCTCTGTTAAACTTAGAGATCGTCTTAATATAATTCAGCATAACTAAAGATACTATGATCAGTTAGCAGCCTGATACTGTTTCAGACAACAGTATTATCGTACAATAATATAATTTCCAGTGGTTATTCGCATTCCAATTTTGAATTATGACATTTGTATCATCTTAGACGAACCATTACATTCTGCTATAAGCTTTATATTACCAGCTGAACGGTAAGAAAGACTGTATGCCTGTCTTGCCATAAAAAAATTGTATAATATTCAATACCATACATAAATTGTATAACATTCAATACCATACATGAATTGTATAACATTCAATACCATACAGAAATTGTATAACATTCAGTACCATACAGAAATTGTATAACATTCAGTACCATACAGAAATTGTATAACATTCAATACCATACAGAAATTGTATAACATTCAATACTATACATGAATTGTATAACATTCAATACCATACAGAAATTGTATAACATTCAATACCATACAGAAATTGTATAACATTCAATACCATACATGAATTGTATAACATTTAATACCATACAGAAATTGTATAACATTCAGTACCATATATGAATTGTATAACATTCAATACCATACATTAATTGTATAACATTCAATACCATACAGAAATTGTATAACATTCAATACCATAAATGAATTGTATAACATTCAATACCATACAGAAATTGTATAACATTCAATACCATACAGAAATTGTATAACATTCAATACCATACAGAAATTGTATAACATTCAATACCATACATGAATTGTATAACATTCAATACCATACAGAAATTGTATAACATTCAATACCATACATGAATTGTATAACATTCAATACCATACATTAATTGTATAACATTCAATACCATACATGAATGATTAACTTCTGAACTCAGTGAATATTGAGGAATGAATTTAAATCGAATAAATTCAACAAATAATTGAAGATTTCCATCAAAATAATGAATATGATTGAGTCTGACTCTGTGCTTTATTGAGACTCGCTCCTACGATGCAGCTCAAATATATCTGGTTCTGAATTCCCCAAAATCTGCCAGACCTCCTTTCCATGGACGATGTATTTAACGATAAAAATTACGTGTTAATTCCCTCATTCCTTTCCTGCGGTTGAACAACTTGGACTGTCGAATTTCGCTAGGAAAATTACCTAAAGCATTAAAACATTTCTGTAAAACACCCCACCCCCTAGTTTAGCTCAACTAATCAGAATTAACTTTCTCCAACTACCAACATGCTAACTCTCCATCAAATTCAGAGTAACGTTCTTTATTCGACCCTTTTTAATAACTTATCTGAAAAATTTCACTTAATGTACCCGTGTCTCAAATGGCCCAAGATTTCCCAAATTTTCTTTGAGTTGTCGCAACTTTGACATTTTCTTCCACTTGACCTTATATTGACCTATCTAATCTCATAGTTATCCAACCAGACTCATCTCAAAAGTCAATCATGCACCTGACTAGGAAAATTAACCATTACTAGCTAGATCATATATTGCTTGCGTAGCCCATACGTCAATATAACTAGTTACATGTCTAGCTGAATAAGACAGAATATAAAACTATATGCAATATTACACTAAGTCTGCCCATTAGGCTGATCCGTTCTTACATAAGAATGTTTTCATTAGCTGACAGTTTCCGCCAATGTTTACTCCGTATTTACATTCTGTAAGTTAACACAGCAGTATGTGAAGGATCTCCTAACCCGTGGTTCACACGTTTTAATTTTACTAGCCCGTTTATCCTTGAAGCTTTAGTTGGCATTCTACTTTACTGTTTTACCACAGTTAAATTAAAGTTTTAAATTGCTATAAATGAAATTAAATTTTACACGAATATATGTTTTAGTAATTTAAAGTCAATCCATTATTACTATGTCAAGGTAGTTTACAGCAGTGGTAGAAATAAATCAGAATTTTGTATCTCAATTTTGGCTAATCCTGGTTATGTTTGTAAATTAAATACCAATTACATATCACAAAACATGATGCTGCCATCCAAACTGACCTTTTAACCTCGTTCGGCAAAAATGTAATTTACCACTTTGGTCTGAATATGGCCATCGAGTCATTGCTGTCAAATTTGAAAGTTTTCCTGTGAAGAAAAATAAAATTTTACCTCAGGGTTAAATATTTTTTATATCGCAACATGCTTCTACAAAGGTAAATTGGGTAAAATTAATTATTCTACATACTGTATCATATTGGTTAGCATGTCATATTTAAAGTTTGGCACTTGTCTGTTTTTGTTTTCTTATTTTCCTTTTCTAAACAATAAGTCCGTCTTACCAGTGACTATAGTTATTCTTTATTTTCACGCTTCATTTTCCCATTTTATGGTAAATGGATTTGCTATTAAGCAATGATCAGGTTATTTATTCTGAGTAAATGTTAGCGAGTTGAAAAAAGAGCAAAATATGAAGGTTTCCCGTCCAAATAATTTTCCCCACGACATACCCAATTACGGATAACATTTTGTCCAAAACTGTAGAGCATGTCAAGTTTGAATTGTTCACAATGATGCCTTTATAATATATTAAGACATTGTAAGGAAATAAACGGCATAAACAACTATATTGAAGGCGAATATCTTCGATCTTTCAATGTGTCCATTCACACTTTGTTTAAATTTAAATTCATTAGTTAATATCCACTTTGAAATACAGGTATTAAATATGGTACACAGTGGACACATTGTTCTGTGTATTGAATTATTTCCACTTTAGTTACACCTCAAAATAACTGAATCTCTAGAGTTGATATTGCTTATATATATTATAAGAGATTGACGCCGAATTGTCATTTTAAATTCCATCAATGTATATATTCTTCACATAGGTGTGGCTTACGTGGTTATGCAGCCGACATTCCCTTGTTGTGGTGTCATAGAAGAATGGAATGCCTACATTCTTGAAAGCGGTATAATTACATTTGATATATGGAGGGGTAAACCTGGTGGACTTAAGCTGGTCGGATCTATGGAGTACACTGCAGGTGGGTCTTGGGTTGCATATCTGATTCATACTCCGAGTATTAGCTACATACATCCTCCTGTGGAAAAAATGGACAAATTATATATGGTTGATTTGTAGTTTGAGTATCTGTCGGTTTTCTGCAGCTGCATATTTATCTATCTCTCTATCTGCCCTTTATCTATATCTAAATTATTAATGTGTTTGTCGGCCTCTATTTTTTATGTTTGCGTTTATTCAAATATGTTCGTCTGTTCGTTTGTTTCTCTCTCCTCTTTGTACCATTCTATATTCCGTATGATTGACACCTGTTTGAGATATCAGATGTTATATAATTTATAAACTTGAGATTACTAAAATAAAATTTCAGTAATACAGAATAGTGCAAAAATAACAGTCTGTAATTGAATTATTTTGAGACAAGCTATGTGTTCTAAATGTCAATACACGATTTTGTGTGTAAAATGTCAGAGAGAATAGTTGCTGTGTACAATATGCATATGAATGTTAGTCCCAGAATGTATCAGAGGGGCATTTGGGTATCCTAGTGAACTAAAGCTCTCATCACCTCTGTCATCGTTGGTTCTATTCTCATGCCTGACTAATATATCTATATGAGAAGCCTTGCCATTGGTCGGTTGTTCTTCCGGTCTTTCCCGGGTTCATTATCCATCAGTTATACTGGCATCCATGTATGGTCTTAAACTAAGTATTGTAAAGAAAACTAACATGTCATATAAACATCAAGAAATAATTTTGTTCCCTAGAATACCAAAGTGAAAAGTTTAAGAAAACGTACAGTAATGTTAATAAAATAATTGATAGTCCAAAATGTTATATTGTAAGTAAAAGGAATAGAGTTTCAAATGAATTCAAGTAGTAGTTCATGGTAGTCCAAAAAGAAACCTAATATTGAATTTATTGATGTGTCAAGAACCATGAACATATTATGTTTAAAAGTCTTGATGTATCATAATGACATAATTAAAAAATGTCCTTCAATGAATTCACAAATATTCGAAAATAAATATCTAGTCCAGGAAGTATTAATGTGAAATTTGCAATTCCATTGCAATTTAATTTAATCTAATTTAAATTAGAAGATCCACCCAAATTATAATCTGAATATAATATTGCAATTCCGCATTGAATGTTAAAGAAAGAATTGATAATTATGAAGTAAGCAATTATTATACACACACACACACACATATATATATATATATAAATATATATAAATATATATATATATATATATATATATATATATATATATATATATATATATATATATATATATATATATATATATATATATCCCAAACACTCGACAAGTCTACTTTTGAAGTTATACATATATAAAATTAACTGCCTTCATGAATGAAAGAGTACCAGATCATGTTAATTTTTTCTATCACCAGCTGTAATACACATATCGACCATATATGTAAAATGATCCTCAAAAGAACAACCTTATATACATTAATGTCAAAGTTTCTACCTCAACAGTCGCCTGAACGTTATTACTCGGGATATATGCTCCATTTATAGACTATGACTGTACCATATGGGCAAACATATCCAGGTAAAATCTATCCAGAATTGACAAACTAAAACAGGGCAGGTAAAATCTATCCAGAATTGACAAACTAAAACAGGGCAGTCAGAAAAATTCTGAAACTTCTAATGGTGCGAAAGCTTTTACTGTTGCAGCATTATCATGTGGAAATCCTTACCCTAACGATACGTACTTAAAATTCGCATGCTTTGTTTAAACCCTCTATCATGAAAGTCTTTTGTGGACATTTAGAATGATATTTTAAAGCATTCCATAATTTTAAATTTTATGTGCATATTTTGTATGTATGTATGTATGTATGTATGTATGTATGTATGTATGTATGTATGTATGTATGTATGTATGTATGTATGTATGTATGTATGTACGATTTCGGACATGCTGAAATGTATATTCATCTTTATAATATACTGTTCATTTATGTGCCTGTTAACCACTATAGTTATATATATTACATGTTTGTAAATCTGTGCGAGCATACCTGAGGAACTTAAAAATAAAACAACATACTATGGTAAAAATAATCAAAATAACATAACCAAAATAGTTTTCCACGTTAAACAGAGATTATTATTATTATATTTATTATTATTATTATTAATAATAATAATAATATTATTATTATTAATTTTCTTCTTCTTCTTCTTCTTCTTCTTCTTCTTCTTCTTCTTCTTCTTCTTCTTCTTCTTCTTCTTCTTCTTATATTAATAGTATTATTATTATTATTTTTATTGTTATTATATTATTATTAACTATTATTATTATTATTATTATTATTAATATTTTATTATTATTATTAGTTTTATTATTACTGTTAATTATTATTATTATTATTATTAGTAGTAGTAGTAGTATTTTAAAAATTATTATTATTATTATTATTATTATTATTATCATTATTATTATTATCATTATTATTATTATTATTATTATTATTAGTTTGAAAATGTATTTTTCAAAAATACTTTTAAAAATATTAATCATACAAACAGGTCTTCGAAGTCATTCACATGAATCAGTAATAACCTTCGAATCATATAAACCGAGTGCAATTCATCTATTTCAGCTACAGCAAATGCAGAAATTACTTTTAACGTACCTTCGGGTTCCAAATATACCGTCTTACCCAATGACTATATAGGATGGTAAGCGTTAATATTACGTAAAATCATTTTTTCTCTGTCTCTGTCTCTCTCTCTCTCTGTCTCTCTGTCTCTCTCTGTCTCTCTCTCTCTCTCTCTCTCTCTCTCTCTCTCTCTCTCTCTCTCTCTCTCTCTCTCTCTCTCTCTCTCTCTCTCTCTCTCTCTCTCTCTCCACATAGTTCACGGTGACGGTGAATATTTTATCTAGCTGGGAGAGAAAAGAAAACTTCTCTTCAATTTAGAAACATTGACGGTAATGATTAAACACTGTTTACTGTGTGCAAACGTTTGTCGAATTACGAGCTGTTATATCCCTTTAAAGATTAAGAGCTTGCTATAGAAGGTATCCCAGCACAATTTAAGAAGCAAGCATATGAAAGAGTAACAGAAACAGTAGCATCAATAACACCACTACTACTACTACTACTACTACTACTACTACTACTATTACTACTACTACTACTACTACTAGAAGATGATGATAATAATAATGATAATAATAATAATAATAATAATAATAATAATAATAATAATAATAATAATAAAAATAATAATAATAATTATTATTATTATTATTATTATTATTATTAATTCTTCTTCTTCTTCTTCTTCTTCTTCTTCTTCTTCTTCTTCTTCTTCTTCTTCTTCTTCTTATTATTATTATTATTATTATTATTATTATTATTATTATTATTATTATTATTTGAATCATTCAAGGTTGTTTTTTTACACAAAGGTACACAAGAGATAAAGAAATGATAGCATACAAACCAGAACCTGTTAGCGTAGCAACACAAGTCATGTATTTCACGTTACGTCCGAAAAACATGGCTTTAGGAGCAACTCTTGACTGGTCTCCGGCTACAACTGTGTCGGCTAATACATATGCCATTAGGGCCCGATATGGAGTCAGTAAGTAGACATTTGTTTTTCATTTTTCTTGCTTTTTTAATTCTTGTATATTCAAAGTTTGAGCTGGTGGCTTTGCAGATATGAATCTGCCCATAAAACTAGGTTTCGATTCTTAATGTACTCTTTTCAACATTCGCAACCAAAGTTGCATCAAAGGTGCATTGTTTGGTATTTTGTGTGTGTCATGTAACCATTTATCATTTCTTTATAAAGAATTACAATATCAGTATACCAATCTGGTACAAATTATTTATATAAATTCTCTTCTTTTTAAAAATACAATATTAAGCATCTATTTTTATGATGCTTAATATGATATGATATGATATGATATGATATGATATGATATGATATGATATGATATGATATGATATGATATGATATGATATGATATGATATATGATATGATATGATATGATATGATATGATATGATATGATATGGGTTACATAACAATTCTTCAAAGAATAAATTACGAAACATAGTTCATAATCTATTATTTTTCAATCAGAATTATTATTTAAAAAAATTTGTTAGTCCCTTTTTCTAGTCGTAAATTTTTTTCTCTTTTGTTGCATTGGCTGTCTTCTATTTACCTGGACATTTGTCTGTCCGTTGCAGACACACTATATTTCAAACACAAAATTGGGATTATATCACAGACCCCTGCAGACTCTTGATTCAGACTTAATAGAACCTGCACGTTTTACACATTCATCTATTAATTTACATCCCAGTATTGTTATATTCTCAGTTTCTAGGACAAACAAGTTGCTAGTGCTTGGCGAAATGATATTTAAAATGGCCCCTAAAAATTCCAAGTCGCAGATACGTTAGGTATACTGAAGCACTATTTCACTAGTTTCATTTTAGAGACCGATTATTTAAAAATGTTGTCGGGGTAGAGGATAATTAGAGACCGATTATTTAATTGTGTTGTCGGGGTAGAGGATAATTAGAGACCGATTATTTAAATGTGTTGTCGGGGTAGAGGATAATTAGAGACCGATTATTTAATTGTGTTGTCGGGGTAGAGGATAATTAGAGACCGATTATTTAAATGTGTTGTCGGGGTAGAGGATAATTAGAGACCGATTATTTAATTGTGTTGTCGGAGTAGAGGATAATTAGAGACCGATTATTTAATTGTGTTGTCGGGGTAGATGATAATAAGAGACTGATTATTTAATTGTGTTGTCGGGGTAAAGGATAATTAGAGACCGATTATTTAATTGTGTTGTCGGGGTAGAGGATAATTAGAGACCGATTATTTAATTGTGTAGTCGGGGTAGGGGATAAGGTTTTTGCTTAACCAAAAGGTTCCAGTGGCTCCCAAACATCTTGAAAATTGATTTGTAGAAAAAATAGATATTTCTATCCATTATCTTTCTTAAAAAGAAAAGAGAACATCTTCAGGCAAACTAGATATTTCGGTACTTATGGTATAAAGGACGTACACTCACATTGTTGCAGGTCCATTTTTGTACTCTAGTAGGGCTATGGAAAGTAATCAAGACTTACTTACTCAATATAGGATGTAAATGTCTATTTCGAACAGTCCAGAGTGCAAGCGTCTAAACTAAATACAGCCGGGAGGTGAGGGGGATCGGGGAACACTTTACGAACGTTTATGCTTGTTGGATGACCCGCCCCATATATCATTGAAACATGGAACAGTCGCACAGCCTTGATATCATCGAGTTGTTCACGTTTGACAAGGGCAGTCTCTGCTACGGCCATTATGAACGTGAAGAGCGAACTCCCAAATATAATTTGGGCGAACAATCAATGCTTGAAACAATCAAAATAGCCATCCACAGGCAGGCAGACAACATCCAGTTATATTCAATAGTAATGACGTTTACTTTTTTGGTGATAAGACGACTTAAATGAGATTAGCGTCACTAAATTCTATAACGTTTTGAGTATGCCGTGTATAATCGCATTATTATGAATAACTGGCCACATTTTTTCATGATACACAACAAAAATAAACTTGAAAACAAGTACATTCTGTTTTGCAGATAGATATCCAAACTTTGTGAATCTAGATGCTGAGATTATAGTGACTCCACCCGTTGCTATAGGAACCACGATATATACAGTATCTGCCACAGATCCTGATATTTCGGACACAACCATAACTCAGCTGACCTATGCCATGACTACTGCAAGCATCTACTTCTCATTTGACAATACAGCTAGTGAGTTACTAGTATTACTGTTTCTTCTTCTTCTTCTTCTTCTTCTTCTTCTTCTTCTTCTTCTTCTTCTTCTTCTTCTTCTTAATATTATCTTCCACAGCCTCTTTAGCATGATGGTATTAGAATTAACCCTTCTGAACGATAGTGTCGCTAACCGGGATTTAGATCTCAAGGAGTTTCTTCACAATTCGTTCTGTATAAATGAATGACATCTTCTAGAGTAAGACTGATTTAATGTTTAATCTTTGACTTTGTCCCTTTCACACTGACAGTTACATCTAGCTCTCTGATCACAAACTGCATTCGCTCTGAGATTTCCAGACCTCTCGTAGTTTTCGGGCCTAAAAAATACCATCTGCCTCAATCAACAGTTGAATCTCCGTGTTTTTACTTATTTCGGTGATCCTGCTATCAGGTCCGGATTAAGGCACAGTCAACGTAAGGGACCATAGCTGTCCTGCCTTGTCCAAAGTTATGGTTACAGTACTATTAACGACACCAACTGTGAAATCAGACAATACTATACGGGGCCCCTGGAGCCTCGGGGGTGCTGGGCAAGTTGCCCACTTTACCCTATGGATAATCCGTCCCTGACTGTTGTAACCAATAAGTCTACCATACCTATGCGTTTTGTTTTCTTTCTATCCAGTCTTTATGCCATTCCCGCCCACCATTACATAATTAAAGTGAGAGATTCGTATTTATTGACTGACCTAAATCTTGATAGATAGATAGATAGATAGATAGATAGATAGATAGATAGATAGATAGATAGATAGATAGATAGATAGATAGATAGATAGATAGATAGATAGATAGATAGATAGATAGATAAATTGATAGATAAATTGATGGATGGATAGTGTGTGCGTGTTTCAGTTTTCAAAAAGGGATTAAAAATACTATTTTCACGTATATATATATATATATATATATATATATATATATATATATATATATATATATATATATATATATATATATATATATAATAATAATAATAATAATAATAATAATAAAAAAAAATAAACTCATTAATTTCTTGTGGTGGCTACATATCAATATTTAGTGTTATTGACTGTAGATAAGTATAAATATTCAGTATCCTTATGTGGCAAATACATGACTGCCATTGATGAACTACTGGCTACGGCGAAATAAAAATGGCGAAAGGAACGTCAAACGCTGACTACGACATACATATGACGGCGATCAGGGGCTGACAATGACTAACCATTTTACCTGACACCAATGTTGGGGAAAATTAGTAGATCTTGCTCTCATACGATGACAAGTTATATATCATCCAAATTAAATGAAGAAAATTGGAGTATATTCAATGGCTCACTATGCAAGGAGAAAATTGCAAATAAATATGATTTGTTGAAAATGTTGAAAAGGGACTTCTAATAATATCTAGTTGCTACTGTTGAGAGAGAGAGAGAGAGAGAGAGAGAGAGAGAGAGAGAGAGAGAGAGAGAGAGAGAGAGAGAGAGAGAGAGATGCCTTATATACATATAACATCCAAAGTCGAGTTGTACAACCATACTCTCCGGTTTCGAAAATTACGTAGGTAATAATATATTATGCACTAATATAGTGAATTGAATAATACAAATGTTGCATATCTATTAATACTTTGCAACAGCTTAGCATCTGTGTCAGTCAAGACTTTTTGACTTTGCATTCAGGTATAATTATGAAATTTTGGTACATCTTTTCGTGATATGTAAACCTATTTTGAATGGAGGTTTCATCAACTTATTTTGTTTGAAGCATCACCCTTTTATCTTACATTTCCCATCGCTGTTGACTCACATATATGAAATATTATGAATTGTGGAACAGAGATGGTTATATGCACTAGCTTTTTATCTTCCAGTTAGCCACGTTATTGGTATTTTGATATTTGGATCAATATGATTAACATTCCTACATTGAGATCTGAAGAATACAAAATAGTAGGTCATAGTATGTTCACCTTGTGCTTCACTTGTCAAGTCACAGCGTTCAACGTCATTCGAACCATAATTAACTGCAGTAACTCGTGGAAACACAATTTGCAGTGCTTTATCTAATAGGTTCTAGAAACACGTGGACTGGAAATTCCAAAGGTTACCAAAAAGAAACTTGAATTGGTATTTGTCAGATCCACCCGTAGGACTGTGGTGATCCGACTTTAATCAGACTGTTGTTTTAATTTAAAGGGAGATAATAGCTTTGAAAGCCAAATATTTAATACCATCGACCTATGCAGATTTCTACCGGGCAATCGAGAACATTGTTTGGGGCATGTATACTAGCTTCTGTACAAAAGTGCACTCCAAAATCACGAACAAGCACCTTCCTACAAATCGTGTTTATACATCGTTCTAAGTTAAAAATATAAATCAATAAAACATTTTAGCTTTCTTTCCATTATGGGGGTGGGTGGGGTCAAACTGACTTATGACACTATGTATCGGTCGAAAAGTCTTTCATGTAAACAGTTTAAAGAATCGTAAAGAAAGAAAGGCGACTCCAACATGAATATTTATACTTTCTTGAGGTTTTTCTGACGTATCAGAATATGCTGGCAACACTCATGACGTATAATGCACTTTCAAAATTTACCTCTCACCATAATAGCAACTATGAGACAATCCTAGTGATGACTTGAGACGAAGTGCTTCTGAGTTACTTCCCTTCATATTTTCCTGATATTAATATTTCGTTGTATTCTGAGTTACTTCCCTTCATATTTTCCTGATATTAATATTTCGTTGTATTCTGAGTTACTTCCCTTCATATTTTCCTGATATTAATATTTCGTTGTATTCTGAGTTACTTCCCTTCATATTTTCCTGATATTAATATTTCGTTGTATTTCTTTGGCTACGTGAAGTATTTTACTCTTTAACTGAGTTTCATTCAGTGTTAAAGATGAAGCACCCGATGTACACGCGCGCTTCCATAGGAATAATGTAGCGTGTATTAGAGAGCAGTATTCAGATTTCATTTACAAAACGAACGATATGCAAAATAAGAATAAAACGTTTAAATATGTTGTTTTTGTTCATATCTACTATTCCTATTTTCTATTATATAGGAAAAAAATGTTTTTGACTGAGCGTTGGACCCTCGTTCACGTGGCATAGAATGCTCTCGCAAAACCACGTTATCTTGGGTCCAATGATTTTCGATATTCGGTTAATAATCTATGCATACTGTACTTTCATCGTGCGATGCAGTCTGTCGTGCTGTAAATGTAGTATAAATGTTTTTTTTCAATATGCTGAAACAAGCTAAAATTCAAAACAATGTATTAAATGTTGCAACAAACAATTATTAACCGTTGGCGTGCTCAATATGAAATCCAATGAATCAGCAAACCTGTTACGTTGTAAGGATTAACAAGATTGCCGCATGTATATGTTAGACCCAGAGGTTAATAATTTCGCGCTGTAAATATGTATGAAGGTCAATTCGGCAAAACATAAAGTATCAAGCCAGTTAATTGACATGGCCATAAAATTCGTAAATGGCTTAATTTTGGGCAGCCATTTTTATAATATTAGCGATCACATGTTTCACAAATAAGTGATGAAATTCTGTTTTCGGATCAAAAGAACAAAAAAGGGCGGTCACACATTCACCCTTGACAGGAAGGGGACAGTGTCTGATAATTATATGAATCAACATCCACTTGGAATTGAGCAAAGCGTGGCCAACATTAGAATGGCAAGATTAAATCTATTATTTCGTGAACTAAAATAGAGTAGTCGCTAAAACCATCTTGGGGAAATTATAAGGGGAGATAAGTTACTCCGACGTCATTCGATATTGGCGAGAAACTTGTATTTTGGGAATTACAAGGAGCTTCAGTACAGGTCAGTGACTATTTGCTCGATTGTTGTAATATATTACTGTAAATTAAGTGTATTTTAATTATTGCAGTATGTATAATTTAGTACATATAAATACCATTTGTAGGGTGATTCATTCGTAGTGTTTGACATACATGAATATTTTGAGATAATATCAATGTTTATGTAAATAATTATAATTGTAATTCGCTATTTGGCTGATTCGTAGTAACCTCGTGAATTTATTCATTTGATATTATAAATTTGCAAATGTTGAATTGAATTATAAACTTTGTATAATGGTTGCAGTGTAGGAGTATCATGTGTAAGGATATATCAGCGCATCGATATGTTGATATATCTATACACTTTGTGGAAGTGCAATGTACAGAAATGCGTCTGATTATATGATATCGTTCTGTACAATAAGATTGAGAATATATACCGTGTACACATATCAGGGAGAATGTGTATTTCGATGGGCACGAATGCGTAAATAGAAAGGGCTAATGGCTTATCTGATGATATTTGTTTTTAATGTGAGTTAGATAGCTAAGGGAATACGCTATGCTAATGTCCTTGTGTGTTAATACAGGAATCTTTTTACGACCAGAGACACTGTAGGAGACAGAGGGAATTATCCCAGTGCAATTGGTCCAAGTCTCAGGGAGACAAAAGAAAGGAAAGAACGGAGGCAGAAGTTAAAGGTCTGGATGGAATTGGATTGCCAGTCCAGATAAAGGTCATACAGATGAGTAGAAACACATGACGGGAGGAAAATCTATCAGACCAAGTCAGATGATGAAAGAGGACGTCACTTGGTCGAGTGAAAGACGAGTGATAGGGTTTTAATTTGATTTTGTTTTGGCGAGATGACTGTTATTGAATTATATTAAATTGTCGTTTTTTGAATTTTACATTTTGTGTATTCATTAATACTGTCGGCACCGTTGACTGGGGGCTCAGAGCTTTTCATCTCTCAATCACTACTTCAATTTCTGACAAAAACGAACCAGGGTGGATCTTCTGTAATAATTTACACAACCTATATTGCTGACCTGCGCTTCGTGTCGGTCTTTATTCATTTTATTGGTCCATTAAACTTTATATTCACTTTAACATAGCCAATATTTGTATATTATTATTATGCCTCATAAAAGTACCAGTGTCTATGACTGACGCACATAATTCTACGTGTTAGAGAACCAAACAGTTCTCCCTCAAGTAATCGTATTTCCATGTCTGGTTTCTCCGATTGAGGAACCACATAAAATATTCCATTGGAGTTATATTTCTTTTAACTTTTCCAAGTTTGCATTGACGCACATATGATGTGAATGGTTACATTCAGCCGCTTAAGCATTCCAAATGGAAATGATATAAATGAAATACTGGCAAATACATAATTATCGAACAAAAATAAATCGACTACAGTTGCTGTTAAGTTGTTATTACTGATTATATAGGGGGAACAAGTGGACAATACGAATTTTGAATTCGTGGGGTATGCTCTCTCTTTATTAGATGCTTCCTAAAGAGAATTCTATACGGATTAAAAATGTCTTTCTTTTTCCTCTTGAAACGTGGAAATATTCCCCTCCGTACAGAGTCTATAAATGTATAGTATTCTTTACTTTCAGAGTAAAGGTACAGAGTATAATAAGTTCATATAATGTATCGGCCATATTGATATAAATATATTATAAAATTACATAGAAAAGCAAGCCTGATTGGTCGAAGGGACCAAGTAATAGGGTTGTGCAATCGTAGCGTATTGTCAAGTATACACAATGTGTGTTTGCCTCTTTACATCAGTTTTGATTGAGATGGAAGGTGTCCATCGTAGATCAGTGCATACTACATTTTATTACATCTGTATTTTTTACGTCCAGAAAAAAAGATGTTTTGGAACGCATATTTGTTAGTCCATATAATATCAATCCTCGATGCAGTTGAAAATTTCAGAAAAAAAAACATATACACTGATCTACCTGTTCAGTATACTACGGCATATCAAGGTCTATGTTGTTAGCAGCTGGAACCGACTTATAAATGATGTAATGACGCATACATAAAGAATCTTGGTGGGTCTTAAGTAAAATTATTCATCTCTTTCTTACATGGTGAACAACTTTCTTACATGGTGAACAACTTCCTTACATAGTGAACAACTTCCTTACATGGTGAACAACTCTTCCTTGCATATTGATCATCGCTTTCTTGCATATTGATCATCGCTTTCTTACATGCTGAACACATCTTTATTATATGGTGAACATCGCTTCCTTACACGGTGAACACCGCTTCCTTACATACCTGCATTCAATGAAGTACTTCTAGCTACGGTTGCATAAAAAATGACTGTAAACCTTTGACTGTAAACCTTTCTACCTAGCACCATTATTGGAGAATCAGTTGACTTAGCTCTAATCAAAATAAAACTATCATACGAATCTGAATAGTCCAAAGATTTAAAGTGCAAGAAAAGACAATTAGAACTTTATTTTAAAAAAACAACTCAACACTTTTATTGAAGCTGAATGATATTGGTTTATCCTTGACTAAGAATTTAATTAAACAAAAGCCACTCGAAAATGAATTAAGACACTTTTAAAAGGTATTATATCAAACCTATGAACAACGTATATCGTTCAATAAAACACTGACATATTTTGTTCTTGTACGAATTGTATTATCCATATAACAGAATGTGTAATATGCTTCTTTCATGTGGCGTTTAATGTCTCTGCAAGCTCTGGCATTCGGCGCCGCAAGACCTTGGAAATAAAACATTTGCAATATTTGGTTAAGAACCTGTACATATATATAGGAATAACTTGCACATTGTTCCTTCAATAAGACATGGGCTAGCAGAACCTGTACATATATAGTAGGAATAACTTGTACATTGTTCATTCAATAGTGAATGGGCTAGCAGAACCTGTACATATATAATAGGAAAATAACTTGTACATTGTTCCTTCAATAAGACATGGGCTAGCAGAACCTGTACATATATAGTAGGAATAACTTGTACATTGTTCCTTCAATAAGACATGGGCTAGCAGAACCTGTACATATATAGTAGGAATAACTTGTACATTGTTCCTTCAATAGCACATTGAATCCGCATTCAATACTTACTTCTTAATCTAGTAACATTGACCTATTTGTCTAAGGAGTAAGCAAGTGGTTAGTGCATTTAATACAAACTCAAAACGCTGATGACAAACATAAACGAAACTTGTGATGACTATCTCGTTGCCACCGTCAGAAAAGTTTACTTTTGTGTCAAGCTTATGGTAGACTCAAAATAATTGCTGGTATATTTTGTTGTCACGGAACAGAGCAACACAGTACATACATTTGATTGATTATACGTATGCTTTGCCCCAGACAGGAGGCATACGACAAGCATAAAAAATAATATATGGGATGATATGTTATTTAAAACAAAAGTATAGTTGTTAGTTCAGAAGAGTATATTGCATTTTAAATAATGAAGAGAAAAGACAAATTCAGATGGAAAATGAGTGAGGATTAAAGGGATGTTAAATAATCTAACATGACATAAAAAAATCAACTTGTCATTAGGTTATATGACTATTTCCCAAACAAATACAATATAGATTAATTAGGAAATCATAAATAATTATGTAATTAAGTATTAAGTTAGTACCTTTGTTCATAAACTGATTAACTTATTACCGTTTAAGAAAGCAATGATCACGTTTCTATTTGTAAATTTATTCCAGAAGAAGTAAAAGCTAGTCAAACCTTATCAACGGCAGTAGGCTATCACTGTCTGACATTTACCATCCAGGACATCTGCCTAAATATAGCCTATGGCCGGCTCTGTATCTTCATACACAACGACGTACGTATGTATTTAATATACAAGAACACATTGTAGTAAATTTATAGAGGTAAATCGACATCAAGAACTATCACTGTCACGATTATTTTGGGAAAAATTTCTACAATCATTAAAGTAAGACTTCACCTCATCTTCACAGATGATTTAATGTTTTTTTATTTAAAATATTTGTTCTGGCATTACGAAAAAAATAGTCTGGTTCATCGAGATTAGCATTTAGTTGATGTACTTGAAGTTCATATTTTGAACAGGGTTAGATTTGTAAGGAAAAATAATTTCCCAGGATGTCCTCATAGATTATCTTGGCTATTTAAAAAGACCCTATATATCTAGAGTATTTTAAAAAGAACTTTAATTCCAAATAATTTGGTGTATAATTGATGGGTGTAATTTGGGTTAAAGGGTCTTCAGCTTGGCCTTACTTCAAAACTGCTAGCTCCGCTTGGTTATTTTCACTTCCTGAAATTGAAATGTAAATTCTATTAAAACGATCCTATAATTTTTAAATACTTGTAATGTGTTTTGTATATGATTCATTGTTTTTCAGAATCGGGTATTTTTTACTCTGGTCAAATTTGTTTCTCCATTTTCAATAACTGCAAAGGCTAGTGTATAGTTGAATAATTTAGTCTGAGTTCTGAAGCACATGGGGGACGCCATTCTGGTTAGCTGTCTGCTTAGATCATGTATAACTTCCGCAAGAATAATATGTCAAGAAAATTCAGTGACAATATATGAAAATACCATAGATATGCCACAATCTCTTAATTGTGCACGTTGCAATTTATGTAAATTCACCTTACACCTGTCATTGTCTCAAAAGTACGAAATATCTGTACAGAGAGCCCTTAGCGGCGAATCCGCCATGTTGTTTTCCAGTAAAACTAATTTTGCATAAATTTTAAGAATGTGTATCAGGTGTAGTCCTTGACTTGAAAATCTCTTTCCACGTTGTTGGAGGTATGGAATATACAACATGGCTTTCAAACAAAGACAGAGAGTGTCAAATACATACAAGAAGAGAGAAAATTCACACACACACACACACACACACACACACACACACACACACACTTGTAAAAGAATTAAGAAATAACAATATAAGCAGGACGCTTAAGATAATTTACTCTATTGCTATATTGTCCTGTGACTCATGACCACGTAAGGAATAACAATTTAACCTTTTGATGTCTAACGTGTTATTCATATTTGAAAATGAAAGCTATGATAAGATAAAAAAAAAGTCCAAGCAAAAGATTAATGATTTAGCCATTCAGGCTTAAACCCACTTCGATATAGTTGTTTTTCGGAAATGAACGGTATGAAATAGACGCGTGGTCAAGAAAAGTACGTGCACGTTGAATATCAATTCGTTTTTGATAAATACAGTGCCGACAAGCCCAAACCGTTTTGGCGACGGAAGTCGAAAGATGAATGTAAAGCCCGTCTTCACACAGCTGCAGATGACGGCCAAATCATTCTACTGATGAATTAACATAATCATGGGAGTGATGCTGCAAAAGCAGAAGTGGTCAAGACTGAATGATATGAGGAAAAAAGCATCAGCTTTTTATGTTTTCCTTATAGTTTTAGTTAAAGATATTTTAATAACACATATCATCATTGGAATAATTTTACTTTTATATTTCACTTACACACTACATCTCTTTGATCGCTGAGCTAATCAATGTTGTCACTACTTGCTCCACTAATGTAGGGTTACCTCTCAACAGGACTAACCATTGCTCGGCGCCAATGTGGCCGGAGCCACAAACCGGTCGCGTCAAAACGGTCGGCGCCAAATCGGCGGCGCCAAAATGTCCTGCTATATATCGCTACAATATGTGCAGTGCGGCAAGTTAAAGTGATGTCTACCACTGAGACATCATGCCGCATCTCCCCTCACCCAGTCACATTATCCTAAGACTTGATCGACCAATCCTAACGCTAACTTCTTAATGTTGAGCACCAAGCGAGACAATTACTATTACCATAGCTATGCTGGGGTTCAAACCCGCGACCTACTGCATCCAAGAGGTACCCGTTTACCACTATAGCCACCGGAGTAGTCTATATACTTAAACTTTAATTGAGATGTCTATTTAGCAAGAATTTTTATATTGCCTACAGCCACCATCTGTAAAATGTACCCCAAGTACGGCCTCAGTTTTTGAATTGACGACCCAAGAAACAAGCATCATCACTGTTACGACATCTGACGCAAATGGCGATACTGTCACTTGCTCTCTTACACGTACAAATCCGTCTGGAAGTCCATTTAGTCTACAGAATGTTCCATCGACAGGAGGTGAGTTGAAAGGTCTGAGTTTAGTAGCTAATAGATGAACCTAAAGTAAACTAATTAATATTTTATACATGATAATGCATGCTACATAAAGTTTGTCGGATATGATTCTGCAACGTCAGCTGTGCTCAGTTATAAAAGTTGCAATTGCACATTAGATTCAGGTTTCATTTCTTCAATTCAAGCTTCCATTTGTGTGTACTCCATGATTTATCCCTTTAACACTTCATTATGTAAAATTAAATTGAAGTCTACTTTAGGCACCGGTTTGCTGTGCGAATACTTTAGTGTCAGCATTAAAGTAGAGCGGCTCCAAATGCGTACCATGGTAAATCCACACGTATATTTGCCATATTTTACCATACGTATCGCAAGGATATATATATGAATGATATTTGAATTACTATCGAATGGAAACGTAATTAATTCATCCACAGAAATAATTCTAAATAATATTATGTAAGTAATATAACATTTCGGTTCTTTCAGTGTACATGGTTTATACAAATGCCAATCCAAAATTCAGAGCGGCTACACGTGACACGTACACTCTCTACATCACATGTACAGATGGTAAAAATTCCACACTTGTTGAATGCGGAGTGAGGATATTGCCCAGTCAACCTCCCGTGTTTACCAATATACCAAGTAGGTAGTTTGGTAATCTAAGTATTTTCAAATATACTAAATAGGTAATTTGGTAATTTATGTATTTACCAATATACCAAGTAGGAAATTTGGTAATTGAAGTAGTTACGAATAAACCAAGTAGGTAATTTGGTAATCTAAGTATTTTCTGACTTACTCTCATTTATAACACAACTTAAAATTCATGTATATTATGGCCGGTTACATCAGGAAGTTTGTAGTATCAGCTGTTATCGAAAAAATATTAGGATTGAAAACTCGCAGGAAATTGGATAACGAGGCCCACATATTCTCAGGGCCGTCGTAAGGTCGATGCGATACACCCGTCGTGTCGTCAAAAGACGGTGGTTGGGGTATGGGTTGGGGCGAGGGAGGGTACTGGGTGGACTGACATTTCGCATAGTTTGCGGTATCTGTTTCCTAGCGGTAGACGCACAATGCGACGTCATTTCGTCTGGTGTAAACTTGCTATTTCCCTGCTAATTAGTATTGGATTTTACTTTGTAAAGTCCACAATTTCTTTTAACAGTTTTATTCACTTTTTCTTTCAGATATAATTTGATTTGATAGCAAAAATGTTAAATATTGGACTACTCTGAAAATATTGAGGACGCTTTTATTTGATTATTTGCTTGAAACCCATAGCAGCAAGTAGAATTGTATTATTCGTACAGTCTTCAAACTTAATGCGTTTATAAGGACCATGTTGAATACGGAATAATCGTAACATGATTTATAGTCATATATTTCGACGCTTATTAAGAAAGTGTTTTCTCACTACTGTGCGTACACTGTAGATCCTATAAATGGCATTAACGCCGATAACTGTCATCCCACATTCATTCACTTCGACATTTACTGGTGACTTTACCGTCGGTAAAGATCATACTCATTGGTAAATATCTTTCCTAAATATCGTCATATTACTGGCTGTACCATGTTTATGCCCTTACCGATGTACCTTGAAGATCCTGTAAATGTGATCTATGTTAGAATATCTTGCAGGTGGCAATGGACAATGATTCTGAAACACAACAGAAGTTGTATGAACGTTTTGGATTCATACAGAAATTATCATTAGACCTTAGGATTTTATTAATGAGCTGCCATTTAGGTCATGGCCGAATTAAACACCGTGGAGGCCCTTAGGCAGTCGATATCTTGGGGTCCTCTAGTAAATTATTATCTCCTATGTATATTATTTTGATCTATTGTCGCGGGGCCCACAGAATTTTGCCTCCCAAACCTTTTTTGGTAATCCGGCACTGATTTACGTAGTATACGAGAAAATGCGTTGTCTCAATTGTACATAGGCTTGACTCGGGGTTTATATTAAGGAAACAATTCATTGGGGTCAAAAGTGCAAAAACTAGATATGTTCAAAGTTTCACTGTCTGCCTTTTGTTTTCAATTTACATAGTGGCATGGGTTCTTCTTCTTTTGTGTGTTCTATTGGTTTTACTTCTTTGAATTTCTAGAAGGCTTCTGTGTCTTTTTCAATGGAATGCTTCTTTCCCTCTTCATCGTACTTGTTGGATTGGAGGAAGATGGAATTCCAAATATTACATACCGGATGAAACTGCAAAAGAAAATGAGCCAGGCATGGCATGTAAATTGAACACGTGATACAGAGAAGATGTCCAAAATACCTACTTTTAAACCGGTGGTCTCTATAGAATATATTACTGTAAACACTGTAAATCCTGTCAGACACGGGTGTATAGACGATATGAGAGGAGTGGAAGTAAACACAAATCTATTTTTAGGGCCACCCATATATCTAGAAAAGAAAAGTACTAATCATTTGCTAAAAATCTTTGCTTGTTTTTGTATCTTTATAATGACAACTGTTACGTGCTTACGTAACACCTTTCCCCATAAAATAAAAAGAAAGGTTTATATGGAATTCAGGGAATTCAAATTTAAAACAAAAGTTTTCTGAGAAAAATTCTAACCAAATTCCAATTTATCTCAATCCCGAGACGAGCCCCCCCCCCCCATTTCTATGTTACTTGCTTAGGCTCGAATAAACAGTAACATAGAAAGAGTGAAAACTAACAAGCTTGTAAAAATTTAACAAACAATTTATTGAGTACAAGAAAATAAATAAATTTACAGTTTTAGAGAATCAAGTCCAAAAATTAATCCGAAAAGAATTCACAATATTATCCACTAGTGGAATTGCAAGAGTCCTGATAATAAAATGTCCTAATAGTTCCTGGTTCGAATCTTGACGATGTAATCCAAGATGGACGACGATGTCACGTGATGAAGTTAGTTTTAGTTTTATGATAATTCAAATGAGCACAAGTAATTTCCAGATAAATAACACAATAAATTCCTCTTAATCCAAACGAATTGAAATAATATACCGCACAAGGTAATTTATAATAACTCAAACAATAAAAAATCCCAGATTAACTACTGACCTTTCTCTCACAGAACGATAATTTAAATGCCCGTTTTTCGTAAACAGGAAGGGGTTACGTGATTTTCCAGAAGCTCACAGAAAAAGGCTACGATCACAAAGTCACGCACTCCCCCCATGAAAATCAGCCGAAAATCAGCCATGTCCTTGGAATCAACCAATCATTTTTAAAGCCTGTTTATCACCTTGTAACAAGGCCAGAAATGAGGTTAACATCTGATGTTTACAAGTAGAGTCTAGGTCAACCTGAATTTTCTAGAATAGATATCTCCCAATTAACGAATTAAAATCCAAAATGTCAAATTTGAATCTGACAAAAAAAAAAATTATTTAAATCAAATATACGTAACACAACTAAAACTTACCTTTTATCGTCTGTTTATATGTGTGAGAGGACATCGTAGTGTCTGTAAATACTTTCTAACCTTGTGGTAGTATAGTGAACCTGGATGAAACATCTTCCAGATTTGACATGGAGATAAGCGCCGAGAAGACAAAGCTGATGACAAATAGTGGCATACAAATCTCAACCAAGATTAAAGTCAGATGAGAGGAACTGGAAATAATGGGCCAAGTTAAATACACTGGATCCATAATCACGGAAGAGTGATCAAGAGCAGAAATTGTGTCACGAGAAGACGGCAGGTTTGTCAAAGCTACGAGCCATCTGGAGATCCAAGAATATCTGTCTGAAAACTAAAAATCAGAGTATTGAGAGCACTAGTCATCTCAATCTTTCTGTCATCAAGTGAGGTTTGGCTGTCAGGGTGACAACATAATTACAACGAAGAATCCAGGCACTTGAAATGAAATGCAAAATAACCATCCTTGGCATCTCTTACATGGACCACATCACAAATGAGGAAGTACGTAACACCATCAGGCACAAAGCAGGCTATTATGAAGACCTCCTCACCACTGTCAAAAAGAGAAAGCTGAAATGGTATGGCCATGTCACTAGAGCCAACAGTCTATCCACAACAGTACTGCAGGGTAGTGTCCAAGGTGGCAGAAGGAGAGGTAGACATAGGAAAAAGTGGACTGACAGCATCACAGAATACACCAGGAAATGTTTTGCGGAGACACAGGCATTGGCACATGATCGAGACAAGTGGAGGGAACTGGTCAGATGTTCAGCAGCAGTGCCTCAACGACCATACTAGGTCAAGAGACTGATGATGATGATGATATTGATGATGATGATGATGATGATGATGATGATGATGATGATGATGATGATGATGATGACGATGATGTGTACTATCAAACTGAGGACGAACGGACGCACTGACACGGGTTAAAGTAAACATGCAGCAGAAGCATTTACAAAGGGTATTAACAACAGCAATGCTTCCGCAAATGGATAGATATAATTACCTTAACCTATTAAAGGAGATATTACTGGCCGCCATGTATAGCCTATATTGTGCTTAAAAATGGCGTTAAACTATAAAAAAGGAGAAAAACGTTTATCTGAAATAATGACATTTACTGTTGATACCGTACATAACCGTAATTGTTCCAGTAAGCGGAAGTGTCCACATAAACTGTACTAATGTAGGGCAAAGTCATATTTTATTCTTTTAATGGACAATACGTAATTCCGATTAGCCGTAAAAGTAATATTATTGCGATTACCGGCACAATATAGTCAGTTCATGATACAAATTCAAGCAGTTGTGTTACGACTCTAGGTCTTAAAATATGTAACAGAAGGAAGTGAAACAAACAATTGAAATTAAATTAACAGGTTATTTGTTTAATCTACGATATAACTAAAAATTCAAGAGACATTTAAAGTACTGTAAATTTAATATCATAGATCTTAAATATCATATAACAATTATAAAATACAGAATGATCTCATTGAATTACATTATATAATGCCTCGATGTAACACTTTAAACGAGATCCCATTAATCCAAAGTCAATGAGCACCTTATTCATTCCAATGAATAGTTTTATATAACACAAATGTAAATTCTTCTCTTAGACTGATCTAGAACATAAATTAATTATTTGTTTACAATTTATTTTGGACACATCTTCATTTGCTTTACAAGGTAAGAAATACCAATCGCTCTAGTGACAAAACTGTAATTGTAAACAAGACTGAACTTGAACTCAAATGCTTGTAAACATATTGTTTATATTTTACATGCTCGAACAAAAATTATATATGTAAACGTTTTATTTATAATGAATTTTATCTAAGTACTATCTCCAAGCACAAAGTTAAGCACACGAAATAGATATACAAACTAATTGTCAATGTATGACATTCAATGGTATTTGTGATATTATATTACTAAAGTGAACAGGTGCAGTTTTAGAAATCACATTATATTTAACGTGGTGATTAACATATCGAAGTCATCACCGCGTTACGTGCATTTCAGATTTAATAAACTTAAGTTTAATTCATTACATAATCGTGTGGTTTTCGCTTGATGACATTGAATTGTGAAGCTACTAGGTGTTGTAAAACAGTTGGTCTAATAATTATAAAGTAATAAAGGTGAAGGATCTCTCATCATGTTGTATATTTAGTCACTCACAAGTGTATCGTTTATTAAAAGATCTCGTAATTGTCTTGTCCGTTGTCAAATAGGAAGAAGATAGCTCCTTTATAAGTAATAATATGGGATAGTAGGGACAGCATCAATGTCTAAGGACTCATTCGGTACTTTTCAATTGATTTATATTTTCCCTTAGTTAAACCTATTTTTTTGGTTAAAATCTTATTTTGTTAAAATCTAAAGAAACTATTAAAAAATTTGTATATATAGAATGAGATTAACAATTCTTTATCTTTAAATCGCAAACATTCTTGTACATAGTTATAGTAATGATGATTTAATCTGTTTTGGTGACAAAATTATTCTCCTTCAGTATACTAAAACCGGCATAATATACATGTACATCTAAATGAAACAGGCATACACATGACGTTAAATAATCAGCTATCTTATCCATATTTTAGCACTGGTAACCATGAGTACGTCAAACGTCAGCCCGGACACAGTTTACGACGTCAGCGTGTCGGATATCGATAGCAAGACATTTAACTATTCGATTACGTGTGTACCAGCCAACTGTCCATTTACAATATTCAACAGTAAGTAACTGTGTCACATACGTTGTATATAAATCTTTACATATTATAACAGTGGTTGTTGGTGTCCTTATTGGGACAAAACCCAAAGAAGTATACATGATACAAAATACAAACTGTTATCCTAGATTCTTTGGTTTGGCTGTAAAAAAAATCTTTTCTGGATACTTATGATTAGTGGGCCATATTTATTACTTTATATCATTCCTAACATTTTTAATATCAACTGACTTTTTAAAATTGTTTTTTTTTTATTTAAACTTTCATTGTAAATAAACAGATTAAACACAACTCTTTTTTGAGTCTCAGAAATATTAGTTTAGTGTATCAATGAAAATTTCGGACTACAAATCGGACACAGAATAAACTGCAAACAAAAAATCATACCACTATTCTTCGTTTTCTTCCAGCCGGACACATTCAGTTGAACAAAGATCTAAGTGACCACACCGTTGGAGGATATGATGTTTATGTCACGGTAACAGATGGTTACAATACCGTTAGCAGTACACTTTCCGTTACAATCTCTGGTAAGTCGCAGAGAAAATACAATCGTCCTTTCGAGAAGTGTTAATCAATACGTCTGGTGTGTTAGTGGATACTGACCAATCATACATAATAGCAAACATGCGTAAGAGATTGCATTATCTCCACTTTTAATGTGGTTTGTCAGATACGTGGCTAAGGGGTTCAGATGACCAGTAATTCCTAATTAAGACATTCAACTTTACATTGCTATAAACTGGTAGTTCAGTATACCATATTACCGCGAATAAATTCATTGATGGACACCACGTGGGTCACATGTAATCTGTAATAGTAAGCAGCGCACACGGCATGGGGAAAATGATAATTTAGCACTGCTTACACACATGTCATGGTGTTTCTGGTCAAAATAAACCTTTTTGAAACCATGTCAAACAGATCAATATGAAAAGAAGAAAATGGATAGTGAATTTGTCCAGAGCGGAGATCGCTTTGGTTTAACAATACACTTTCCGTTTTCGCTTAAACGTCTAGTCAGACTACAAACAACAAATAGCCTGATCTACCGTAGCAAAATGCGCGTGCATACCATTATACTGCATACCATGGTACTAGTCGTTTGTTCAACTGACTACATCTAACAAACGGCATATAAATATGTGTCTGCGATTCAGATCGGGCTGTTTGCAGTTTGCAGATGGACTAGTCTTATAAGTGAGTGAAGACTATAAATTAGTATATTTCTGATATGTTATGTTGGGTTTTATTCGTATGTTTCGTCGTCATTACTCGTTAAATATCCATCAGGCCACTCTATTTTAATTTCAGGTATCAACGTCGCCCCCAAGTTTACTAATTTGCCTCTGGCTAATATATTGGTAGTACTCGAAAACACGACGCCTGGTTCTTCAGTTTACCAAGTCAGCGCAACAGATATCAACAAAGATAAATTGACCTACAGTATGACGTCATCGCCTGTCTCAGGGGCTAACTATTTCACTATTGAGAGTACGAGTAAGTCACGTTATATTAACTGTATATGTTACATTCGGAAAATGTAATGTAATAAGTAGGTGTTTCGGATTTGTACGAAGGGTATATTCCAAATATTTGAAAAGCTTAGATTAGTTACATGAGGAAACCTTTACTCTGTATGTTGGGACTAATTTGCAGTTACATTGATATTTCAGCGTATCTAGCAACGCTCATGTTTTCCAATATTAGACCTGATTACATTTTTGCACTTCGCAACACCTGAACAGTGATAAGAAAATAAATCCAGGCTTTATTATGAGAAGTGTTTTTCTGGGATTGGCGAAAACTGCCCACATAATTTCAAGCCATACCTCTATTTCCTCATAAAATTCTTTTTTGACTAAACGGTACGGTGAGAAGGGGGGTGGTGGTTATTGGCTTCCATCGTGTTTTACTATATTCCTGGTTGTTAACAACAGTTTCGTTACTAGCAGTCCATCAGTTTGACATAATCAAGTTGTATCGATCTGGACTAATTTAAGTTGGTCTAAAGCACTCCACTTCAGATTACTTTCGCTTCTTTCTAGTAAACTTGTGCCGGACTTGCAATTATGGGAGCGATCAAGTTAGTTTAAGCTACTATGTACTAAGCAAAAGAAAATTTGTGAAATGGCTTTAGGCATTCGAGATTAAAATTATATTTATTAAAAGAAAATCCATATCGATGAATTTGTTTATTCCCCCCTCCCTCGGTCATCTCGTCTCCTCTGAGACGTTTTATAAACCGTACTATTTGGCTTTAGGTTCGCACAATTGGATCTTCTTCCTGCAACAGTGTGGTTAAATCAAACACAGTTCTCTAAAGTATTAAATCCCTTGGCTCATTGAATCCCTTCTTCGTTTTGATATTACTTTGTGACTTCTCTATTTTCCTACAGGTGGTTTAGTTAGCATTTTAACGACTAGCGTCTTGAATTTCGAAGCAATGACAGAGAAGTTATTCACCATTACTGTCCGTGTTTTCGATGGAAAACTTACGACGCCCAGCGTGTTAGTCATACAAGTTCTGGATGTGAATGAGGGATTATCCTTCGCTCAGAATGAGTACAGAATCGTGGCGAACGAAAGTAATGTGAGTATTTGAGATGGGCAAAGATTAAACCTCCTTTTAAAAAATAGTAAAACTTGTTGTGAAGACTTTCTGAAGAATTTTGGGCATATATAAAAACTGATAGTACGAAAAAAAGGTATTAATGCCCGATTCTCTTAGTGGATTCTGAATATAAATGAGGTACTAATTAGTGTTAATAAGATATGGAAAATAATAATGAATAGTAACATATTTTATCTCTTTACGCAAAAATCATTGGCATATTTGCGTGTTGTTTGTACTCAAAACGTTGGACGTTTGCTTTCCGTTCAAACCAAATGGAAGCGGATGAAATTATTGTGGGATAATTGCACATTATTGTCTCGATCAGTCTTTCGTACTCTCGTTTATCAGAAAACCACTAATATACAACATAATGGTTTGAACGAAATTAAATTTTTATCAAAGGGTAATCATTTTGATGGGATTTGGGGATATATTCCACATTTCTGATGATAATGATTTGCATACGATTAGCGGAACAGGATATACCTACATTAGAATTGACGGAAGCGTCTTGACTGTGTCACGATGGGGCAAAAAACTGGATTCATACCTCGCTAACCATCCGCTCTCACACAATAATCTGTTTTAGAAACCAGGTCAAATTAAATTAAACACATTCGCATTCAAGGAAGATAAGTATATATTTAGTATAGTACGAATTATATACATCATATCCCCATGTAGTTGTTGTTAAACAGTAACTATCCACATGCCAGCAAACTATGTAATATTTTGGACCATATTTTGGAGAAGCAAGCGAGATGTAGAGTTTCAAAAACAAAATCTTGTTGAGTCATTCTTAATACAAATTATCTGGGTGTAAAGTATGAACGAAAATTACGTCTTTAATTTTGCTTGATTTCTTTGATTGAAAGCAGTAACAACCGTGCCATTGCAATTTTACTTAAGCCTCTAAGATACTTATATCATACTTTTTGTGACAAATGATGGATGTGAGAATTTAGTTTACTTTGATAAACGCTATACCCAACAGATTTGCGGTTGATTACCTGGATATGTAAATTTCATTAAACAAAGACTGAACTTGTAACACTTCAGCCAAAGGGAGAGCATCCTTATCACGTGTTATGTATATTTGATTTGTATTGTTTGTTGAAGTTTCTCCTTGATTATGTGTTTTGTATTTTGTTATTGACTTTTGTTCAAAGTCACTTTAATTGTATGCCTGACCAGTTATATTATTGTCGTAAAATAAATTTAAAAGCTAATGTTTTTTCTTTTTAGGAACATAGAATAAATATTCATATGATTATTGATGAATGTAAACATGTATATTTGAATCCGGGTCTAGGATATCCGTTTTCTGTGTGAAATTCCTAAACATGTTGACAACATTGCATGATTTAGTGAGGAATCTAACCTCCATCCTGATTCTGTTATTTGTCTTAGCTCTTTACATAATGATATTTGCCTGAAGATTATGCAATGTTAATGATTCCATTTTTAAAAATTGGTTGGATTAATTTATTTATTTAAATTACTATTCATTCGCATTATAAGAATATTCTTGGACTAAACTATTCAATTTGGAATTGTAGTGAATTCCAATAAAGACATTTTGATGATACTATCTTTATACATTAAAAGACTGTTAACAATTCAATACATTCCAAGCCATGGTACATTAGCACATTCGAGACTGTAGGCACACCAACACATTCAATATTAGAATGTATTTTGGATCACGACTGGAATTCAGTTTGAACTTCATACATTTGGACTTTTGAAATAATGTTGGGACTATTTAGGGATTACATTCACAATACTGCAAATTCATTTTGCATTTGCACTTTGTACTCTAAGAAAACAGATTGTGTGTGCACAAACTTGTTGGCTTTCGCTCTTCTGTTCCTACGTTTAAGCCTAAAGAGTCAAAACGTAAAGCTAAATACTATGGACAGTTTTTACAATGATGTACCTCGAAATGTCTGAATGTAACATGCGATACGTATCATTGAAAATCACAGTTATATTAGGGACTAACAATTAAAAATAGAGCAGCAGGGACCAGAGACTTTGTATTTAATTTCCATCTGTCAATATATGGGAAGGTTTCTGTCTGTTAATAGTTGGGGAGATTTGTGTCTGTCAATAGCAGACGAGATTTCTGTCAATTGCTGGGGAGATTTCTGTCTATCAATAGCTGGAAAGATATCTTGCTCCGATTTATAGCAAAACACCACATTGTATCCATGAGAGTATTTGCAAAATATTTTAATTATCTTCGCATAAAGACAAGAAAATATTTCAGCTCAATATAAAATGACTGCTCCTTCCCCCTATCCGAATACTAAATGGCCAGTTCAAAATAGTAGACGAATTTGCTTTGTGCATGTTAATTGTTGTATACGTTGCACTGTAAACATTGTAACCCAAGTAGGATGATTAAGCTTATACTAGGGCTGATGCTGTGAAATAAATCATGATAACACTCTAAAGACTACTGGTAAAAGTTGGAAGTATTTTCCAAAGCAGCTCGACAAAGAAACAGAAACGGAATCGTTTGGATATATTTTAGTTCTTTGTGTTTATGCATGACTCCATTTCAATGCTGTGCGAAATGAGGACATGTGTACCCCAATGTCTAATTTATGTATCACGAAAGAAATGGTGTGAAATATTCATTGAAAACTTCATTCATACCTACTTACCTATCTACCTACTTGCCTGCATGCATACATACATACATACATACATACATACATACATACATACATACATACATACATACATACATACATACATACATACATACATACATACATACATACATACATACATTTTCTTAATTTCAGGCAGGTACCCAGCTACCCTCCCCCGGTTTCGTTGTAACTGACATCGATACAGTAGACTCTGTGAGATACTCACTAGACTGTGGAGCCAACAGCGGATATTTAAGGATGAATGCCAACAGCGGGCTTCTGACATTCGCTGTAGACTACAACTTAGACATTGCGGGGAAACCCGATTTGATTACTTGTATTATAACTGCTACAGACAAAGGTGGACTGACTGCAACGACCACGCTATCCATTAAAATAAGTAAGTTTTTTTTTTTTGTTTCGTGGGAATATATCTTTGTTAATGGGCGTTTTTGTAATTCAAGCCATCATTAAACGCTCTCGTTGCTACGCATCTACAAGTTAGTGATCAATTTAGTTTTATTTCTCCATTACGTAATTTGCTTACGTGGCTTCAGTTATCAGACATAATTGGTACACGCTACAGTATGGAAGCAACCCGATCTTATACATATTTCGTGGATGTATTTAAATTTTAATGCTCATGAAAACGAATAAACGATAAGCATATTATTTATATATTTTATTTCAACATGCAATAGGGGAGGGGGTGCGGGGAAACAAATGCAATTCAAATTTATTTCGTTTCTTAAGTCTTGGGACATATGACCAAACTGAAAAGAAAATGTTTCACCATACATTTTGGGACAAAAATGTTAATTTTATCGTGTCCCAACATATACAGTAAATACGATACTTTGGAGTCCATTTCTCTTACAAACCCACAAAGAGAACCATTTTTCATCAGAATATCGTTCCATTCGAGAATTAATATTTGAATCTGTTTACTCTTTTCAAACAGAAAGCTTTTCCGTTCGTGGTCAAAGTAAAAACAAATCTTTTATGAGTTCTTTACCATCTCTAATTCTTAATGTTATCGTTTTCAGTCTAATTATATGTTATCTGGTCTTGTAAACATTTTAATGTAATATTCCATTAACTTATTCATCGCAACTTTTTTTTGTGTTTTTGCCTTAGATGAAATCAACGACCATGTACCAACATTCCAATACTCTTTATACACTTTCTACGCCTATAACAACGCAGCAGTTGGTTTCATGCTTGGAAACGTTTCCGCGACTGATGCGGATACTGGTACCAATGGCAACTTTGTTTTGTCCTCAGAGCAAAGCCGTCTGTCTGAAAACTATTTTGGTGTGTCCTCGACCGGTCAGGTTACAATTCAGAGGAGTTTGTACAAAGTGTCCGCTGGAACTGAACTACCATTCATCATTTATGCAACCGATGCCGGACACCCGTCTCTCCAGGGAGCCACAGATGTAAGAGTCATCGTTCTGGAAGGCTCAACGACAACTGTTCCAACGACGACATCCAAATATAAAACCTTCTTCAACGATGAACGGAATATAGCGTGGTTTGCTTTGGCTTTGATAACAGGATTTGTCGTTGTGGCTATAACGGTATTCATTTGTCTGAGATACGTAGGGGATTGGCCATCGAATCTCGACCTATTTAAAAATTGGTAGGTGTGTTTGTCCGTTGAAACCAAATAGTAACGTTTCATCTCTCAATTACTAACTGCCCAAGTGTTCAGACTCAAACGAAGACAATGAAATAGTTCGAGACTTGAGAAAAATATGGATTTAGGAAATATATTTGGCTGTTATATATCTAGTAAATGTAGAAATTTGGAGTTGAGTGACTTACCTTTAGCTAATACGCACACGCGAAGTATGGCCGAACCATTATAATTGTTCAAAAATTATATTTTATTTATATTTTGATGACAAGCTATACTATTATTTAAGGTGACATGGTGTTTTATCTCACGTCTTGATCAATCTTAAATCGTCGAAATACGAAATTAACTTTAGTAGAAGTTGATTAAACTAGTGTGCGTTGAAGTTCTTTGAATTAGGATTGAAAGTAGCTTTGCGATCTCGTCTACTAGAAGGAAACGCTACGTGTTTCATTGCTCTGAGAGCACTCGCTTAACACCTATCTCAACTAAGCACAGCGCAGGAGTATAGTGGCCAATCATATTGACTATCCCCAGTAGCGTACTAACAGAGCGGAGTAGGGTTGGTAGCAGACGTGTTGGTTGCCCCTGGTGCCAGAAGTAGTCTTGATGACCCAAAACAACGGATCGTTTTTTCCCTAAAAATGACGAACATTGTGTGCTAATAAGTTTATTTTTTATTCTTGAATACCAATCTATCAGCAAATTACACAAAACATCCATATAACAAGAATGTGTAAACTCATTTCTCCTGCTGTCGTGTGTTTCATGAACAAAGTACTATTCTAACAATCGGCGCCACCAACATCCCGCTAACACTCTTTTGCATCCCATCGCGGAAGAGTGATCCAAACATCAATCAATACTATGGCCAGGGCACAAATCAGTTAAAACAGATGTCTATCTTCGAATCTGTTTGACGTCCTCAAGTAGTTAGATTTATGGGAAGGAGAATCGGGGGATTATATATATATATATATATATATATATATATATATATTGTTTAAAAAATGTATGCTTTTTGTCCATGCTTAACAGTAAGTGCTTGAGAAATTAACAGGTCTAATGTTGTGGATAGTACAGGCAAATATACAATGGTGGTTAATTGTTTTGTGTGAATGAATTTAGATACAAGGAAAAGCCGCCAAATGGCATTAAGTTGGAGGCAAAATTGTTAACGGCCCAGGCTCCGCCCCAGGCCCCTCTGGGTTACCACGGTGTTTTTGGTAGGGAACAATATCTCCCTCCCGATGACCCTCTACCAGCTTCGACCATTTGGGCCTCGTATTCTGGTTATTTAGGTCATCATTGTCGTCCTGGATACCGTTTACCCCGGGCGTCATTTGCTCTTAGTTGGCCCTTGACAATCCCAGCTAATTTTAGTGTACTCCTCACCACAGTTTTGTTCCAGTAACATTTTGGTTTAGCAGCAATCGACTGTACACAAATACAGACTCATCATTTGCTGGTACAATCGACTGTACACAAATACAGACTCGTCATTTGCTGGACTGTACACAAATACAGACTCATCATTTGCTGTACTGTACACAAATACAGACTCATCATTTGCTGGACTGTACACAAATACAGACTCATCATTTGCTGGACATATTCAAGTCCTACTTCTCTGAAGTTTTAACCATTTACTCTTCAGGAATTTTACACAATATGTAAAATGCTACACTCAACAGGCATGCGGCTAGCGCAGCCAAGAATTACTTATTTAACCTTTGAATTCTCATCAGTATTAGCAATCAATAAATAGTACCAAGCATGTGACCAATTAACAATTTAATTTATGTTTCTCCTCTTAAAAAGCACACAGGAATTTCGGAAACTTGACTGTTGCAAGAACATCTTCCAGAAGTCCTATGATGCGGAATCTCTACCAGAGTCCAGCCCCATGAAGAAAAGTCCAGAGGTTCGATGGCGTTCGTCACCGTCACCATCACCACCTTCTCCTGTGCCGTCTTTTCAGAGGACACCACCGCCTGGTATGCACATTTGTGATGTCAGATGTAGACTATTTCATATTTTGTTAGGAACGTAAAGATTTAACTGATCGCATCTACATCAAGTTGACCAGATTTAGCTAGTATTTTATATTTCGTCAAAAACTTTAATAATAATTTGCCATGTAATAACATTGTGCCAGCTTATTGATCATACTCGCAATATAAAAAATATGGCAGATTAAAATTGATAATTATAAAAATCTCAGTTTTAAAAACGAACGCATGATAAAGACTAGAGCCACTGTAAAAAGTCTATTAAGACTAGAGGTAATGTAAATAAGACTATAAAGACTATTAGAAGTAATGTAAATTAAACAATCAAGACTAGACGTGATGTAAAAAAGACTATAAAGACTAGAGGCACTGTAAAAAGTCTATTAAGACTAGAGGTAATGTAAAAGAGACTATTAATATTAGATGTAATGTAAATAAGACAATAAAGAAAAGAGGTAATGTAAATAAAACTATAAAATATTAGAGGCACGGTAAATAAGACTATAAAACTTATAAAGACTTGAGGTAATGTAAATAAGACTATACATATTGGAGGTACGGTAAATAAGACTATAAAGACTAGCGTTAAGGTAAAAAAGATTATAAAACTATAAGAAATTTAAAAAAGACTATAAAGACTAGAGGTACGATAAATAAGACTATAAAGACTAGAGGTACGATAAATAAGACTATAAAGACTAGAGGTACGATAAATAAGACTATAAAGACTAGAGGTACGATAAATAAGACTATAAAGACTAGAGGTACGATAAATAAGACTATAAAGACTAGAGGTACGATAAATAAGACTATGAAGACTAGAGGTACGATAAATAAGACTATAAAGACTAGAGGTACGATAAATAAGACTATGAAGACTAGAGGTACGATAAATAAGACTATGAAGACTAGAGGTACGATAAATAAGACTATAAAGACTAGAGGTACGATAAATAAGACTATAAAGACTAGAGGTACCATATATAAAACTATAAAGACTAGAGGTACGGAAAATTTAGGCTTTTGAAAAATTTAGTTCTTCTCGAATTTCGTATATTCCGTTTGTTAGCAGATTCGATATTCACTTTTATTAGTCAAATCCTACATAAGTCGGGCAATACATTGCAGGTTATTTCATCGGGAAAAACGGATGAACTAGACGAAATTCATCAGAGTTATACTTTAGTGTTTGTAGTGATTATTTGTTTTTAAATCACACATGATCTCTGTATAGTAGTTAATCGATCCATCTATTTAGAGCGCTCGATAATTTGTTTTTCTTTACATAAGTAAACAACTAACTCATTATTGAGGAGGTACGTCGTTAATTGGACATACATTTATGTTTATTGTTATGGATTATTGGTTGCACATTCCATTACATGTATTTCAGTATGATATTTGTAGTGGTGAAATCATCACTTTAGGGATTTAATAATCCTATGCTATATTGGAACTCTTTACATCACTCCTTGTATCCCTGCGTTCATTGCTTGAAAAACTCCAAGTGCATAGTATACATTAAAAAGTGTTCTCCATGATAAAGCAGTGTTAGGGACCACCTTCGCACTGCTAAAAGATACCATATTAAAGAAGAGAGGCTTTGGGTTTCCACCAGAATCACTATTCATAAACAAATCTATGAAGCCGCTTAGAAGAGCGTTACAAACATTGTCCATTTAGCCAAATTATCCCGCTACAGTACTAAGATCGCGGAGAGTTTAAGCTGCAAAAAGCTCTTTGAGATAACTAACACACTAATGCCAAGGAACAACTGTACATCACATCCAACTACCTTCTCTCCAGTCGACCTCCCGGACCTATTTGCAAATTTCTTCCGTGACAAAGTACAAGCCATTAGAGATACGCTTGACAACACAATTGCAATTGACTCTTCGTCACCATACAGTTACGATACAGAATTTCAGCGACAACCATTAGGAGCATTTGAATCTGTCTCTATGGATTTTGTTCGGAATATCGTGATTAGGAGTGCACCAAAGTCATGTGAACTTTATTCAATACCAGCATCAATGCTGCTTGAGTGCATAGATCCAATATTGCCTTCACTAACTGATGTTTTTAATATCTCTCTCTCATCCAGGGGAATTCCCATCATTTTCAAAGATGCTATCGTAAAGCCTCTGATCAAGAAATCGTCACTGGACATTAACGATTTAAAGAACTAACGCCCAGTGTCTAATTTCCCATTCATATAAACAATCTTAGAAACGTTGTTCTAACTTAAATTGTATTCCATTCAAATTCAGTCTTTTTTTTTTTTAGCAATGTACAGTATGCATATCGCTCATACCACAGAATTGAAACCACTCTTCTGAAAGTATTTAATGTCATTCTTTCTGCTGTGGATAGCTGAAAGAATACAGTCCTCATCCACCTTGATTTTGTCTGCAGAATTACTTCACAATACATCCTTACAGTGGTTCAAGTTATACGTAGTCAACAGGACACAAATCGTATCGGCAAATGTAATACACTCCACCCCAGTCGATCTATATTGTTGTGTTGCACAGGAATCTCTTCTTTGACCTGTTCTCTTCATTCAATACAATCAGCCGCTTTCAAAGTGACATACAACATCAACCAGTGTCTCACCAAGTGTACGCTGATGACACCCGAAAATACAAGTCTTGCCACCCAACTGAAGTTGATGGTAACATCCAAAGAGTAGAGAGTTGCATTTCTGATATGAAACCATGGATGACATGTAACAAGCTGCAGATGAACAATGATAAAACTGAGGCCATTCTGATAACAAAATAAAGACTTTCTCATTCAGACCCTTTACCTCATACAATAAATATCAGCAACACCAACTTTGAATGCCCAGTCAGATCAAAACATCGGTGTTACTGTAGAAAGTACTCTCATATTGCACCAACATGTCATGAACATATGCAAGGCTACATATCTTGAGCTGAGACTCAGAAGCTTAATTCGCAAATATCTTTCAGTTGATGCCACAAAAACACTTGTGTGTACATTAGTACTTTCCAGACTGGACGATTGTAATTCATGTTTGTCTGGTTCGTCTCCATATCTACTCCAGAAACATCGAAAGGTTCGAAACACAGTTGCTCGAATCATTCTTTAGAGTACCACGATCAGAGTACACCTCCCCACTGATAAGTACCCTACTCTGGCTATCCATTCGATCTAGAATCACAATCAAACACAAAATGAATTCTCTGTGCTACGTTTCACTGACGGACTAAAGTCCAGCATACCTATCCTGCTTCACCCATGTGTACACACCAACAATTTGCACGTTGTCTTATGGACAAAGTTCTATTGCATACCAGGGCCCAGCAACGTGGAATGAATTGCCCATTTAAATTAGACATAGAAACACAGTTATCCCTTTCTAGAGTGCTACACCTCTTCTTTGAGAATGAGGAAATCTTCATCATTTGTGGACTTTGGAACTTCAATGACATTTGAGTCTCCTGTGGACGGATAATTGTAGAGTTCTTTACAATACTCGGTCCATCTGTCTGCAGTGTCACTTGCTTCTGTGAGGCATTTTCCATTTTCGTCTTGAAAGATACGGACTCTTGGTTGCTTCTGTCTGATGAGGTCTTTCACATTTTGAAATGCCTTGTTTGCTGTTATGCTTTATCAGACTGCTCTCTATTGCTGAGCACCTTTGTCCAATCCAATCTTCTTTTGATTTCTTTTAGTTTTTTTCCTGATATTCTTGTTTAGTTATCGGTACTCCACTGTCCAAGTCGTGTGTCTGGTGCTTTTGAGGTCTCTTCGAGCATCACAGATTCAGAATCTCTGTCTGTAACCCAGGGTTATTTTTTGGGGCAATGGAGGCAAATGATGTCCTTGGCAACTGTTGTCACGCCTGTCTTGAAAGTGTCTGTTATCAGTTTAACATCAACATGCATCACAAGGAGTGGATAACATTTTCCTCCAATTGTGGCTTGGAATGACTTGCAGATGTTAGGGTCCTTCAGTTGTTCTTGTTGAATTTGAGCCTGAATTTGTTTGGCTTGTTAATTTTCTTCAGCCTCAATCGGAAGTTCATAATGACGATGTCGTGATCACTCCCAACATCAGCACCTGGGAAAGTTCTTGTTTTTGCTCAATTGATGCTAGATCTGTAACGGTTTTGAACCAGTATGTAGTCGATCTGGTTATGATTGGTTCCATTTGGTGTGTGCCATGTCCAGCATCGTGAAATTTTATGTTTCCCCGGGGTGTTGGCTAGTACCAAATTGTTGTAGCTTGCGAACTCGAGCAGCCGTCTTCTTGTTTCATTGGCAAGCTCATTACAAGAAGGTCCACAATACTCATCCCAGTATTTTAGAATATCTTTGCCAACTTTGGCATTGAAGTCTCCTTGGGTGATGAGGACGTCTTTTTTTACTTACTATGATTATTATAAAGTGGAGTTTGTTGTAAAACGCCTCTATTTACTCATCATCATGATCATTAGTTGGAGTATAGACTTGGATAATTGTGATGTTAAAGGGAGATGCTTTCAGACGAATGGAGATGATTCTGCTAGATTGCTCCGACATTCAAGCACAGATCCCTTGATGGCTTTGTTTACAAGGAAGTCTACTCCATTTATGGACTTGTCCAATTCTCCACTATAGTATAATATATGCTCATCTTCAGTTTGGTGTTCTCCTAGGGCTTTCCATCTTACTTCACAGAGTCACATAATGCGCCATGTATAGTATTTCATCTCATGTGTCAACTCTTGGAGTCTTCCAGTTTGCGCTAGAGATCTATTGCTCCAGGTGGCGATGGCAACGCTATCATTGCGGTGACGTAAACATTTTTAATGCCGTGCCGTAAAAATAGATTTAATGCCGTGCCGTGAAAAATTGTAATTGCCGTGCATTAAAAATTAAAATACCTTGTCGTAAAAAAAATGTAATGCCGTGCCGTATTTTTTTTTTTAATGCCGTGCCGTAAAAATATAAAACCAAATCTTCCAATGTCATAATTCTGAATTACACCACATAAAGTTGATTAATATAGAAAAAATTATTTAAAAAAACATGTTGTTAACCGAAAATAAATGTCTTTTTTTACAGAGCCCAGGAGCACTCTAGGTAAGTTAACAAGTCGCTCTCTTCTTCTTTTTGCATATATATATATATATATATATATATATATATATATATATATATATATATATATATATATATATATATATATATATATATATATATATAAATCAGATAATGTAGTATTGAATGAATTGATTGGCACTTATTTATTAAAATAATGTTGCGATTATCCAAACTGAGATCTCTTCCGTAAGGAGAACAAATAATACTTTATTTCATATGGTGTGACCAATGTTGTAAAGAACTATCCGGTAAACATACGTTTACTAATAAATAAGTCTATCATGTAAATCAACAATAAATGGGGTGAGGTCATAGTTAGAAATAATGACTGTGAAAAGTGAGAATGAGAGGAAGAGATATGTTATATTAACAAGTGGACATAATTACAAATAGGCATGATAACTCAGAGGAAGACATATTTTGTATGGGATTGTATGAAACAGGGGAAAATAAACATTATATGAACGGTTTAAGTTCACAAATGGATAAAACAGTTCAAGGGAACTCATACATTGTATTAAAGAGTGTGTGTTAAGAAGTGGAAATAATTTTAAAAAATAGTATTGACTCAGAGTAAAATGTGTGATCTGTTCCACTGAAGCGAAATACGGATAATATGTAGATTCATGTTGCATACAGGAGATACAAATTACTTTATATTTAGTAGTGTCGCTAGAGTTGGTGTTACCGATTGCGGTAACTATGGTGTCATCCCCATGTTCCTCCTTCCTGCACAAAAATTCAATTCTTTTCATTGACAGTCATTTTGGTGTCACCCTTTCTGGTAGTGTCACCCGGTGCGGTCTACCACACTAGCGATGCCACTGATTATATTGACTTAGGATTTTTATATACCGACGGACAAACGAAGAATGGATTAGAGAAATCATATTACATTTTGTTTAATAAATATGTTCAACAATAACTTTTTCAGATGAACGCAATACTAAAGCATACAATTTCTGGAAGAAACAGTGGTAAGTTGGTCATTTAAGTTTCCCCGCATCAGGCCCCATAATTTGGAACGTTTGCATAAGAAACCATAACTCAATCTCGAGAGTCAAAATTAAGATACGCTAGTGTAAACACACAGTTGTCTTTAAAGGTTGGCATTTTAGTTGTCTTTAAAGGTTGGCATTTTAGTTGTCTTTAAAGGTTGGCATTTTAGTTGTCTTTAAAGGTTGGCATTTTAGTTGTCTTTAAAGGTTGGCATTTTAGTTGTCTTTAAAGGTTGGCATTTTAGTTGTCTTTAAAGGTTGGCATTTTAGTTGTCTTTAAAAGTTGGCATTTTAGTTGTCTTTAAAGGTTGGCATTTTAGTTGTCTTTAAAAGTTGGCATTTTAGTTGTCTTTAAAGGTTGGCATTTTAGTTGTCTTTAAAGGTTGGCATTTTAGTTGTCTTTAAAGGTTGGCATTTTAGTTGTCTTTAAAGGTTGGCATTTTAGTTGTCTTTAAAGGTTGGCATTTTAGTTGTCTTTAAAGGTTGGCATTTTAGTTGTCTTTAAAGGTTGGCATTTTAGTTGTCTTTAAAGGTTGGCATTTTAGTTGTCTTTAAAGGTTGGCATTTTAGTTGTCTTTAAAGGTTGGCATTTTAGTTGTCTTTAAAGGTTGGCATTTTAGTTGTCTTTAAAGGTTGGCATTTTAGTTGTCTTTAAAGGTTGGCATTTTAGTTGTCTTTAAAGGTTGGCATTTTAGTTGTCTTTAAAAGTTGGCATTTTAGGAAAGAAACACATGTGGGAGGTTGAAAGATCTGCTTATCCTGTTGTCACTCACAGTATGTTAACACTTTCTAAAATTACACTTGAAAATCAGTTTGGCGTTCACAAGTTTAAAAAGCAGGACCTGATTTGACAGCGGTACGACTACTGAGTTTCGTGTATATGACCTGGTTTAGCAGTGGTACGACTAATGAGTTTCGTGTATAGGATCTGGTTTGGCAGTGGTACGACTACTGACTTTCGTATATTTAACCTGGTTTGGCAGTGGTACCACTTTTGAGTTTCGTGTATAGAACCTGGTTTGGCAGAAGCAGTAACACTGATATAAGTTCTTTGTTTTTGTATATTTCATTCCGTTTCTCATATTCAAATGTTTAAGATAATGTTTCCATTGTTATGATAGACCTTATTCATCTCCCTGATTTTATATTTATGACATTTGTTTTCATTAACATTGTTTTTTCTGGATCAGAGTTTAATTTGTTTTGTATACAGCGAGATTAACCACAATACTTAAGCAGGAAACATCCACTATGCTCTAAATCTTTCAAATCAATCTCCTTTCATAAAATGGTTGATTTTCACATCGCCTATTATGTTAACTTCAGTATCACAAGAATGGAATATCCTTGTTTTCGCTACGTGTTTAGAAAGCGTTTAATAGGAAATTCCAGTGTAGTTACTATCAATAATTTTCAGCTATTTAAAATAAAAAGTGTCTAAATGTGATCCCTAAGTTAATATATTTATATATGTGTCTTTTACAGGACTGGAAACATATAAACAAATAAAAACAATTTTTGGACGCTTTTGCACGGCGTACAGGAACATCACAACGACGATATAACTAGTGTTTCAGAACATTTCTTCCTTCTCTACCTAAATTATCAGCAATACGGAAATAAATAATGCGGACCACTGAAGAAGAATAATGAAAGTAACTGCTGCATGATGGAATCAGATACTTTTTTTGTTACAGAAAGAAAATCACTAAATATTACAAACTTTTTTCTTGAACACTGTTATAAATACTCCAGCAGAATAATTATTTCAATAATTTATAAAGCATAAAGACCATTTCAGTGTCATAGCATTGTACGTGACATTTTATGTCTAGTCTGCAAACCAGGATTAATAGTTTACTTTATTAATATATATGGGTTAGTGTTTGCAACGGAGTTAACGTTTTGTGTTACCTGAGGATTATACATGTGAAAATTTGAAGAAATCTGTAAATTATGTTATAAACTAAGCGTTGAAATATATTGTGAATTCTCATTACCTTCTAAATCCAATATAATACTATCAAACTGAGGATTATTTTACTCCTTTAAACACGTACAAGTTTTGAAAAATGCTATATTTTGTAGATGAAGCAGAATATTACAAAATATACGTTGCAATATTGACGGTGTGACACGGATGCTCGTGTAGGTAAAAAGAAGAGTCCGTTTGTCGGTACTGTATTATACGTGCAAGATCCAGTGGGATATGCGCAATTGAATTAAAAAATGTGTGAGGCAAGATCCAGTCGTATATGCGCAATTAAATTACAACATGTGGGTGAGGCAACATCGAAGAGTTATCCTGAATCATACAAATGTAATGCAAGTGTAAACTTTAACAATTTTCGTCATTACATGCCACAAGTTCCAAAATAATGCCACCTGAATAAACAATATGGCTATATCATGTTTTGTAAGTTTTTTTCTTCTCTTTATTATTTCAATTTCTAAATAAATTTCGAATACTGGATGTGGGTTATTCATACTAGACCTAAACCATATTTATATTATGTATATATACTGTCAGCCATGTTCCATGTTCAATGTTCCTGGATATAATTCTGAATGTTTCACAACTTTGCGGTTTACATGGAAACTACATTATTAAATAATCCTATCATACATGATAAAGTAATCAAAAGACCATATAAGAGGAATTTAAACATGTATGAACGTTTCAGACAGATCTTTCAAATGCGACATTCCTATAGCTAATACTTTAGCACTTGACAACCTTTCAATAGCATCGATTTGATTTCCCAATTACATTTGCTTTTGGGATCGAAATGCTGAGCTGATATCTGTTTTTTTTTTCATATCTCATTGTCCGCATGTAAACGCCACTTTTACTCTTTTGCCCCTTCACATTGTGGCATACCAGCCAAACACACACACACACACACACACACACGCACGCACGCACGCACACACACACACACACAGAATCAGCATGGGATTGCATAGAATGAAACTAGGAAATGGACTATTCAGCACCGAAAAGACCTTTCGGACGTAGACATAAGTTTTTATTCATGACCTATATCAATATACGTCATTCGCTTAGGCGAGAAAATTTTCAGTTAAACCCAGAAAGCTTTCGTGCATGATTAAGTAGAGTGAAAAGCATTGCTGTCCAAAAATATGGATACACTCCAGCAGTGTATTGTTTTGTGTTCGCCTATGATGATTCGAAATACATCAATAAACATTATCTACTTTGTAATGGAGACATATTACTATATAAAACAGTAATCTTAAAGCCAACAGAGTGCATGCAAAGTGTACACTCTGAATACTGTGTCGAGATGGGAACACATTGTGCATTACCGCTGACCATCCGGATTTGTGTCTTGTATTATGTTTCATGATTGAACGTGTGTATATCTGAGATGCCTTGACGAAGGAAGTTGGATATCTTATCGCTTGATCTTCATGTTGTTTAACAGCTTTAATAGTGTCATTCGATTTTCATGTACAACTACAGTATTCATTTGTTATGATCTAGTAAGTGGAAACACTGTATAAACGGTTTCATGCCATATTTCCTCTTTGGTACTTTTGATATTTGCCACTTGTGTCTTAGTTGCTTTTGTGACACACATATTTTAATATTTCCGCACTGCACTCAGACTGGAAACATTTGGACTGTTTCATTGACGCGTCCATATTCTTAGATCCAACGAATTATACTATTTAATTGATTTTCTGCCTGTCTGTCTATCTTTCTCTCTATAGTACGGATGGTCAATTATTTTCGAAGAGGTGTGTGGCCTTTCCACAAATGTTGGTAAGTCATCACATCGCCTCACATTTTTGCTATGTTCATCCCTTTTTCCACAACAAAGTAAATACAGTTAAGAACATGTTTATCCATATTTATTTTATGAGTCAATTCATATTTTTATCCGTTTTGTAGAGCCGTATTTTGCCCACCTCTGCCCTAACATAGCATGCATCCACAAGTCTTGATGGAGGTGAGTGTATACAACTGTACAGCTTCTATCCACATCGTACAGTTAAAATATTTAGAAAGCAAAAATTATGTAATAAATAAACTCGATTGATATAACACATGACTATGTATAGATATAACACATGACTATGTATTGATATAACACATGACTATGTATTGATATAACACATGACTATGTATTGATATAACACATGACTATGTATTGATATAACACATGATTATGCATTGATATAACACATGATTATGTATTGATATAACACATCACTATGTATTGATATAACACATGACTATGTATTGTTATAACACACGAATACGTGCTTTAGGTGTTGTTACACTTTAATGAAACTCGTTCTTTATCCTTAACTACGTATGTAATGTCATGTGCTTTTAGTGCCCATCTTTATAAGAAATCCACATTATTCTTGTATTTGTAACAGCAGGAGGTCTATAAATTACCTTAACCGATCAGTGTATGAAACATTAGTTAGCATTGATCAGAATATCTTAGTACTGAAATCGGTTGCTTGAACTTAGCGATTGCCCAATTTAATGATTAAGAAAATATTAAATGGTGTATGACATCACACCTCGTTGATTCGAATTATATGTCGAACTGATTCATTTTAATCTTACGAAATTTTAGGAAAGCTTATTACAATAAGTGACAAATTATTTACCAATATAAGTATGTGATATTAAAAACAGTGACTTCATTATTAACTATGGTTTCATTTTCTTTCTGGGTAATTTATAATAAGAGGTCAAATATCCCATCACTCCATTTGAATAAGATACTTTCAGGAGTGTCAAAATCACGAGATAATACGAGAAATTCATATACAATATTGTGATGAAAATCTTAATTACATGATGTTATTTATGTCAATCTTTTCAGATGCACATTTCATATCTGGTTTGATTGACCAAAGTTCAGTTTGAGTTTTAATCTTAAAAAGTCAAAAAAAAAATACACGATTTGAAATATTTATTGACATAGTTAAGCCAAAATGAGGGAATGTATGATCTGAATTTCAAACACAATCAAATTATTTACATTTTATGTGAAAGACTCTATTTATCGATCGGCTGATGATCCCATGACGACTATATTATGCATGCAAAACAGTCAACATATTAACGTTTATTTCATTAACACGTTACGCTGCGACACTTTCCCATCATTCAAGATAATTAAGCATGAAATAATCTGTCGTCCATGTGTATCATCTTAAGTTATTACAGATTAGTTAATGTAAAAGGAATATACAGTGATAAGTAAAGCGTGATAAATTGGCAGGGTAACATCCTTGTAGCTTTGAATAGCTATTTCAACTTTGCACGTAGTGTACATTTTCTATTACTGTTGAATGTTGAGTGTAGTCTCTAAATATGCACTGAAATAATGCCAGACCTTAAGCTTCTTGTGCCTATCACTTTGAACAGAATGAATGAATGTTAAATTAAAGTGAACCGGACATGAAGGGTCATTATTCACTGTTTTATCTTTCAAAAGAAAGTTTTTTAATTTTTCCCGTGGGGTAAGGAAAGGTGCCACATCTCCACGGGCGTTTATGCACACATAGTGTGCTATTTAATTTGGTCTTCATGTCGCGCCCCTGTTGAGGGACTATCGACACGAATGTAGGACCTGGGTGAGTGGGAATAGATCAAACACGCACTCAACCCTATCAACCTAAAAACAGATTCCAGATTTTCTTGCTCTGAAAGTGATTTAGATTTGGCAGTTACTATAATACACGTCCTGCACATTTACATGTAAATCAAAGTATTTCTTTATAATGAGAATTTCAGAATAATACCTAAATATTTGAGACCAATGTCATGAAAATCACTAGCTTTAGTGTCATCAATTGCATATTCAATACCTACCACATTTTCAATGAATTAGAAACATGCACCATTATTTCCACTAAGTTTAGTCAATTTCTGTGTGTTAAATAGCAAAGAAACGGACAAAAGACACAGGTAGTGCCAGGATAAAGTACGCCGTATATTGAATCGGATGTTCAGGAAAAAATATTAATAGCTGCATTGTTACAGAAATTGAGCGTCTACCGAGGCAGATGCTAGTATCATTTGTATAGGTCTTTGATATGACTCAACCCGGGTTCGAATCCATGACCCCTCGCGTCTGAGGCGGACGCTCTAACCACTAGGCGGCCATCGGTGGAGTGAGATAAATAAGTGAATATTTGACAGAGATAAGTTGATAAACAAATGAAGATGTTCCGTGGAATATTGGTAGTCATAATGCTACTAAAATTGTAAATCTGTGGAAAACTTTATGATAAAAAATGTGACAATACTGATTTGCAGAGTTCTTCCTACTGGCATATTATAATGTTAATAGAAGGAATTTCATGTTGTTAACAGGACATTAAATGGTATCAGATACGATATGTCTGTAATAAAAAAACTAGCACAGCAGACGTCATGTTTAGATAAATTGTCAAACATGCATCAGTAAATCTGTCAGATAATTTCCTAATAGTCGCTAACTGTTTTTTCCAAGTGGCGTTGTAAATGATGATATCATTGATGTAAGCATCAAACATCACACATATCTAGACCAAAGACGTTCATATTCATGAGAAGTTGAAAGGTAATTTCCAACCCTTTCGTCCCAACGACATTACTTTATATTGGTATAGAGCATCTGGAGTCACAAATCCTACAATTTCATTTGCTCTTCCTTCCGTTAGTGGAAATTTGCCAAATTCCTTTCAGACGATCAAATTGGGTGACATACTTGGCATGTCCGATCTTGTCAATACTGACATCGATTCTTGATAATGGAAATTAATCTATTTTTGTCACACTGTTCAATTTTTTATAATCAGTGACAATACGGAATCTGGTCTTGGAACAAGTATGCAAGTTGAACTCCAGTCACTGTTACTGGGCTTTTTGAAATTCCTTTTTGAGAGGGTTCATCCTGTAAGGGTGTTGTTTTACGGACAAAATACTTATATTCAAGCAATAACTGTATAAGTTCATTTCTTTCATTTTCTTGCAAATGTGAAAGTGTTTGGTCCAGATCTTTCAGAAGTTCTTAATTCCGAAGATTGGTCACTCCAATATCAATATAATCCGATGATATTCTTTCATCTAAATTTTTACTACGTAGGACAGATACAACTACATTATTTGCATATGTAACCTGTCCATCTCTTTCAAAATACGGTACTCCCATAATTTATTTAGATCCCATGAGTGCTAATATTATATTTTAACTCATTCATTGTCTGCTTAACTTGGTGAGTGCCATAAAATCGAATCTGAAGAAAAACTTTGCAAAATGAGCAAGCGAAACAAAATAACAGTATCAGACTCAAAAGCCCTCTCCATTGTAGTTCTGTCAAACCATAATTTCACTTTTGTCTTGAATTACTGGATGCCAAATTAAAACGTAATAGGCTATAAAGATCCAGACCTTTAACCCGATATGATACATTTAGAAAGGCCAAACTGAGTTTAAAAAAAAAACTTTATTAAAATGTTAGTATTCCTCAAATAAATTGCCACTGGATACAATGTTGATGCACACATAATTGTCAATAGGTATTGATGACCTGAGTTAGTCTTAGGTAAGGGACCAACACAATTTACCATAATTCTATTAAATGGTTCGTCAAATACAGGAATATGTAGCAGATGAGCCATAGGTAAATTCTAAATTTTTCTTGCCATTAGACAAGTCAAACAAGATGTACAGTATAAATCACTTCCGAGGTTTCTTATAAATCTTAGTAATCCCTAAATGACCAGCGAAAGAGAATCTATGGGCCAGACTACTTATTTCCTGTCTGTAAGGTTTAGGAAAAACAATTTGATAATTCACAGACCACTCGTAACCATCAGGTACCTCTGAATGTCTCCATGTTCTCATAAAAATTCCAGTTTTAATGAAATAACACATATGTACTTCAGAGGTTTAGATTTCGGTAATGGCCCTCTGAAACAAAACTAATTTCTCAGTATCTTTTTTCTGTTCGATGACAAGTGATTGGTTTGTACCGAAATTATTAAAATAAAGAGAATGAGTAGTTAAATGAGGCTCACCGTGATCAATACCTTCTGATTGATCCCAACAAGGATTTAAAGTGACTTCGTCAAAAGCCTTACCAATGCATGTATCAGCTAAATTTATTATCAAAATCATTCTCAAGAGCCTTCTTGGTCCAGGATCTGGTAACTGCACAAGCTGGGAATAAATCAAAAAATTAATTTTTAATTGAATCTAGGTTCTGTTCCAAACAATGCTTGTCAGTTACAGGTAGATTAATCACAACATTGTCTCCAGCTAGGTCGTTGGCTAGTAATAAATTAATGCCCTCAACAGGTAAATCATAGACTGTTCCAACTGTCACGGGTCCTGGGATTAATTCGGATGACAAATGTACTCAGTGGAGAGAAAGGAACATTAACAAAGCCTCACTCTACTCCCTGAATATGGACATGCTCAATAGAAGAATATTTCTCAGATAAAGGCAACGTACCTGACAATACAAGACTCCCAGGAGCTCATGTGTCCATTAAAAGTTTAATAGGGATACGATTACCTGAATCACCCAAGAGTGATATAGGACTCTTCGATCTGAATTGTTCATAATTCTCCATTATAACATCAAACTGGGGTTTATTAGACCCAATACATGTATTGCTATTAATAAATGACCGTGACCGTGACATCGTAGGTATAAGAGAATTTGGACTTGATCTGTCCTGATGCTGATGACTATTTGTCATTTTGGACCAATCAGAAATAACGTGTTCTTTCTTCTTGTAATCGAGGTACGTATGAAGAGACAAGGATCTAGAATGAAGCTGATCAGAAGTTTGATTTTTAGAATTGTGCAAGTTTGAGTTTTAGAATGGCTTATAGTAGACTGAAATACTTTTCTTCCCCAAAACTGTTGAGGAGAAGTCAAAGGGAAATTTATTAGCTAAAGCGTACTTATCAGCGACACAATAAGCATTTTCCGTTGTGTTGAGACTATGCTCGTGAAGTTTGATATGCGTTTGTCCAGCTTCAAGTTTATAGCATCTTGAAGTTTAACAATATGCTTCAGAAACTGACTCATAACCATTTAAGATGCAGCCCTTAACCGCATCGTAGTCACCACTATTCGTTATATATTTTTCTCTGAAAGGGATTACAAGAAAATATTCTTTGCAAGATAAAAACTTTTATTTGCATTTGAAGTATGAATGTGCATCTCATATGCTATTTCTTTTTTTAAATTTACATTGATATTCCATCTCTTTCACCCTTTTTTACTGGTCTATCTGTATTTGTTATTCTTGTAACTGCAATTGCATCTGTTTCTCTTTCAACTGCGTTTGTATCTACTTTTCTTGTAAATGCTTTGGTCATTCTCGTTTTAATCAGTTTGTAAATGCATTTATTATGTTTTCTCTATTTATCCTCTTCTCTCCCTCTTTCACTCCCTCCGTCCTCCCCCCCCCCCCCCGTATCTCTCTCTCTCTCTCTCTCTCTCTCTCTCTCTCTCTCTCTCTCTCTCAAATTGTAACTTCATTTGCTTTTCTTCTTTCCAAAGGTGCAGCTTTCTTAACTCATTTGCTATCTTGTTTTTGTAATTGTGCTTTCTTTACTTGTTTGACAGAATCTAATACTATCTTACTGGTCGAAACCAAATCACCTTTACACACAAAAAAATTATTTTCTACAAAATACTGGACCACATTTGTTTAATGTTTTGTTTCGTTAAGTAAGTTTTTGCCTACGAAAGATCGTATTTTCTGGCAAGCTGAATCAATTTATTGTTTTGGAATAAAATCTATTTGTTTCTAGGAAGGGTTTGAAAAAAAGATTTCAACTTTTGTTGACATTTTAGATAAATCATGACGATTTAACTTGGGATTTAAAAGCAATTCAAATCTAGGGGAATTAAAATTACAAAAACCAAAGGTTTCTGAAATATGTTAGCAGCACAAAATTCAAATATTCGATGACAAGAGTACAGTTCTATTTCTACGTGTTTAGACTCTAATAATGGTAACAAGCAATGCATTAAAAGAACAAGGTTTGTAAAATTTAATAAACAATTTATTTCCCTGGGTAAAATACAATGAAAAAAATGAAGAAAAAGAACTGACGGTTTTAAGAATCAAATCCAACACTAATCCAAGAATAACAAACTAAATTTTAAGAGTCCTAAAGATTAATTAAAGGTGCCTTAGGTGTTTACAAAATGTCAGACTGATTTTCTGAAAAATATTTCAAATCACGTAAACAATATTATGTTATAATAGCATGTAATAAAATAAAAACATTTAGTTGACAAACATACAATTAAATTAATATAAATATAAATTAAATCAGATATACTTAGCACGTGTCCGATATGTTGTCGGGAACACTCAGTATTGGAGATGTTCCTAATGATTGTGGTCCGTCGATTTCTTCAAAGGATCATATAGGTTCTTCATTTCATTCCTGTTTGGTAGGACTGAATCGCAACATGCTTGTTGCTTTGCCACGTGTCTCGCTAGTCAGTGTTTGTACTCGAGACTCCTCTTGATGTTAATGAAACTTGACATTTTAAAGCCCGTGTTTCTCATAAAGTAGTCCCTGCATTAGGCTTCATTCTCATCATATCATTCTTGATCTGTACGCATGGCTGAACAGATGGCTTTTATGCAACCGAGTCTCTGAATGAGCAGCGTCATTTTTGATTCTCAGTTCTCTGGTACTTGTTCAGCTAGTCTGTACGGTTCTTCGGCAAACTCCTGTTTGACAGTTTTCTCTACGAATCTAGATATAGTTTGGGTGTTTTCGTGTGTAGTTTCCGTCTGTTAGTCTGAATCCAGATATTAGGCCTGGAGTCAGTACCACATTATGCAATATTTATAGCTTTATTTGCCCAAACTTCCTGCGTAGTCAGTGGGGTTCATGTGCAACTACGGCATCTTGTTGCAGTTGCACAGGCGGAGGACTGTATATGTGATTATGAGATCGTGTTCATCACATTGCTTTAAGTGGGCAATTCGTCTTTTGTTTCCATTTGCTAAAGCCATGTCTGGCAATACGATACAGAATTCAAGTCACTACAGACTATGAACATGCCTGATTTCGGCTCCAGGTTTTCATTAAATGTGCTCTTTATTTTATCCGAGTTGGTCATGGTTGGTACATAGGCGCTGATATGGGATATATGAGATGATCCTTTTGAAGCTTTGAAAGCTATTATTTAATGGCAAGCCCAACATTGCTTCACGTCGCCCTTCTTTACTTCGGCTACGTATGAAGACAGTATCACTGGTTAATTCTTCAGTCAGTTATCCTTCATTGATTAAGCGAGTTTTACATTCTAGATACAGATAACGAGTAACGTCATCTATATCTTCTGGTCAGGAGTAATTTTAGACCAATGAGGTCGGATTGCAATCAGCCGCAATTTGTTGACCAAGGTTAAAGTGAAACAGGCTATGTTAATGGCACCTTTTCTGGTCCGGTACTTTTGCTACTGAAGTGAGCAGCACGATCATGAATATAATTTTTAAGTATTAAGTTCCACTACTGAATATATCCAGTGCAAAGCGATCTTATGTTCTAACGTTCAGCGTGTTTCACAGATGTCCTTGTTATGTTGCCGCCATGAGGGCAGACAGATCACTCATTTACGATGAAAAGGTTAACGAAATATATTAAAGACCACACATTACTATATGCCGAAATAGATGTGCTATTCGCCAACAAAAGACAGAACCAGATTGGATGTCTCGAAACCAAGAGGTCTCTGGATGTGAAGTGATCTTCATGTACATTGGAAGTTTCTCACTGGCATAACCTTTAGCCAGGTAGTTTTGTGGCTGGTTCCTAGCGACGAAGATGTGGAATGTTTTTGAGTACCGGCTGCCACGGTAAAAAGGTAGAACGTAGTGTTCTAGAGATTCTGCACATTGTATTGTTGAACTCGATGTCAATTAGCTTGGTATGGGATGATCGAGCCAAGATAGGAACGCAATAAGCCCCTGTTGAACAACAGTGGGTCAATGCTGATGTCATGAGTGTCTTAGTACTAGCGTTCCAGGTTGTGCCCGCCATAGTGCGCAAAAGCCTTTTTTAAGTGCTCAGTTTTGCTTCGGTTTTCTTCAAGGGGTTGAAGAACGTCCGTAATTTGTTCAAAGTCACGCCAGGTATATTGGTGCCGGATCGTGTTCTATGTGCTGCCTTCTGAGGAGGATGCAAAGTTCATGGTTCGCATGTACATTGTTAAGGTGTAAGACGCAGAACACTCTCTTTGTGGTGCTTGGCCGTAAGTGCCATTTCTTGATGAAACTTGGTGAAATAACAGAACCTTGTGAGAGTCCGTTGGTCTGACGTATGCACATGCTTTAGTTCTCTCGAATGTGACCTCTGAGTCCCAATACTCTAGAAAGTTTCACCAATATCCCATATGCCAGGCCTTGTCATATGATACCTTTGGGATCAAGAAAAACAACTCCAGTTTTAAGGTTCATCTGAAAATCGTTTTCAACAAAGGTAGTCCAGACAAGGACTTGATCACAAGTGCTGAGGTCATGATGTTCTCCGTGCCCAGACCGATTCTTTGGAGAATCAGGCGCTCCAGTACCTTAAACACAGACTGAAAGCAATGACATAGGCTGATAGTTCCCCGAATTATGGTGATGTTTGCTTAAGGATCGTAAGAGTCTTTGGTTAGATGCCACAAAGTCGGCTTGCACTTTACCCTAACAACCAGGGTGTATAGAGCGGCGAGACATACAACTGCTTTCGGATCAAGATGTTATATGAACTCAGGCAGGATATTGTCATATCCTGCTGCTTTGCCTGATTTGATGTTGCATAGCATCTTTTCAAGCTGTATTGTTGTAAATACCCTGATTACATGGTTGAAGATCAAAACGTTTTCGAACAAAACGGTGTTAGATGGTGTACGGTGACTAAAATCACATTTTACCCATATCTCCCAAACAAAGCAACTGACTTAATTGTCTCCCATTCTATGTAGACTCTCAATATCCAGGAATTACCAAAAAGCAGTTCGATCTTTACTGGAATTTCAGCCAGATTTTATGAACGCTTAATTTTCATACTGAAAGCCAACATTATGTTTCTCCTTATTTAATATGTACTTCTCATGTGTAGAAAGGTTTTCGAAATTGACACACAAATTTAATGTCTAATCCAAATGCAGGTCAGCAAACAGGTATTTACTATATTAGTGTACCTATCTAGAAGAGACGATGATGTGCGATTCAGACATCAAACAATTCAAGGCAAATATAATGATAGTTGTAGCAAATTAATAACTTACTTAAACAATTTAAATCATGAAAACATTAAATTATAATGGCAATTATGTTTCATCGACTGAGAATATGTCAGATATAACAGGATCTCCACCCCACCCCACCTCTCTCTCTCTCTCTCTCTCTCTCTCTCTCTCTCTCTCTCTCTCTCTCTCTCTCTCTCACTCTCTCTCTTTACCTATTTATTGTACCCACTTCAAAACAGTCAATTCAAAAGCTCAGCGTTAGAATGTAAGGATGCAGAGATATGAAAACAAGTCTGAATTTATTCATTTATTTGTGCGTGCTAAATAAGTGTTCTGCACTTTTCTATTATGGTAGTGTTGTCAGATTGCTAGACGAGTTGCTGAGTGGAGACAAATTATACTGTACTAGTTCAGGTTTATCGTTTTCTTAAATTTAAGTTTTGTCCCATTTCTACACTAGTTGGTCTTTATTTGAACTGTAACTAATCAAGTAACTCCGTATTGCTAAAACAATTATTTAACATTTACTTTCGACTCTAGGTTTTGGTTCTACAGCACATCTGCACTTTCAAGCAGATTAGCCAAAGACGCACTAAAGTAGTAGATATTGGCTGAATCGAAAATTTATTATAATGTTGAAAATTAAAATTAATCATAATTCAGACTTCAACTCGCTCGTTTATTACAAAACTGAGGTGAAGAGAGAGAGAGAGAGAGAGAGAGAGAGAGAGAGAGGAATGACAACAGAATCTAACTTGTGATAGAGCAAAGATTAATACATAATGTATCATTATACCATGTTTGATACTGCACAAATGGTGGTATATCGCGCTGAATTTAAATAAACAGTTCAGTGATCGAAAATTTAATTAAGAAAAATAAAGATTCCAGTGACTAGCTGGCTTTTTTTAACTAACCGCACCTGATGGGTTGACCCATTAAAAATCAACAAAACCTAGAATCATTTTGACACCCTGACGACAGGATTTGTTAGCGACATTTATCATGGTTCTAGACTAAAATGGGCCTAGACAATCCCCTTAGAATCGGTCTCTTGCGTATGAAATAACTGTTGCACAACTTTGTTTTCATGTATAAATTCTATCCACGGATCATATACCTTAGCGATAAAATTAAACCGAAGGTTGAATTGATAGTTCAAGCTTCAATTATCCATATTTCATTGCAAGTTAACAGAAGCAGGTTGAAGTTATTTGTTGTCAACAAATTCGTCTTCAGGAGTAGCATATTAATCGGCAACCTATGAATTCAGTACCCTTTAAATAATTTTACTTACAAGAAAATAAAGTGTAGCATTTAATTTAAGCAAGCACACGATTTAAAATAACTGACAAAGGGTTTGAACATAATCGATACAAAAGTTATCAGTGAGACCGTCATAAAATATTAAACACTTGATGGCCTTATTTAAGCTATAGTATACGCACCCATTCCATTTCGCAGGTAGTTCAGTATAGTTACAATTTCAAAACAGAGCAACAAGATGTTTACAGTGATAGATTTTGTGAAAGTATTCGTATGAATTCAAAAAGGTGTTAGAGAAATCTGCACAACCTGATATAGCAGCACAGTCAAGGGATTTAAGGAATAAAACATTTCGAGGACAATATGAACACTTTTCTTGACACAGCACACATGAGAAAGGTAGCGACTCTGCATTTATCAATAGACCGTGACCAAGTTATCTAAAATAAAAACTAATCTACTATATACGCTTTGATCCATAGCACCATTTAGCACTAATTGAAATAAGGGCAAACTGAATTTAGTTGAAAAGTGTATTTATTGTTTGCATACCTAAAGGATGGGAATGACTATGTTCAAATTCTTACTCCTCTTTTCAAACTTATATGGATGTATCGATGTTGCGGTGTCTTCATCCATACCATTTTTAGGTAAGCATATCACCCGTTTGTTAATATATTGACTAAGAGGAAATTTTACTCTTTCTGAGTGACAATATACTATATACTATTTGCAGAACTAAGAAAAAAGCTAAATTTAAAAAAGGAAAAACAGAGCCAAACAATAAAATTTACATACGTAGGTGTCGTATTATTTTTTATACGGTACAATCACATATCGTGCAAAGATATTAATAATACAATCATTGTAAGCATGCATTGATTTGTTTTTTGTTGTTGCTCGAATCATAGAAACTAAAATATATAACTACATAAATTATGTGGAATTTAAATTGTACAAGAAATTATTATATTTTAAACAACTGTATGTATCATATACAGAAGAAAACATTAATAACTAACATTGATGAATACGATACTATTTTAACTAAATACCATGCAAAAGAAATGCAGATAAATAATTTACCTCAATAGGATTCAGATACTGATAATTCATTTTCAGTCTGTACAGCTATCGAGTACATCGGAGTGAAGTATCCGAAAGATTTTGAAAAGCAATCCCCTAGTACCGGCAGAGGTACAAGTAAGTATATATATATATATATATATATATATATATATATATATATTATTTCATGGAAACGTACGGATATATCATATGGCAATAAGTCAAGGTGCATGTGCATACGTTCATATCATAAACCATTGAAACAATTAAACCTTTAGCCATACATTACACATGAATGAACTTCCGCATTTTAAAAGATGTTTTTTATTGTTATTATTTCTTTTAAATACTATGGACATGGTTTAATTTACATTATATGCGCAAAATAAACCGACAGAAATGTACATCCATTTGATGTTACTCTTAAACGAGTTACGGCAATTATTTTACATGTAATAAATATCTTAATACAGAAGCATACAAGTTGTTTCAAAATACAACCGAGATATACTATGATGGTTGTAATCCTGCGATTGATAAGCCCTGTTTCTTCACGTAGACATGAGATATTTACTTGTGGATCCAGACGGAACGTTCCCGTGTTGTGGCGTCATTGAAGAATGGGATGCTTACGTTCTGACAGCCGGTACGATTGTCTTTGAAATATGGAGGTCAACCAGTGGTAATTCTTTTAAACGAGTGGGTTACAATAGCGCCACAGGTAAGATGTAACACATGTTGTAGACTTGCTGTAGAAGTTAACGTTACATTCGCACTCCTAATGATCTTATTGCATTAATGTTTATCTATCTCACTCCCACTTAACGTTAAGCTTTACAATATTGTTGACCCTTAAAAGTAACTGATGTTGCTGTGTTCGCAACAATAATGTTATTAATTAACATTGAAGGTAACTTATGTAATATTACCCACATGACACGGTATGTGGACTATATTCCAAGCGTATTTTATTTGATATTCCAATATATTCGTTTGTTTTGCATTAGACGTTACCAAATGGTGTCTCTCTCACAACGTGATAAGCATTAGTCGTCTCATTTAGCCACACCTAACATTATTTAACGTGAACGACTTTCTCAAGAAGAACCCACATCAGGCTTTGTGCTAAACTACATGTAAAATTGAGTAAGGTATTATTTAATTGTTGGTTCTCTACGTCATCATTACACAAACAGTATGCAGTTTGAAGCAAAAGCATCGATAATGAGCACTATGTACAGTAGGTAATATACATAGAGGATTGAATTTATGAAACGAGTTGAATAATGTTCAGCAAACTCCTACCCTTATTTAACGAGGTTCATACATTTAATACTAAGTCATTACCCATTTAAATTTGTCTTATTTCAGTAACAATTATTTAGATAGAAAGAAGACGCAATAATTACATTTATTCTGACAGACGTTGTACCTTTCATTTGTTGAACTTAACAATAGTCTAAAACTCACAGAGCAAATACAATTAGCTTCGCTCAGAAACTGTACATTGATTAAAGGACTGTTTAACATCAAATGAGATAGATACAAGATGGGTTAGAAAAATGTTTTCAAAGATTTTTTATATGAACGGGAGATTAGAAACTGGGCGGTAGTTCTTTAAATAGTTATTGTCGAGTGTTGGTTTCTTCAGCAGAGGCTTTATAATGGCGATTTCGAAAAATGATGGGAATTTCCTGGATGAGAGCGAAGTATTAATAATATCAGTTAGTGACGGCAATATTGGATCTAAACACTCAAGCCGCAGTGAAGTTGGAATTGATCAAGTTCAGATGACTTTTTGCACTCTTCTGCGCGATATAAGAGTTCATAGAGAATTCGTGGACATTCATTGAACTTTATTCGGAATTCAAACCTGGATTAATTGTTGTGTTTTTTTAAATTCAATAACGAACTCTTGACAATGCAGCTCGTTGACGGTTGCAACGGACTGGACTAGAACTCAGAATAATTTAGGACTTTTTAATATTAGGACTTCTATTTTTAATTGCTGGATTAATTTTGGATTTGATTCCTACAACTGTAAGTTCTTTTCTAATTTTTTTACCGTGATTTAAAAAGTATTTGTGAAAATCTACAAAGCTGGTTTTTTTTCACTCTTTTTTTTTAATTTGGTGTAAAAGCCTAAACACCTAACAGAACGACGGTGAGTTTATTTATTTCAGTAAGTTCACATTTCAACCAAGCTTGTATATAGGGTGGATTCCATACTACATATATATGTCCCAACCATCTCCAGCCCCACCCTAAATAAATATAATACCAATGTTAAAGAACGTGGACATTTTAGATAATGTCAGCCAATAGGTGTAATCCATTATCAATTTAACTGAACCTAGCGCTATGATGTCACCATAAATGCGCCATGTATTGAAAAAGAAATAATATAAACAAAATTTCAGAACAATAATTCATCTTTCATTTAAGATCAGTAGAGGTGCCTGCATGACCACGTTGATGTGTTCTTTAAAACTACGCAAGATTGGAAGATACATATCTGCTTATTTGTCATTTTGAATTACTGTTTCACTGATTATAGAATTAGTAGAATAATTCCAATGGCTCTAAGTAGTATGGAGATTAGACTTTCTAGGACACCTGCCATGCATCTGAACTATTAGGTTTCTTAATTTCAAAAGTGGCATAGTAACGAACGTGTTAATTTAAAACTTTGAAAGCTATTTGAGTAACATTGCTACTACCGTAAGCATCTAGCTAGTCATTACTCTACTAGACAATACATTAAATATTAATAAAATACAAGCCAGCCTATTATATGACATCTCTATGCTACAACAATTTCAGCTGTTAGAGCGGCGTAGAAACACTATTCATATTCTCATTCTACATTTTAGCATTGGCTAGTGAAATATTATGGTCGATTTTATTTGGCAAAATACCTGAAGTAAATAGCCTTTTGTTAACTCGGCGATACATAACAAGAGTTGACTAAACTCATTGTTTATGTTTTTTGCTGTCTTAAACATGGATTGTATATTTACTTCAGGTTCGTCGCCAGAAAAGATTTTCTCATATTCGTATTTGAAATTACCTTATTTGGAAACAATGAAGAACTATTGTATGACTATGAATACCGCATTCTCCTATTTGTTGTGTATATGCGAGTAGTATTATCATACCAGTCTAGTATTAGAATATGAATGTGAGTATTATTAGTATACCCTTCTATTATTGGAATGCGAATGTGTGTATTATTATTAAACGATTATAGTATTTGGAATGTGAATGCGCGTAGTATTACTATACCATTATAGACTTGGAATGTGAATGTGAATATTATTATTATTATACCATTCTAGTATATGGAATGTAATTGTGGGTATTATTATAATACCATTCTGGTATTTAGAATGTGAATGTGCTTAGTATTACTTGACCATTCCAGTGCCTGGAATGTGAATGTGGATAATATTAATATACCACGATATTATTTGTAGGTGAATGTGGGTAGCATTTTTATACCATTCTAGTATTTGGAATGTGAATGTGCGTAGTAATATTATACCATTCTAGTATTTGGAATGTAAATGTGCGTAGTATTACTACACCATTCTACTATTTCGAATGTGAATTTGGGTAGTATTAATATACCACGATATTATTTGGAATGTAAATATGAATATTATTACTATATCACTATAATATTTGGAATGTGACTGTGAGTATTATTATTATTATACCAATGTAGCATTTGCAATGTGAATGCGAGTGGTATTACAATCTCTCTAGTATTTAAATGTAAATGTGAGTAGTATTACTATGCCACGCTAGCATCTGAAATATGAATGTGAGTAGTATTTTTATACCATTCTAGTATTTTGAATGTGATTAGTATCATTATACCATTCTAGTATTTGGAATGTAAATATTACTATACCACTCTTGTATTAGGAATTTGAATGTGAGTAGTATTACTATGCCACGCTAGCATCTGAAATGTTAATGTGAGTAGTATTTTTTATACCAGTATTTCGAATGTGAACAGTATCATTATACAATTCTAGTAGTTGGAATTTGAATGTGGGAAGTATTATTATACCATTCTAGTTCTATGAATTTGAATGTGAGTATTATTACTGTACCGCTCTAGTAAAAGGAATGTGAATGTGGGTAGTATTACTGTACCGCTCTAGTATTTGGAATGTAAATGTGAGTAGTATTATTATACTATTCTAGTATTTTGAATGTGAATGTGAGTATTATTACTATACCGCTCTAGTATTTTGAATGTTAATACGAGTAGTATAATTATACAATTATAGTATTTGGAATGTGATTATGAATAGCATTTTGTTGTACTTATTTGAAATGTGAATGTGCGTAGTATTACTATACAATTCTAGTATTTGGAATGTTTATGTGGGTAGTATTGCTATACCACGCTAGTATTTGGAATGTGAATGATGGTAGTATTATTATACCATTCAAGTATTAGGAATGTAAATGAGGGTAGTATTACTATACAGCTCTAGTATTTGGAATGTGAATGTTACTATTATTCAACTGTAGTATTTGGAACGTGAATGTGAGAAGAACTATTATACCAATCTAGTATTTGGAATGTGAATGTGTGTGGTATAACTTCATCACTCTAGTATTTGGAATGTGAATGTGAGTAGTATTACTACATCACTATTATATTTGGAATTTGAAATAGCGTTACAAAGCCATACTAATATTTGTAATTTTAATGGGGGTTGTATTACTAGGCTTTTCTGGTATTTGGAATGTGTGGTGTATTGAGTTGGCTGGTTATTGATTAATTTCTCAGAAAGTCGGTGCTCTTTTGTCCGTCTAACTGACATTTGCGTAGCATCCATTCGTTTAAAGATATTTTAAATTGTTGAATTAAATCTGATTTTAAGAAGTCATTTCTAAAACTGCAAAACATCTATCGTCATGGTATGGTAACAAATCATTTTTATAATATTCTTAAAAGTAGAACATACATAAACTTTATTTCATACACGTACAAGGATAAGATATGCCACACTTGATCCTGCTTACTTGTGAATTCTGGTTGAACAATATGAGCTCTTAGGAAATGCAATAATTGGTAGATTTCGTACGCTTTCACATATTACAGAAGACTCGTGCACCTATTGAACTAATTTTTAGATAGGATTGATTTCGTGCTGGAATAAACACTGATTGTATGGACAAGGAACTGGCAATGTTATCGAGTACTTACTTATGCCGATTACAGGCACCGGAGAGGCTTAGAACAATTACATCATTTAGCTAAATGGAGGCAGAAGTCGTATCTTAACCTAGAATTAATCACGCAGAAATGCATATTGAAGCTCACTGTGGAGATGAAATAAAACTTTGTCCATGCCTCGTGCTAATTGCGTTGATTTTTAAGCTGTCATAGAACCATCACCAAACAGTTTTCTACATTTGATGACATTTTCTTTCTCATGGAATATTTAGTTCATGTCTTTGAACATACGCCAACATTAAAAAAGGGTTGTCAATCTAATTGGATATTTGTAAAAACAGTCTGATGAAAAACTTACTATGTTTAACTCTTTTTTTTAAATCAAGGTTTAATTACTTTAAACCTATGTAATATCTCCGGCTAACCACCTGACAAACCTCGAAACCAGCATCAGCCAAGCCCGAAACACCCAGCTTATATGCTTCTGCCAGTGATCTACAACTTTTACTGTTACTATTTTTGGCCTCTTTATGTAGTGCAATAGACTAACTACAGAAACTGCAAAACTTCTTAAACTGAATATTTTCAAGCAGGAGTGTTGTAGATCAAACATTTCGTAATCTGTAAACGCTTTTATTATCATCTGAAATCCTTCTGCTTTATATTCATCATCTGTTATCTCATACGTTTGTTCTGACATTAACAAAGCAATGATGTGCAAACTGTACATACTTCTCCAATGAGAATGAAGCGGAATGAATAGATATATGCATACATCTCAACTTTCTTCGGGAAACTTTACACATTTTCAAATGACTTTGCTTCTGAGGCAGGCTTAATTAAAATATTGCATACTTAGCATATATTATTTGCTTTATTGTACGATTATTGCAAGTATTGGCGAGATCTTGCGACTGGGGCGTCTGAGTTTAAATTTTTTGATTTACTGTACCCATTTTGTTATCGTGCGATTTTCGTTCACAAAAGAGTTGACGAATACAATATGAGTTTGTTTGGATCTCAGTTGCAGGACGTACAGAAATCCCTCTGCCAGTACAGCCCGGCGCACGGCACACGGTTTATCCCGGGGACTATATAGGATGGTCTGTATATATTTTTCAATTTATTTATTTATATGTCAATTCACACACACACACACACACACACACACACACACACACACTGACACAACACACATTCAAATCTTTAGTACAGAGACCATTAGATGTCTTGTGACATAACCATGTTTTACTTTTTCAGTCGAATTGGACACGAAATAAATCGATTTAAAAACTTTGATAAAAAAGCATAATAAATTCGTATGTTTAGTTTGGGACGAATATTAGGGTCATATCATAAGTTCAGATACAACATTTTGTAAAACACATCAACAGTATCAATGTCAAAACTTTACAAAAAACTATACTGATAATTCAGATAAAGGGCAAAACTCAGTCAGCGAGTGTTGTTGACGAGTATTATAATAATAATTTTATAATTAACACACGTTTATTTACGAAATGAAGGTACACAACAGCGGATAATATGATTGCCTACAGAGATGGGGTCGGTGGAGAAACAACTACTGTAAGGTATTTTACGAATAACCCGATCTCAGCAGATATTCTCGACTGGAGTTCAGCCGTAAATGATACTCGATCTGTATACGCAATTAGAGCTCGCTATGGCATCAGTAAGTATACGTTTTTCAACGTTCTGCTTATTCTACAAGATAATAGTTACACATTTGTTTTACATGTGTTGAATTTTAAATTCATTTTAAATTAGTGGTCAATTGCATTTTATATAATAATCACTAGCTGTCAATACAGCTACAGTGATTATTATAGTGAAAATGTTATAGGGACTTGATACCCAAATGTCAATAGAAGCACAAAAAGAAAATGTGTTTCAATGGTTCGCTTTTCAAGATTGATACTTTACTCTACGAGGACATTTACCATTTGGACACCAAGTCCACTAACTATGAGCTAGCTAGGCTGAATTATAAATGGAGCTGAATAGGATTAAGACTACGAGGTTTTGATTCTTATTTATAGCACTACAGCATCCACGAAAATAACAGAAAGATAGTTTTCCTTTATTTTACTAAAATTAAATCGGTTACGATTTGAGCTCGAACTAAAAATGAAAGTGTTAAAAGTGACAAGCCAGTAGTTTTTGCATGCAATAATTCTTTTTTGAGAGAGTCTGTAGAATACATTGCAAGGGAGGTATCATCAGCAAAAAGCGTTGCAAGCAAATTCAGATTGTCTGCTGCACCATTGCTTTAGATAGGAAACAGTGAGGTTGTAACTTGGAACCTTGTGGAACACCGGCATTTAGTTGAAATGGTGTCGATCCCGACTTTCAACATAATACTCGCACATGTATTGACTATCTTGTGCTGAACAATGGCGTTAAACCCTACATCTACAACAACAATCAAAAGCGTTACTGACATCAAGGAACGTTAAACACGCGATTCCTTCGGGTTAGAAGAACATTTTATGATAAAATTCAGTTAAATGATAGGTTGCTGAAAACCTAGAAGCAATTCATATTATCATTTTTATATCAAATCATGTTCATGAACAAATTTACATTACTAGTGATTCTATTATATTTTTGTAAAGACACTTCCTATTAAAATAATAACTCTACGTCATCCACAGTTAACGTTACAAATTTCTACATGAACCATGGTTCCAAGTTAGGATTTGTGTCCACTAACACGCCTGACCTCAAAAACACTTCGTGCATTGATATCACTGATTCTGCTACCATTAAACAAAAATGAGTTCATTTCTTATCCAAGCCTTATTTTACATCAGATCAAGGCAATAAATGACATGTGTATATCAGAAAATATGAAACTATGCAAATTACAATATTCACAACACCGTACTAATACTACAATGCAACAGTGTAATAATGTATGAATGTATTCATTACAATAGCTTAACATGGCAAAAATATCGCAATTCATTTGTATAACAGGCTACAAAATATGTAAAAGCGATAGTTATAACAGTTCACAGTACTTATTAATCATCTTCATTGCATACGACAATTCAGAACCTAAACTACATGTACATTTATATTGTTTGTTTTACTTTCAGTCCATGACTCTATATTATATTCTTAATAATGAGCTATATACAGGTTCTTTAGTTGTGTTTGAGGTTTAGAAAATTCACATATGTACAGTTTGGGGTACTTTTATAATTTAATGGTTGAGTTTTGCCACATAAGGGTGTATTTCGACATTAATCAGGTATTGTAAATAAGTCCCAATAATAAATTGCGATATATAGTCGTAACAGATTTGTGAATATACATTAATGTCTAATTCTATTTCCAAGTAATTGTCTTGCTTTAATGTCTCTCTGCATATATGTTTAATGATGAATTTAGATTTAAATTGAGAGGCATCATTTAGTTCAGGCGCTTCAGCCATACATAAACAAAGCTGACTATGATGAGGGTTTTGATGGCAAGTAGGTATCCGATTCGTCTTGCTAAACATGAAGTACAAGCTACACGACCAGTTCCAGTACATAGATAGTCGATTAATCACGTAGAACGATCTGTCTAATCATCACATTCAGTTCTCCAGGTAAAACTAGTCATTCCGATCTTCACGACCAGTTAAACGTTTCGAAGTTGAGCAGTTTGTTTCCATATATAATAGATTCTTAATGAGAAGAGCCAACTCAAGAGAATGGCACATCATCACACGTACTAAAGATAGGTACTAGTACTAATGATGCATCGGTTTTTCAAGTTGTCATATTTCTTAGTATAATTACAATACTGGCAAATAAAGCTAAGAACTATATTTGTTTGAAGTTTAGCTAAGTGATGACATCACAACTGCAAAACGTTCTACCAGGCATACAAAACGAATATGATTATACAATTGTTCTAAATGTTGTTAAAGTTAAAGCTTTTACCAGAATGAAACAATCATTATACTGCGATTGATGGTGGTAATGTCAGCATACTCAGCAATACAGTAGAATAAATACACGAGAGATCAGAATGGGTATTTCACCAATCCACTACAAAAGCCACAGCGCTGCTCATATCGGGGTATTACGTACATTCCAAATTTCATACCATCACAATCAGTTCTTCATGTGAAAAACAAAAACATCATAGTCTGATTTTCGAGTACACTATGATAACGTTCTAGATAATTTCATCCATGGCATAGTCAGTGAAGCACCTACGGTGGCACAAGCACTGGTACAATTGTCTCATATGACACAAGGGCCGTTGCCACACGTGTGGTCACTTCTATCAAACACAACCGTCGCAAATTCAGATAAAGGGAACGTGAATAACTCATGTTTCCACCGGCAGCGTAAAGGCAAGAACGACTGAACTTCACGTGGGCAAGACTTTGTTGCCCGAAACACGAGATACTATAAACAATGTCAACCAATATTTGTTGCTGCCCTGGTTCGTCCAATGGCTACAGTCTCGATTGTTAGAGTATACCATACATGAAGATTGGTGTAACGCAACGCATCATTGGCAATTACATTTCTCAAAGACGTGCACCATGTCGCCCTCGATATTGAGACCCTTGTGTTCCATGACAGGAAAATCCATTACTCATTCGAAGACAGCGTATGAATCTACAGGTGCAGCATATCTCGCTCTGCATTCTACCCAGCGAATTTATTATCAAATGTTTTGACAAAGGCAGAAATGTCAGATAATGCTACAGTGGCGGATAAAGTTGCATTTCTCAACAGTCACGGTATAAATAAACCCATCTACGGCGATCGCCTTTGCATCGATAACAAAGAAGTTCAGTCGGCCAGGATAACGTCTGTGTTGCTACAACAATCCTCACCCTTGCTAGTGATCATTATGTCCGTACCTCCGGCCAATCTGTGATCGTGTCTAATTTAACAATGATGTAGGTGCAAAGTGCCTCAGATGAAAGTCGCACGAATGTAGTGGTAGGTAATAACTCCACTCAAGGAGATGTGTTTCGGAAGGTCTATATAGATGTGCATGGGAATCATACTACTAATCCACATATTCGGCTTCTTTCTATATTTGTTCATTGACATCTTTGCCTTGAAGCAAAGGACTGCTTTTAGCCGTAAAAGAAAACAACCATAAACGTTGACGCCATCTTCTGTAAGTGCCGTATCTTACGACCTCTAAGAGTCAGCGATAGTGAGATTGACCATATTATATTATATTATATTATATTATATTATATTATATTATATTATATTATATTATATTATATTATATTATATTATATTATATTATATTATATTATATTATATTATATTATATTATATTATATTATATTATATTGTACTGTACTGTACTGTACTGTACTGTACTGTACTGTACTGCACTGCACTGCACTGTATTACCTTACATTACATTAAATTACGTTACCTTATATTACATTATATTACATTACATTACATTACATTACATTACATTACATTATATTATATTATATTATATTATATTATATTATATTATATTATATTATATTATATTATATTATATTATATTATATTGCATTATATTATATTATATTATATTATATTGCATTATATTATATTATATTATATTATATTATATTATATTATATTATATTATATTATATTATATTATATTATATTATAAATAATATTATATTATGTTATGTTATGTTATGTTATGTTATGTTATGTTATGTTATGTTATGTTGTGTTGTGTTGTGTTGTGTTGTGTTGTGTTGTGTTGTGTTGTGTTGTGTTGTGTTGTATTATATTATATTATATTATATTATATTATATTATATTATATTATATTATATTATATTATATTATATTATATTATATTATATTATATTATATTATATTATGTTATATTATGTTATATTATATTATATTACATAACATGTTTTTATATTCACTTATTACAATCATGATTCTATCTTTAAAGCCGACTTAAATGATGAATATTTTCTAATCTTAGAAAAACAACTGATTTTGCTTTTAAAAAGCCGGATAAGATACTGCAATGAAATCAAAAACAGTAACAACGTGAATCAAGAATGTGTCTCAAACGATGTTTCTGATCCGATAGGAAAGGTTAACGTCAAACCACAATTATGTATGTGTGGTAGGCTGCAACGTCCCAAATAAAGCACAAGGACTAATTTATATAATGATTCAAAGTGTTTTGCGCATATGTTTTATCGTCCTTTTATCATTGTTAACACCTAATGATAATGATTAAAATCAATCATGTGTCAGCAATATAGCTACGAAGACACATAACAAGAGAAGAGAGCTATTTATTCGTGTCTGCTGAAACGCTGTGGAAGGATACATTCCTTCTGAAGCATTTCCCTTATGACCCCAAGGTTTCATCCCATGGACCATAGATAGCAAACCCATCAATTTCGTACGAAAATGAAGCTGTAAGGTCAATAACGCAAAACCGAAACCAAGACAATTAGTACAGAAACTGAGGCAGCTCAGAAAACTCTTGAGACATTACCTATTGATAATGTGTGCCGTCATCAGGCAGCTCAAGCACCACCCCATCAACCTCCTTAAGCACAATCTGAGGTTCAACCACAACCTTTGCCAAAAAACGAGAACATAGATAACACATAAATTTACGCCTGTAGGTATTTGCCGCTATCAACGGCAACAAACAATTACTTCATATTTCAGGGTTTGGAAAGTATGCAATTGTAATTAAATTGCTCATGATTTTATAAAATGACGACATGTGACATGAAAATGTAAATAAAATCATTAGTGCTGAAATATCTGAATCACTAAATCTTGCAAATGTGGATCCAAATGAGGTGAACGTATTTCAAGATAAGCAAAACGATTGAAATAAAGTAATCTTTCATTACAATATATTATCGTCAGAATTAATAGAGCAACCGAAAACAGCATAGCTGTGTTTGAAAGCAATGGAAAAATCAGGCCAGTGATGTTATGCCAAATATATCAGATAATATTCACTATCAAGCACCAAAATCCGGTAACACAATGACTGGCCCTCTCAGTATGACTAATAATAGAATTACGGGTATTGGAGAACCAGAATCACGCAATGACGTTACAACGAAGAAATACGTTGATGATAAAAGGGCGAATTTGTTATACTTCACACATAAATACGAGCTTGAGTTTGTGTAGAAACTTAAACAGAAACATTAACTAGATTTTACGGAAGTTCAGCCGTTATCGACATTAAACTCTTCGACATATCAAAGATGACAGACAATGCAGTATATACGGTAGCGTTTGGACCAGTATTGTAGTGACCACCTAAGAAATTTATGTAACAGCGCGCTGAGGTTACCGGGTTATACAATCTGACAGTAATGGGTGTTGCAGTAATTACGATATACACCACAATACCACAAAAGTTGAACTGACGTAAAAGGCTTGATTTACTATTGGTCTCTTGAAGAAACTACCACCGAAATATATAATGATCTGTCCAATGAACGTGCACAATTATATATACAATCTGATGCGTGAACGTCAATATAAATTAAAACATAGCGTTGATGAATATAGAGCAAAATTAAAACAAATATCGCACACGTGTAGTTGTCGTTTACATAATTCTATTTTCGGTGTCTGCTGTTGTCGCTGGCACCGGCATGTTGCTATCTCATCATCGTTATTGATGGAAACAGTAATTGTAACAATTTGTGCTTAATCTGCAATAACAGTTGATGGTGATCTGAATATCATTGCAAACTTTTTTTAAATAGAAGCAGCGACTATAAACTACATGATTATACTGTAAAATTCGAAAACGCGACTCTAACATACTCCACACTTTCTTCGCTGATATCATCAGGCCTTATTGACGGAATATATCAAATAGCGAGATCACAGCAATAATTAAGCAATGACAACATCTGCTTTATAAATAATAATAATAATAATAATAATAATAATAATAATAATAATAATAATAATAATAATAATAATGTCGACATCGCAAGAACTACTGCAGCAGACGCAACACTTGAAAAAACGATGATATCAGAAAGCTAAACCAATCCTGAATTTGACATCATATTTCCAACTGATTTTTCTATATAAGAATTTGCTCTAGCACAATTACGAGTATATCATAGTTAGTGGAATATTAGATCGAAATCATTCGGTGGATTATAGGCGAGTAATACTTTATTATTTGCAAGTTAAAAAAGCCAGATGGAAACTCCTGTTTGCAGATTGGTTCTATTCCGACGGGCAGTTATCAAATCGAACATAATACCGATGAATTTCTCCCCAGAATTAAATATATTTCAACAAAAAAAATCAAAAATTTATTTAAGCGTTGGTGAATCGACATTATCAGCTGCGATGTAAATGAACTCGTTATATTATGGATGTATATCAAACATCGATATAGCATGTGTTAGGATGCATATAAATACCACCAGAATGTGTCAGACCACCGGAACCCACAACGAGATGATTTTTCTTCAAACGATTTTTTTTTAAATATAAAGAAACCAGTGAATAGACAATAATAGTTCGCAAAATGATTTATTTATTAGTGAATTTGTTGATACTAAAATACCGAAAATGCTTAACTTATGTAGTGATCCAAATTTTAGATTAATTGTAAACGAAGCATCCATAAATATATTTTCAAAACCAAATAAGCCAGAGAATATAGGCAAATTTTGTAAATTAACAAAATTTATTTGTTAGCATTACATCATATTATGACAATGAATAAAAACAACACATTATCAAAAATTACAAAATTTCAATCAGATTATAGAATATATTGAATACATTGATTGCCGTATGCGTGATCAAGTAATACAATCTAAAAGAATATCATGATTTTGGATCTTCACAATCCAATTTAGTTAAAGTATTTTGTGATCAACAGCAATTACCGACATTTATTATACCACCACTTGCAACAAACAAACTAAAGAAATCACTCAACGATCTTATTTTTGAACATTTTCCTAAAATACCCACCAGCAGATATTGTCGAAGATACCAATGATCCATCCGGTAAAATTCGTAATATTTCACCGGGAGTTGTAAATAGAACATCAAATATCGCATTCAGTCTTGCATGTGATTTAATTGATGGCAGCTATCAAAGAAATCTTGAAGAATCAAATCAATCTCAGTAATGATATATTCTATATACATTTACGCCTTAAGCACTTCCCGCATATTTTATTGTACAAGAACCCATAAATGTAGTCTGTCTACGATTCCATAACACGTTATTATCACGAATAAATTTAAAACTAAATTACCAGGCTAGCAACGTACTTCATTAAAGGAATAAAACTATAAATATAACTCAGAAAAATATATTATATGTACAAACAAGTAAAGGGTGTTAAGCACATTAAAGATGTAATTAAAAATTGTATCAGTACTGTATCTACACTGCCTTCAGTCGGAGAAGAATTTATTATATTCATGATCATTGATGAATACGGAAATGAAGAATTTTTGGTTAACACAGGAACAGTTACATAAGCTGTGGCGAGATCACATTTGTATGATTATGTGTGATACAGAACCGATTCTAAATTATGCTTGTTACTGTATTGATTTTGATCGAATTAAAAACATATTATGTGTTTGTAGGGTATACTGGTACTCCTAACGCAAATTATTATTTTCTGCTGACAAATTCAAGACAGAAACAAATGTATATATATTTATAGCTGCTACTTTCTCATTCGGAAAAACCGATACTTTTTCTTTCACTAGACAGCATTTTCGTTAGACATACTCTTTTTAAGTTACACGTGTATTGACAGTTTTTTTAGATTAATATTCGCGAGATAATCTGATCTAGATGTTTCGATCGCGTGTAACAGATAAACAATTTGTTCCACTTCTATATCAATCACTGCAGCTAGTGAGAGAAACATACACTGTTTAATTTGCTTAATGATATTGTACTCGGATTTCAGTGTGTGTATATATATATATATATATATATATATATATATATATATATATAGTGTTCCAATGAAACGTTCGAAGATAAATCTGTGTCGTAGATGTTTTAATATTTCCAGCATTAAATAATGGATGACCAGTATTATTGACAGCAGTGACTGTTTTCGTTAGGCTTCTCACCATCACGAGAGGTTTCATATGTTCGGATGATAGGATGTCTCACAAATTCGGGTTGCTCCATTTACATATAATAGTATTAGTCAAATTTTTTTTTAAAATTCTTGCTATATAATCTTTTGCCTTTCGTATAACTTTGTAATTATTCTCGTTGATTAGTTTTATCGTAATATCGCTTCATCGTTTGTATTACTTACCAACACAACGCACACAAAAATGTGTTTCTCTTTAAACTCCAAACCACATTATAAACACGGTTTTGTTCATAGACTTCCACGACGTACCCTTTGTAAATGATATCCACATAACTATTTTACACAGTTTTATTACAAGGGGTTATAGAACCTATCATTAGCCTCCTGCAAACATTCATTGTTTTAATCATTACATAGGCAGTTATCATGCTGTTTTGCTGTAGGAGGGAAGAAATTTGTCAACTGCTTATGCAATCTCTAGCGATGTTATTGATTTAGCAGTACACCAATAATAACAGCTGAAACCGAATACAAAATTAGTTTAAATGGTATCGACACGTATGCGATATTTTTTTAAAAACATTTTTGTTGTATACTCAGCAAGATATTTTTAGTATAGTTTGTAATTCACACACTTGACTGTACTGTTTCACGTTGATTGAAGAGATGATTATTTAATTCGGATGCAGTTTATAGATTAATTTAAGACACCATTTGTAAATCAAGCCGAGTCTTTTACCTTTAGAGTGCACTTCAAATGTTACTTCTTCGTTTTAATCAATTAACAAAAACATAGATTCAGAATATTTTGTTAGTGGATAACACATTGTGGTAACAAATTGTGATGGATATTGTGAATGTTGTAACACCGATCACTGACAGCCTGAATAATCACAGCGATGTTTAATAAATGTATTAGGTGGTAAATATGATACTTGTCTAGAAGCGACCGTATTTACTACATTGTCAGTGATCCTTTCAATGTCAGTGAGTTTAATATCAGAGACTGCTAGACTTACAAGAAACCATTAATAGCTCTATTTATGTCAGTGAGTTTAATATCAGCGACTGCTAGGCCTACAAGAAACCATTAATAACTTTATTTATGTCATTGAATTTAATATCAACGACCAACTGCGGGACTTTCAATAAATTCTTTATTGACTCTATTTATGTTTCTACGAACACTCAATAACGTGTTCACATTATTAGAAACGTCAGTTCTAAAAAGAGTCATTTTTTATCTCTTTGTTGCAGTTTCATCGTTTCAATCTGGTTCTCGAAGTCCAGTACTTGTATTATTGGTCATGCTGAGAGGACTAGTCATAGTGTCACCGGAATTTTGTACTCGCGCACGAAAATTATCAGATATCGTTGACGTAAGAAAACAGGGATTATTTGTTACGTCAAACATAGCTATGCTATTTTCGGTTACTCCCTTAATTCTGAGGATACTATCCTGCAATTAAAGATTAATCGTTTTTATTTTTCCTTGTTTATCCTGAAATACAACCACTAAAATTGAATCTACATTTGAAAGATTTTGTAATTCGGATATTTCAACGTTAATGATGTTTTCTAAGTCTCTTGTGATATTTTCGACAGTGGGTTTTTGTTTCGAAAACGATCTCCCTTAAATATCTACCATTATAATATTCGATATATTTAAAACGATATCAATTACTCGTGTATTTTTGTATAATTTGTTTGGGTGGTTTGGTTGATTTTGATACAGCGTCAAGTACAGCAATTGCTTCATGGCCGTTTATTGATGGGTCAGTTATTGTCTGTGTTTGTAATGTTGAATACCAGACTGGAGTATTTACTACAAAAATATTTGATAAACCTTTGTGGTAGGGTTAACTCGTACGAATCGAAGTATGTTTTGCAAACATCATTGTTGGACCAGCTGCTATTGCAAATTCATTATAATAATTTGCTAAACATATTATTTTTGTAGCAACATAAACTTACTTTTGAAACTTTTCAATATTTCTGCCATCAATCATATATGTAGCACTGTCAAACATCGCCATACTTCCATTATTAAGAAAAAAAATTGCCCGTGGTATTAGATATTTAGTATCGTCTGGTTTTAAACTTTCACCTTCTGCTTCATTAAATTCTTTTGGTGGGTAAGACATATCCACTTATATTCTCATCTTGAAATTCGATACATTCATGCTGATTTTGGTATCCACGCATCATAAGAATAATACTGATAATCGCGCATGGATTCATTCTTGAGAACCGGTGCGTTTATGCCGAATGCTGGATGAGATACAGGTTTAAACATCATTATTATAATTGCCCTGATCTAAATCATGGTCACCTTGACTTAGGCAAGGGAACACGAAGACCACTTCCTTCTATTAGGCTAGCAGTTATATTTGATTCTAATTCTGGACGCAGTGACTCTACAACCAACCAACTCTGCTAATTAATATGGCTTGAGTTATTACTTTACTATCATTTGCAGGTATTACATCAGTGCTTGGCAATTTGCTGGTGTTGGTTTTCGTCGAATTAACCGTGCTAATTTCTCCTTGATTGCCAGATACTCTTTACCACACAACATTACCAATAGCACCAGGACTTTTATTCACGAACAAAGACAAAAGCTTTCATCGAAAATTGTATTGCAGTCGTTATTGCTTTGGGCGCAATCCTTATAATTATACCCTGAACAACATCACCTAGTCATCTCCGTACATTGCTTTATAGACTGGTAAATTAAGCACTCTGGCCATTACAGGTCCACGTTGAGCATTGTGTATGATAATCTTATTTGTTATCCATTTATCTAATCACTGTAATAACCATCAACGATATCATCGATAATAGATCGATAAATGCTAATATCCATGATACCACCTGTAAATAATCATTGACAGATATCAGTTGCTTTATTAATTATGTCTGGATAATATTTTCCAACTCGTTTTAATCTAATCAGAATTTCTAGTCGTTGTACGTCATCAAAAATATTGTTAGGACATGAAATAAGACAACTTCCCCAAGCAGTATTTGGAATACCACTTCCAGTAGCGCCAGGAGGATCATCATCTGGAACATAATATTCTTTTTGTGTTTCCTCCTTTGCTTTTAGTTGATCTACTTTGCAGAAAACTTTAAAACGTCGGGATCATCTTTACTAATACTACCCTTATTGTGACAATTCTATAGATTATCATACGAAACTCAGTCTAATAAAATCATGATATTCTGGCAACATATTAGGCGAATAATTCGAATCATCGGTATTATATTTTGACAATTGCTTATCATCTATATCTTTAATTCTTTCATACTTTCCAGGTTTAAATTTATCAAATAATTTTTTAACGGTTGGAAGAACCCTACTCTCTTGTTTTTTTTTCCCGCTGTTTTTTGTTTGTTTAGTTTGTGTTTACTGTTGTAAAAAACAAAAGTTCTTTCATGTTTGCTGTTTATGTTCTTTATATTGACAAAACACTTTGCCTGTCGCATTGATGTATCCTATATAAGATGCACGTTTTGTGTCGATTCGACGTTTGTTAGTTATAATTTTATTAAAACAACATCATCCCAGTGTTATATATTGCTTTTAAATTTTCGATATGTCGATCTCAAAATTTTTGTTCTTATTTCATAGTGTATAACAACATGAGCTGTAAATATCACAAAATCAGTTGTCATTCTTCGATTATTTCTTGATCAGTTTGTTTCTTTAGTAATAGGTTTTGCTGGTTGAGGTATTCAACCATGAAGATCTTGTAAAAATCTTGATCTTTATTCAGTTTTTTCAACAATTTATTTCAAGCTGAGGTAGAAAAAGTTTAGTTTTTCATTCACCTTATTGAATAATTGTTAAGAACTCCGCAAATTGTACCTGAGATTCCTGACGTCCTTGTAATTTTCGCCTGAAATAATCACGAACTGGTAGAAATTTCTTAATTGCTTCTAGTCGCTCTCGAGCTCTAGTTGTGTACGATTGGAGTCCTTATTTAATATAACACTGGCCTAATTATATTTAATATAACACTGGCCTAATTATATTTAATATAACACTGGCCTAATTATATTTAATATAACACTGACCTAATTATATTTAATATAACACTGACCTAATTATATTTAATATAACACTGGCCTAATTATATTTAATATAACACTGGCCTAATTATATTTAATATAACACTGACCTAATTATATTTAATATAACACTGGCCTAATTACCAGCATCATGCATCTAATAAGCGTCATGTCGGGTTCATACATTAACAAAAAACGACGACAAAAACACGGTAACAAAATTTACTAACAAGTAAGAGAGGCTTTTGGAGAGAGACTCGGTTAGGATTGGTCTTATTGGCTTAATTTTCTCGTTTTTCTAAGAAACCTTCTTTAGCAAATAAGACCTTCTAAAAGTTGGTCTGTTCGCCATCTCTGCTGCTTAGGGAGACAAAGTTATGTTTTTGTACCACATTTCACACACTTGTCTGTAAGTGAATACTATGTTCTTTTTTGTTATCATTCTTGTTACTCTATTTTTACGGGTGTGTGCTCTACATTTTATAAATGAATATAGATTCATATAATCTATTATATTTGTATAACATGAGTCATTGATATCTCAGCGACATGAAAGCATGAACCAGCCAAACATCATCCTGCGCCACCAAATACTATCATAACGGTTATTATCGGTCAATCTGGGTCTTGTTAAACGCAAGTTCTACTTAATGTGTTAATGATGGATCAAATTTGAAACTTTGTCAGTTGAAGATCATATATGCTACGATGTGCTTAAAGATTTTAATAAAAACGCAAAAATAATGAATGAAGAGGGTGATTACATTATTTATTGTTTTACCGATATTGATGATGCGCCGAGTTTTGACGAACTTTTAGGAATGTATCTATCACTTTTGTTGTATACGACGACGTAATATTGGGAAAAGAGTCAAATCCGGCAAGATTATGTTCTAGAGGCAGACATAAAAGTAAATACTGATATAATTTATATAATTCAGCGATACACGCATATACTTGAAATGATCAGAGATAACTGTAATAGTGTAATTGGATTAATGGAGTTGACGCACACTTTAGAAAATATTCGATATATTTGGTGTTCAGGGGATATTGTTATAATTAAATTTAAAAACAAAACTTCTTTTCACAAACCAGTCAACCACTGACGGATTTATAACAATACATTTACCTGATCCTAGATCATGATATCTTATGGGATTTGATACATTTACCTGATCCTAGATCATGATATCTTATGGGATTTGATAACAATACATTTACCTGATCCTAGATCATGATATCTTATGGGATTTGATAACATTTTTTGAAAAGAGACGGATCTAATTCACAACAGCAGAGAAAGCGCGACCACAAATGAGTGTCACGATTGGTAACCTGGCGTGCATACCTATTGAAAAACACTAAGACAAAAATACACTAAGAACATTAACTAATACATTTAGAAAACCTCTTGGTTACTTAGAGGCTTTGGTCTGTAGTTATTGACCTTATAGCTTCATTTTTGTGAAAAGCTTTAGTTTTTAAAAAGGACCATCTAGAAATTGGTGGGTTCGCCATCGCTGCTGCTTGATATTAAATCAGACTCCACCTCTTTATTCAGACACGTTTGTCCAGTTAACTAGTAGTATTGATTTGAAGGCGTGGTCGTCGATTGATTGCATCAAATCAAGTTATTTAAAATAAACTAGAATAATTAATTTTCAAATATTCTTATTGTCTTGACAGAATCCAACCGTATCATATATACGCAAACAAAACTGATTCGTATGCTTTATTAAAAAAAATCCAAGATGAGCCAGATATATTAAGCTTTACAGAGTAACGTGGCCTTGTGGTTAGAGCATCCGCCACGGGAGCGGGAGGTCGTGGGTTCGATCCCCAGCCAAGTCATACCAAAGACTTACAAAAATGATACTAACAGCTGCCTCGCTCGGCGCTCAGCATTAAGAAATTAACGTTTGGATTGGTCGGCTTGGTGTCAGGATAATGTGACTCCGTGGGACATCATGCTACATGTCTGCGGCATGATGCCCCAGTTTTAGACTTCCCTATAAACCGCCTCACTGCAGACATCATAGCGATATGACTAAAAAATTGTTATAGTTACGTTAAAAATCCTAATTAAAAAAAACAAAAAACCCCAAAACAAAACAGAGACAGTAAAGTATTATTTTTGCAGATGGAGCTCCACGTTTTCTGAATCTGGATCTTGACATTATAGTTAGACCACCCATTGCCGTTGGAGAATTGATATACACGGTCAATGCCACTGACGACGACATATCAGACACAACTGTTACTCAGCTAGTGTACAAATGCATTACTAGCAGCAGCTATTTCGCATTTAACAATACAAACCGTGAGTTACTGAAACTACTACAAACAAAATGATTTATATTATTATTATTATTATTATTATTATCATTATTATTATTATTATTATTATTATTATTATTATTATTATTATTATTCTAAGTTATCTGTTGGTAACTGGTCTATCTTTCTCTTCTTTTTGCATAGCATAGCTAATAGTTTCTTCTGGGTCGTATTCGACCTTTCTAGGACATTACACCTAAAGAACATGTTACTTCCGCAATGTGAATTGACTTTGAAATATATTCTGACAAATATTTGACATAGATAAAAATAAATAATAAATAATATTATAATCTACATTTTCTCGGTATTTTTGTTGCGCTGTACAGTATCGTTATTTGCACTGAGTTTCGATATTTTTAAAATAGTGTTCCTGTTTTCTTTCCATTGGTTGTACTGTTTTTTTTAAATGAAGAACGTGTATATTTGAAATGTTATTAAAATAATTTTTGATTTCATTTGCTTATGTGCCGGATTGATAACGGAATTTCGAATTGAGTTAATAGAGCTTAGTTTGACTTCATATGTTCTTAATTATTTTCACTTCCTGGTATTTTTCTAGTTAAATTGCAAAAAATAAAAAAAAAACAAAAAAAACGAACTAATAACATTTCTAATTTTAATCAAATGTTTTAATTCATTGGTTAAACTTTTATCAGCTACTATCGGCTACTCTGACAACTTAGTTTTCCTAATTTAATGGCCGTTAACGTTTGCGTGTTTGATACTAATTTATGCTGAAATTGCGAGTCCTATTTTTCATATAACCTTTATGTAGTGTTATATTGCCTTACAGTGCTGGTGGCCCATAAAACCCACAATTAATCCAATTAAACATCGACTGCACTGGAGCAGCCATTTCGATCAGCTGTGTGATTGGTGTATGCAGGATTTTCATAACTACAACTCGAAACAAAATATCAGCCACATCATATGAACGCATCCTAAAAGTATTGCAAGATTCTCTCCACCGTGGTTGTTTCAAACCTAAACAACTTCACCTTACATCGCTCACGCTGAAAGATGCACGTACTATTTGTAGAGTGCAACCTGAACATGATTGGATTATACCAGGCATGAATTTAATTGGTTAATTTACAATCACAAATTTATATATATTTTTTTGATGTTTTTGATGGTGTTTTGACTGCTCTCCTTAAATTTTAACGGTCATATGATCCTTTCATATTTTGTATTTCAGAAGAAGTGAGGGTCATGGCAAATTTATCATCTAAAGTCGGGTATGAATGCTTGACGTTTACTGTACAAGACATATGTCAAAACACTGACACAGGCCGACTCTGTATCACGATACAGAATGACGTACGTATACTGTGAACCAAAAAAAAAATATAAATCAATAATTAGAGTTTATATGAAAGGTGACTGTATCCTTTTACCAGTTCATGTGTCCATGAAGCAGTTCATCTATTTCACAGTTCAGCCATCGATGTACCAGTTCATCTACCCATATGCCAGTTTCATCTGTGTCTCAGTTCATCTATCGATGTACCAGTTCATCTACCCACGTACCAGTTCATATATGTCCAAGTTCATGTATAAAATGTTTCACAAATCCAACCGGATATCAATATCTTCGTCATTTATTCCTTCAAGGGCTATCGAGTTAACACAGAGGATATTTGCTTGAATCGAGTGCATAACGCATATATGGTGCAGTTGACAAACTCGGAATTGCAACGAGTAGATAAGTATGTATGTTATTGACTCAGAACAAGCAAACTTTGTTTTAAATTTTACTTTATTCTGAAACTTATATGCAGAAAATACATTTTACGATATTGCGAGCGATAAAGCCAGTGGATGAGCGTTTATGTTCTAGCGTCGCATGTAACGTCATATGATGAACATAAGTCACTGTTTCGAAATATTGTACAATATCACAAAAAACAAGGCCTAAGTACATTTATTTAATAAATAATAGAATTTATTCGATTCCGTGACATTGGTGTTGTTGTTTTTGACAATAAAAAAGGGATACTTTCAAAGTATTTTTCCAATTTGACTTCTTACTTAGGTCAATCATGTCATTGTTGTATTAGCAAGTTATTCACATATTCTCATCATCGATATATAATACCGGTATACATAAAACAGTTGTAAGACAGCCAAAATTATTTACCTCTCTTCACAGTCCTTGTCTAAGTAAAACAGAACAAAACAAAGCAACAAAACAAATGCTGAGCAAAAAAGAAACAATACAAAAACAGTCAATAAAACAAACTCAAAGTTGACAGAAATGCACGCAATGGTTTGTACATTGTATAAATACATTGGTACGTTTTTATAACCTAATCACAGTAAATGTAGATAATTTAGTTATTCTAATTTCTACGAACCACCTTGCATATCGGATTAATTCACTGACACATTTTCATAACATAACCATAGTAAACCTAGACTGGATGTTCTAATTTATACGAACTATTTCATGTAATGGATCAATACAATGATATAACATGACCACAGAAAACAGATTGCGTGTTCCTAGTTAATACGGATCACATCATATATCGTATCTATTCATTGATGCAGTTAAATACCATACATGACATAAACTGCATCGAGTGTGTTTCACAAAAGATGTATTTACTTTATTTTTGAGTTTTTGTTTTACTTAACCAAGGACTGAACAGGTTTTATACTATTTTGTTTCAAAAATCAATTTCGTTACCTGCAAAAAAACTTGGAAAATATAATTGATTTACATGAAGATAAATCGCGGTGTGTGTGTGTGTGTGTTTATATATATGCCAGTGGGATTATTGACAAATCCGCCATGGGAAGAAATTCACCAAACGTAGTAAAAAAAAGTAACACGTGGGATAAGCACTTCTAAAAGAAGCATGTTTTGTGTGGCCATTTCTCATGGGGTTCACGCAAACAGTTGAGAATCAAATATAAATGAAACATTGCAGTAACATTGACATTTTAAAATATAATTTGGAACAAATTTTAAACTTGCGCCACTAAACATAGACGCTATCTTGTCTAACATAGTTATTCCCCTTGGCGCTGTCGAGGACTGTCATCGACGAGGTCATATAACATTTAAATAACCCAGTCTTACGATAGAATTATTCTCTGAAGTTAAGATATCTATGATTTTATTTTTTCGAAAATATATTTATAACTCCGATTTGAATATGGTGTTCCAAAGGAGAGGAAATTAACAAAAAGATATTAATGTATAAACGAGTACTATAAAATACAGCCGAGATAACCCTAACTGCGGTACGTATCTTTGACAAAGTTATTTCCCTTTACAATAATGAAACTTTATTTGTTTGGTAATACTTCTGCGAAAAAACCGATATGGTTATATTATTTGAAATATAGCGTAGAATACGCGGGCTAATACTAAAAATGTCTGCCAGCTGTATTTATTGATGGAAATATTATCCATTCACCAATTTCTGTATTTACCGATTCATCGACCTTAGGATATTTATTATATTTCACTGTTCCACCACATGCAGAATTCTGATTCTGCGTTATAACTCGTTAAGTACGAAAATCAATATTAAGTTTTAGTCAATCAATATAATCGATCACAACACCCTTTTGGATTGGTCCGTTAAAACATTCAAATATAAATTGGTGACACACACGCATCTTATTTCCCTGCATTAAATTGAGGAAACCAGTATTAGTGACAGCACCAACTGGTTTTCTTTAAGTCGACAGTGTGTAGTGATACCGTCACGTGATGCATTGTAAATCTTGATGATATGATATTTAACAAAATTCTTTATGTTCAATTTATAAAAAAATATTTTGTCCAAATCATTATTTGAAAATCCTGTTATAAAGTCTTTAGCGTTTTTTATAACTTTGTCATTACTGTCGCTGTTATTTTTTTTATCATGATATCGCTTCATCTCTCTGTATTTGTACCACCCCATTGACTGTGTTTCCTCTCTAATTCCAACACTACATCGTAAACACGGTTTTGGTCTTTAACTTTCCCTCGGTACATATTGTGATTGATGCCCGCAGAAATCATTTACACAGGCTTTGTTACAAGGGGTTGAAGAACCTATCATTAGCCACTTTCCACTTTCATATATTCTTTATTTGAAATAGTACTATATGTATATAATAACTATTTTACGATGTTGTGATTTAATCTGATTAGATTGTTAGATGTCAGTGTTCACATTTGAGTATCTCATGCATTAGGTCTTTAGTACTGTTATATGCAACCAAAATTAAGTGGCGGATTATTTCATACCAAACATATACAAAATTAATTTTCCTTTTCTTAATGGATGAGTTTATTCGTTATTTTCACGAGAACCTCTTTATTTTTTCTCAAAGCCACCATCCGTAGCCTGTAGCCCGCAAACGGCCTCAGTAGTCGAATCGACGTCTGGAAACACAAACATTACCACGTTGAATGTTTCTGATAACAATGGTGACAATGTTATATGTTCCCTTTTGGGCACAAGTCCGTCTGGAAGTCAATTTCGCTTACAGCAAGACTCAGGAGGTGAGATTTTAATCTTCGTCTCAAAAATCCAATGAAGGAATCCAATATATACTTACATAATGTGCCATTAGTAAAACAAACATCGCTGACGTTTCTGCCGCTTAGTTAAAAAGAATTGAAAGGAAGGACCATAGGATGTAACAACCAAATTCGAGCATTTTGTGGTCAAGCCTTTCCATAAAATTACAAGCATTGCCTGATTAGAATAGGCTTGCAAGCTTCTAACGAACGTTTCAGACAGTCCATGCACGATTCGATTAGTAGTTACAACTTCCTATATCATTGTATTTGCGTTAACTACTTTGATAATACATAAGTTAATAATTATGATAATACATACTTTGTTTATGCTTGTAGACACAGTAGGCTAGCTGACAATGGGTTACAATGGGTTAAGTGCTGTTTTGCTTGCACGAAACTGTTTTTTTTTGTGTGAACAGTATAAATCGTATAAATATTTTTGGAAAATATGTTGATCTGTTGCTTGGCAACATTATGGCAAACATAAGTATTTATCAGTTCTATACAGTCTGCAGAATTATAATTTCCACCAATTGACACAGTTTTCTTTGCTACTTCACGAGTGATATAGCCCCAAAGCATACATTTACTTTTACAGGCATCTATCTAAGATGAAGGCACACTACTCACCATTTCTCTTCCGCTCTTCTCAAGACAGAAAAGGGGTTTCTTTCCCAAATATAACCGGTCTCATTAGAAACAATACTTCTTTCATTCCTGCAAAGACCGCTGTATTTTGACTGTGATGATTATGATTGGGTAATACGTGCAGTTTGGATCCTTGTAGCGCATAAAAATTTCGCCACAGATTTACTTTCCATTGCATGGGAAAAGTAATGTTACAAATGTCCATATATTCAACACGTAATAGTCGTCAAGGTCATCTCTAAGGAATATAATGTCAACTCACAGACAATTTAAGGTCGTTTCCACTTCGAAAGCAAATACTGTATCTTATGAGAAATAAAATATCAAAGGTATTGTATGCACAATCCAGCGCACACAGCCTCTTATCTAACATACGCCTTTTGATACAATGTGTCACACACAATCTCCATTAAACAGCACATACTTTTCGATATGATATCCAACACTGTCGCTATTACTCAACATCTCCTTTTGATTAATAAACTATGCAACTATTTAACGTAAAGGGTTAGGTGTGTACATGCAAATAAATATACTGTCGCACCAGCATACAAAGGTAGGAATCTTTATAGACACACTATACCCAGATACATCCACTATCACACAAACAATACATAAATGCTTGATGTTTAGAGTCCTGAAAACAAATACTTAAACAAGCTTACATAAAGACATAACGGCAAACATTGGTATCTACCTTTTCTAAAGATATATGTGGCATTTACCGACTTCGGAGTGTTGGATGCTTGTCTTTCTTTTTAGCTCTGCACACGATCTTTGATGAATAGGACGCCCGGCAAATCATGCCGCTTTATATAATAATAATAATAATAATAATAATAATAATAATAATAATAATAATAATAATAATAATAATAATAATAATGAGGACTTTGTATAGCGCCTAATCTTTCGAAGCTCAAAGCGCTTTACACCATCAATAATGATATGACTACACTACAGAGAAACAAATGACAAAAAGAATGAAGTTGGAAAACATAAAAACATGCTGAAAACATATGATACAAAACACAATTAGGTCTCTAAGTTTGTCCCTGCAGTCGAAACAGGTGAGTTTTAAGAGCACTCTTAAAAGGGACCACTGTGTCTTTGTGTCTAATTTAAATGGGCAATTCGTTCCACGTCGCCGGGCCTTTGTATGCAAACGAACGTTGTCCATATGACTTTGTTTTCACCTAGGGAACAATGAGTATACGATTATCAGAAGAAGAGCGTAAGTATCTAGCTGGTGTATACACATGGGTGAGACTGGGTAGGTATGTTGGACTGGAGTCTGTCATTGAAACATAGTACAGAGAACAAATTTTGTGTTTGATTCAGTATCGAATCGATAGCCAGTGTAGGGTACAGAGCAGTGGTGAAGTGTGCTCTGATCGAGGTACTCTTAAGATGATCCGTGCAGCTGTGTTTTGAACTTTTTGAAGTTTATGGAGTAAATATTGTGACGAACCATACAAAATTGAGTTACAATAGTCCAGTCTTGAAAGTACTAATGAACACACAGATGTTTTAGTGGCATCAACTGAAAGATATTTACGAATGGAACTGATGCGTCTCAATTCAAGATATGCAGCCTTGCATATGTTCATGACATGTTGGTGCAATGTGAGAGTACTGTCTAGAGTAACGCCTAGGTTTCATACTGACTGTGAGAATTTAATGTTAGTGTTGCTGATATTTATTGTCTGAGGTAAAGGATGTGAATGAGAAAGTCTTTTTGTTGTGATCAGAATAGCCTCAGTTTTATCATCATTCATCTGCAGTTTGTTACATGTCATCCATGATTTCACATCAGAAATGCACATCTCCACTCCATGGATGGTAGCATCAACTTCATTTGGGTGGCTAGACTTGTATATTTGGGTGTCATCAGTATACAATTGGTGTGATACAGGGTGATGATGATCTATGACACTTGAGAGCGGCTTGGAGCACAAACCCGAAGGAAACATCCCTCCGATTCTAAGGTTTAACATACAACAAAAGTCAAGAGGAATCGAAACGACCTCTGAAAAAATAGTTTAATTGTTTGGCATAAATGTTCATACATATACACTATACCCACAAATACACTATTACACTGAGGAGGAACGGATTTTAATGGCTTATGTTTTAGATGGAAAACATAGGCATTACAAACATGGACACATACCAAATCGGCAGTATTAGAAAAATGATATATATTATCTTCGATATGTGTTTAGCCAAGAAGAGGACCTTTGCGTTGTCGTTTTTGAAACTTTGAGATGCTGACGACTTCAGTTTTCAGGATGAGTAGGTCTCACCATGGGATTACTAACAGAGCATGCTTTGTTTTCCCTATTGGTAGCATAGAACGTAACCTCTCCCTCTTCTACTCCTCCTGCTTGTGTTTGCTTGTATTGATTATATTGCTTGTATTTTTCTTTCCCACTCTTCTTTATCCCGTATTACCTCCCTTCGTAGGGCATCTTCTGATAGCTGAAGATTGTGAAGAAGTATGAATACCAACTAATGATGCCTCATAGTAACTGACTTGCTATAAAAAAAAAAAAAAAAAAAAAAAAAAAGAAAAAAAAAAAAACATTTTAACACTTCTTAAGACTAGTGTTCAGCAAATTTTAACTAATGCGTGCATTTTATTCTAGACTGATAACATACAGTGCACGGGCAAGACCATGAGGTTAACAGGAAATGAGATTGTATACTGCTATACCTTACACATGTCATAATGTCCGCTGAGACCGACGATGCTATTCGCTTTCCTTTGTTGAAGTAACTTTGGGACAACATAAATAAGACTTGCGTTAGGATGATAAACTTTCAGTGTAAGCCAAATCATGATTTCTTCTTCTTCTCCAAACATGAAAATATGTAATTGAATGAGATCAGACATGATTGCGGCGTCTTCGCAAAGAATGCATCTGTTAAAGAAATGGATTCTTCCTGACTTTATTGGAATAACATGTAAGACGACTGTCACTTTTTGTATCACCATAAGATAACTTGTGACGAACCCATTTGATCCAGAAAGCAACATGATAACAGGACGGCGAAGACATTGTGCTTTCCAGTTTAACTTTGATGATCTATCTTATCTTCAACCACTCTAAGGACGGAGGTTTGCTTATAGTTTTTAAAGTGTAACAAAACCAAATCATATCTTTACATTTCAAAGTCTATTTACAAAGTTAGATCTCTCTATATAATCGTTTAATCAGGGGAAAAAGTTACAGTAATGAGACCATTTGATGTGTGCCAGTAAAGCTTAATCTGTATGCTCACATTTGTAGACCTTCATATCCCAAATGAAACACTGTACTTCGTATTATAGTCCAATGTAAAAAGAGCTGGCTCTGATTAACATATTTTGTAGTGTGTAATCCATTCAGATCTTTGAGCTATTTTTCCAAGTCACAATCGATACGTAGAACTACATGAAACGTGCGTTTTTCCTTGGTTTGTACATTTAAAAGAGCTAGTTGTACTTAGAATGGTTCCTGGTGCATGAATGACATCCATAGATAGCCACACGAATTACATAATTTTTGCCTCACTAGAAAGGCAAGGTCGTGTTTGCAAGATACGTCATAACTATATTCGCAAGGCATAACCTCGCATTCGACTGCATTGAACATGGGTTCTACAGTGGGTCTCTCACTCGATTTCGGTGTCGAATTCGTCATTATCGGTGAAAGTGAGTACTAAAAATTAGATTTGCAGTCGATGGTCCCATCCCTTAGTTGCTGTATTGAATTTATCTTTTCCTCTCTTAAACTGGTGATCATCGTGTATGTACTGGTGTGGACGTCACATTCATTTTAGGTAATCGATTTGATTGTCTGCGTCTTAGATGAGACTGATTATTTGATGATCTTTGAAGCGTACAATTCTGTGAGGATCCTCTGTTATCACGGTAAAGTCTAGATCTCGTTCTGACTTTAAGACTTTTTTAAACACATCAAATTTGACCACAATGGTGAGAACGTTTTAATTACAGCTCATTGCTTTGGATCAAATGTATTTGTGAATGTGTTATATATCTATGTCTTGTGATAACATATGAACATGAGCTATGGTGATTGGATCATATTTTGACGTACACGGATCGAAGGAAGACACATCGTTGTATTTGACTTGCTAATTCTTGAGATTCTTCCACGTCGTACAGCAAGCGTTTTGCAAACAAACTGTCTCTTGGAAATGCTGGTTCGATATCTACCACGCTGCATGTCTTAAGCCTTGATTTATTTTGAAACGTCAATATTAGTTATGTTCCCATATTTCTGACAGTCGATTTCCATTATTTCTAAACGTTGACTTCGTTGGTATGTTTGTTCTTACAACTCTATCGTGGTGAATTCTGGGAATGGACGTCAGAGGTTGAGGTAAATCAGTTGGACATTTATGAGATACACAACTCTTAAATTGGTATATGATCTGTGGGTTTTCGAAATCCGATCCATCTTCTGAAAGATTTCCGATTGTCTTTTCTCCACCGTTTCTAGCATTTTGAATCCATTGTCTTCAGATCTATACAAATAATAGAGCCAAAGCAAATCATTGTCTGAGTATCGAAGTCTTATAGAGAGATAGAACTGATGGACATTAAAGTTTGTTTATTCTTGGGCATGAATATTTTTCGGTGCCTAATCTACGCGTTTTAGCAATGTTAGAAGCTTCCTTTAATGAGTCTCTCTTCCGTGATCCAAAAATAATTGCAAACCTTTCAACAAAACCATCGTAAATTCTCAGTTCTTCTTCAAAGTGAATAGGTTGTGAATAATAAATTTGGTATCAGTCGTAAAATGCTTCCCTTTCTTCTGTATGCATATACAGACTGGGCCCTGGCAACTAACCTCAGGCGGGAGCACAACGTGTTTACAAACTTGGATGTTGAATCAGTGTGGAAAATAACATTGTTTCCATTTACGTTATTCATTGCGTGTTAGACATTACTTCAATTCATGGCTAATACCTCAAGCAATCTTTCAAAAGTTAGCTCCAACTTTCACGTAAATGACTTTGGCTCGACTGATGGATGCTGTTGAATATTCTGTGAGTTACTCAAAATAAGGTTTTAGAAAAGCTTGCCCATCAAATGCTGAGAAATTGTGTGTCATGACTGTATCACTATAATTGTATTCTAAAAATCCTGTGATAGTTGGTAATGACATCGGAATGATAGTGATGATGATAAACGTGAACACAGTATCTGTCTGATAAATAAGGCCCTCCAGGTTTTCATTTTAGGAATCCCAGACAAAGTCTCCTCGGATATTTTTGCTTGCTGTAAAAATTTCTAGCTTCTTTTCGTTGTTAGTATATTTCCAATGTTTTAATTTATATGATCGCTTTTCACACTGTTTCATAGTGTTTATCGGCAAAGGTTCGAGCTAAAAAGATAGCACGGAATACAAACATTTGATCGTTGTCCTTGATATTCGGAAAGATACTTTGTTTACCAATAAAACGTTTGTTCGTCTACTACATGTGGAAGGTACAAGTATATCATGTGAAGAGTGACTTTTACATCATCAGAGAGAGAGAGAGAGAGAGAGAGAGAGAGAGAGAGAGAGAGAGAGAGAGAGAGAGAGAGAGATGGATTTTAAAGTAGCTTTAAAACATTTTCAGTGTCATCGATACCAAATCTGCAGTGTGGCAGCTTATACTCATGAATAACACTGGTGCATAATTCCGCAGTCATGTAGAATTATATCCGACCCAGTCACATTATCCTGACACCATGCCGACTAGACCTAACACTAATGCTGAGTGTCAAGCGAGGCAGCTGTTTCTACCATGGTCATAAGTCTTTGTTATGACTCAGTCAGGGCTCCAACCCGCGACCTTCCGCATCCAAGGTGGACGCACTAACCTTTCGGCCATCGGTGGATCGGATTGCTTTGTAGATACATCATACATTGTTTGTACTTATATAGGTCACTATCACCGTAATCTCACACTTCGCTTATTTTGTTTAAAACTTCGTTTTAATTCGTGGATAATGAGACAAGATGATTGTATACATATTTAATAGTGCCACAATCTTGCAGCAAAAAAAGGTCATCGTGACTTATAGTTCAAACATTACTGGCTTCAGTTAACTATTTTGCATTAAGGTCATGACCATACTTATTGTTTTGATGCTTTAAAGAATCATGAAAATTTGTGAATGGTTGCATCTTCATGAGCCCTACACTCATTTGAGAGATACAATATTTTACCTAAGTTTTAGCCCCCCCCCCCCTCCAACATTTTCAAACGTTGATAGCTACTTCTAATTCAGTTTAAAGATTACATCAGGAACGTCTACACTTTAAACGATACTTAAAGACTCGCATGCTTATATTGAAATAGTCACATTTCATTTTGTAAAGAACTATATATAAAGACTGTTGATACCTTAAATATTTAATGGAAAATATGTGTTAGCTTATTCATTAGTTAAAGTGTGAACGTGGACTGGGTTGGTTCAAATGTAATATACCCTAAAGTGTCTGATTTCCTTTTTCAACGTAGTAACGGGCGATAAATAATGTTCATGAATAGTAGTGCTATCAACCCCAAAAATAGTTGCCCCAGTGTGCAATTGGGCGTTGAATAAACTTTATCGCGAAATCTTATCAGTAATAAAACATTTCTGAGTATAATATTGTTGGTTACCTCCCCTAACCGACATGTGCATTTATATAAGGCTAGCATAATAAAATTTGGAACATACACTGGTTTACCTATATCACAAGGCACAATGAAACAAAATTAGCTATACATAAAAGACTTTACCAGCTTTACGTGCAGAACTGAGCGGGTGACGAAATTCGGTATCTCCTGCAATGTAGCTGTTTCCCAAAACAGAGAAAGCAATTACTATCTGAGCTCTTTGTTGCGATACCAAACACACCAAAGTTAAAAAAGTTACTGACATCTGAGAAAATTAGCAGATCGTTAATTTGGAACAAAATGTATTCTCTCTGTCTCTGTCTCTGTCTCTCTCTGTCTCTCTGTCTGTCTGTCTCTCTCTCTCTCTCTCTCTCTCTCTCTCTAACTCTATATATATATATATATATATATATATATATATATATATATATATATATATATATATACACACACACACATAAACACACATGATAAGTGCAGAAGGTGCGTAACAGGACCATTCACATCATAATGAGTAGTATATATCTGTTATTCATTCCCATACATTTAAAAACATATGTGTTCATTATTGTGCGTGTAAGTTGTTTTGAAAATAGTTACGTTGTTGTTGCCATTTGTTGTCTACAATTAAAAAATTAATATTATCTACAAGTAAGACATTAATAATATCTATAAGTACAAAATTAATATTACAATGGTACTCTCTGTTTTCATCATCGTAAAACAAAATTCCCACATGTTAATATGTTTTATATGTCGTATTTAATAGTCATGTCTTGTCGATTATATCATTACCGGTGCATTACCATGTGAAGAGATATATGTCAGTTTATATTTTCTCGTATTCCACTTAATGTAACATTGCCTTCAGTCTGAGTTGAATTGTAATTACAGTAAAACATCTTGTCCATATCTTTTTTACACATAGGCAAAGACAGGTACTAGTATGTTTAATTCATAATTTCCGTATTGCAGCGCGAACGAAATCCAGATTTGGTCATGATAATTCTGACATTGTTCAATTAGTAAGGTGGCATATAATTAAGATATTAAAATATTAGTTCTTTTTTTTTTTGCAGCATATATGATTTATACAAATGCCAATCCAAACTTCAGAGTGGCTGTAAATGACCAGTATGGCATCCACATCACTTGCACAGACGGCAAAACTTCCACAAGTGTTATATGCGGAGTAAAGATAGTACCCAGCCAACGTCCCACAATTACAAATCTGCCAAGTAGGTATTTAGTGGTTTAAGTTCAAGAATTGAATATCTTAAGATGCAATCGTTTTACACAAACATATGTGATTTATGTTCATATGAGACTCTTAGGGAACAAAAACGAAATGATATTCTTGTGAACTGCATTTGTGATTGAAGTTCTTTTTTTTTTACAACAAGCCATAACGTCAAAATATAAGCTACATCATAAAGCTTATTATATTTAAGGAAAATATTTAAAACAAAACATTGATCGCAATATTTTTTGACAACACAGATCAACAAGACAATCGACTCACTGGTCAGCATAAAATGCATGACATAATCGGATGTTCATTAATATCATATCCAGGGTTGGCAAGCCTCTGTCCTGATATTCGTCAAACTGTATAGTGTTAGCTTTGTGATATCTATGATTATAAACTTTGTACATGAATAAGATTTAAAGCAAATTGTTATATCTATAAATTCTTCACAATTCAAGGCTCTTTAATAGTTCCTGATTCACAGTATTTCAATAAGGGTAGAGGGTCCTCGAGTTGCCGAGTGGTCTAAAGCGCTCACCGTTACGGATCACTGCCATCTCACCTCTGTCGATATGGGTTCGAATCTCAGGCTCGGCTAATGTGGGTATGTGAGAAAGCTTGCCGATGGGTTCTCGTGGGTCGGTGGTTATTCCCGGGAGTTTTCCTGGGTTCTTACTCCACCAGTAATACTGGCTGCCAAGTATAGCCTATCTTGTGCTGAAAAATGGCGTTAAACCCTACAACAACAACAACAACAACAACAACAACAACAACAATAACATCAATAATGGTAGCATACTAATAAACTTTTACAAAACAAAAAAAAATGATTGTAACTGCTGGTTCCGTCTGGTCCGAAGAGTGCGATTTTGTGTCATCTGTTATAAAACCTTGTAACACCATGTTCCCCCTGGGCACAATTGTTTACACGTTCTCCGTGTTTCAATGTTTGTGTCATTCGACTACGTACAATGTAATAGAAGAACGCCGTCTAAATTTGTTATTAGTGATGAAATTTATTCTGATTGGGAGCCATTCATTCATTTGCTTCATCTTTCTAAAGCCCTAGCCGCTATTCAATAAAACATGGGAAATAATCGTTTTCTTTTAATAGTTCGCGAAGGGTAATATAACCTACACTTTTCCGCTCAAACACGCATCATTACATGTTAAATGGTGAGCCTTGACTTGACACCCATTGATCGTAGCTTTTACGAACACAGCCTTGGATAAAGACCAGAACAGTTCATTTATCCCGGAAGGTACATATTATTCATCCCGAAATACAGGTGTCGTTTATTTACCATCTCCCACGGAACATATTCAATTAAGAAGGAACTGGAAAATTCAACTATGGGATTATTTTACTATATTAATTCAACATAAATGATACAGTGTACATATTTCTATAAAACAAAGAGATAAAATCATGCATCAAACCATTAATTATGAACTCTATGATCATAATGTATTGTACTATATTAAAGGTATCACAAATTATAGCTTCTCCTTTTTGCCATACAAGGAACGAATTGGATGTAACACCTTATGTAAATGTATGGACTACCCTATGTACATCACACTTTGGGATTTGTCACGATATAATTTTCAAACTATTTAATTAGTAATTCCAATCTATTGCTATTGCGCATAATAGCAGCATGGTTATAATTCAAATATATAATATAAAGTGGGCAAGTTTAGTTTATAGTATGGTAATAATCTTACATAAGTATATATTAAATATTTATTTCATAGTGACATATTGAACATACATCAGTTGGAGCAAATTAATGTCTTTTTACTGTATAGATTTAGGAAGTATATCTGCCATTATGCGACATCGAGAATACAGAGCATAAACTCCAACCATCAAAAAGCAGTTTGAAAGTATGGATTTGTGTCTTTGGTTTGCAAAACCAGTCCTTAAGCTGCTGAACTTACATGACCATCTGCTATTGGTCATTATGACATCCACACATATACTTGCAGTATGCACTCAACGATAATTAGTTCCTATTACAAGAAAATTAAAAAAACTTCTTTAAGTACGATTATACCTGTAATCAGAATGATAATATATGTCGTATGTAAAGGATAGAGACACCAGGTAAAGATTCCTGTCCACTGGAAACATAAATTTATTGACAATCGAACATAGGTTTCAACGTCTCTTAACCGAAATAAACTGCAAGCATGACGAATTACAGACATTTATATCTGATTACAGATATATACACAAATAGTACCCAAAGTCCTGACAAGTAAAATTACAATCATCCTGACAAGTAAAATTACAATCATCCTGACAAGTAAAATTATAAGTAAAATTACAATCATCCTGACAAGTAAAATTACAATCATTCTGACAAGTAAAATTACAATCATCCTGACAAGGAAAATTACAATCATGAAAATCGGTTTTTAATTATGTTTCGCTATAAAAACTGTTGGAAAGTTTGTCATGTTGTCATATGTAGTACCTCGACCCAAACAATTTTGACCGAATCAATCCGCACGTGTTAACTAACGTAAAAACTCTTAACTTTCCCATGAAATAAATGTATTAATGTGACAAAATGCACAATTCTAAGCACTATTGATTCAGTCTACATTTGTAAAAGTCATTGTTCTAAACATATTATACATAGTTATAACTTCTTTTCATCAATGTTGTAACCATACAAGCGCACTGACACAGACCGGAAAGCAAATCCATGCAAATCGAAGGTATTTGACTTCAAATATATAATAAAAAGAAAATATGCGGTTTGTTGAAATATTTCACTCGTAAAGCGCCGACACAAAGACAATGATACAATTTTTTCACTATATTTGTGAAATATTTCCATATTTCTACTCAAAACATAGATGTCTTATATTATATTCCACCAGCGGATCATAGTAATCGCATATTACATTATTGGGCAAAATTCGTAACTTTGCTTTCATCACTAAGGAGCGTTTATTTGAGAGTCTATTTGTGGTAAATACTTAGCAGTACATACCTATGTTGCTATGGATTAGTGCTAGGTTTAATGTCACATTTCGTCCTATAAAGTTAATTAGTGACATCATTAATCTGAATGTTCTCGTACTAATAGGATGAAATATAGAACCGTAATAATTATATACAGCCTGAGATAATTTCAAATATTTTTCGTAACACTCGGAAAGGATGGAAACGTGCATGTCCAGCAGCAGGTGTCACATTTGTTCACCTATTCCAGGGTTGGAATTTTTTACCACTTCCTAGTTGCAGTGTTGACTTTCTGTATTATCTCGCAGCCATGTCATGATTAAATCCCACAAAATGTAAAGCTGGAAGTCGCATCAGGAAGTTATCGTACACGTAAAAGAAACAATAAAAGTTAAATACATAGTATTAAATTGAACCTTGACAGTCACCCAGATTGAAGTAAGGAAAACGATAGATAAAACAATACTTTGCTAGAATTATTTAATTGCTTGCTAATGTTACACACACACACACACACACACACACACACACACACACACACACACACACACATATCTTACAAGATTAAAAAATCATTTGTACTCTCCATATACTACTCGATTTATCTTTTTACAGATTCGGTATCTTTGAACACATCAAACGTCAAATCATACGATTTCTTCAATGTCAACGTTTCTGATCCTGATAGCATCAATTTTACCTACTCCTTGACATGTGTCCCAGCCAAATGCCCATTTGCCATTACCAACGGTAAGTATATTTTATAACAAACGTATAATTAACTCTGATATGTGACATTCTCAACAAACTGAAACAGAAGAAGAGAAACATCAATTGAGGTATAATGGAAAATCTACCAGCTGTGAAATAATATACACATTCCTTAGGCTTACGGAATATAGTATAAGTAAAATAAAGTTTTAGATATTTGAGCCAACAGTCCTAAGAATAACGTAACCCAGGCACTTCACCACCAGACTGATTGGGCCGCCAGAACGTGTAAGGAGTCATTATTGTTTCATTTCCTCTATTATTCGTCCATTTCCTCTCGGTAGCAGAAAACCAAACAGGAACAATGAAAGTCCTGTGATTGTGATTTTCTCTTTAAATACATTCATAAAGAAGGGTTTAATACTTGATACATTGTGTTTCAAGGCAAAACCCGAGCGCTTGTATGAAACTAAGAAGTAACATTCTTTATAATCTTCAGTTAAGCAAATGTAGAATGTTTAAGAAGAAGGAGAAATTACTCAAATAAATACAATTTTAACGCTGTTGCATCACGTTTCGTTAAGGACAATATACATTATTCTCTAGGACTCTGATTCTCGCAACGCTTTTTGGGTTATATACATATATACCATATATATATATATATATATATATATATATATATATATATATATATATATATATATATAAATCATACTACGTATTGCTGAACCTATTTCTTTTCTTGCAGCCGGCGTGGTTCAGTTGACCCAAAATTTAGAAAACCACATCATTGAAAGATACAACGTATTTATCACAGTTACAGATGGTTATAACCCGGTTACCAGTACACTGAACGTCACAATATCCGGTGAGTCGCATGAAAAGCAATAATGTGCGATATAATTCTTGTATTGCTTTATTGGATTGCTTTTACCGTACAACAGATACTCTGCTAACACAAGATCTGGTAAAAGTCAATGCAAAACGTGTTTTAGATATTTTTTCCTGACAATTATTGAAGAGTTTAACATTGTCTTTTTTCTTAGTTTATCGTGGTATAATATGTCAGTTTGCCGACTCACACAGCAAATAACGCCGGAAGGGCATATGGAGCGCACTTCCGTAGAATACAATTTGTTTATTACTGGGACTAATGGTTTCAACCCATACGCCATCAATCACAATATTTGACAAGTCACGGGTTAGCATACTTCTGTGTAGATATAATTTACTTATCACAGTTACATATAATTCAAAAAAGGAATTAACTCAAATACTGCCAGTGAACCAAGTGAGTCAAATGAAAGTTTTACTACTATTCGATACATTTCGACGCACTGCCCGTTCACGTATTTGCTGATTTGCGGAAAAACGTCTTTTCTATCTGTCATTTGTGTATCATACATACAGGAGGTTATAATATTAAAGATGCGTGACACAATATAATACACAGCAAGTCAGAGACAAAGCATACCATTTAAAAAGTGTACCTTTCTGACACTTTGTTTTAACATAATAATTACCGACACGCTATATGTCAGTATACCATTCCTGTCAGAGGTTCGTTATTATTTGTATATCATTATAATTACAGCTTTTATATCGAACTTGAACTTTGGTGAGCATGTAGGGAGAACACGCTGGTGTTCAGTATAGCATGTACATATTAAGACCGTACTGTTTTATACAAGATTTAAAGATACTGATCCAAGCAAGAGCGAATAGACCATAGGTTAAGTAATGATTATAATTTATTTTATAGTTCACGTTGCATATAAACAGAAAAAAATTAAGAATTTCAGTTCCTGTCTATATTACATTTATACCATGGCGTAATAGCAGTTAAGAGAATGAAAATATTTCTTAGGCGTTCATTTAATTATATCTGTCATACTTGTGCACTTTGGAAAAATCATCATTATCATCATCATCACCAAGTCGGAGGTAATACCTTAAATGTTGAACATGAACATAACAAAAAGTTAGTTTAAAAGTGTTGCTTTCTAAATGTCATGTTCCAAAAACATTATCATAAGTATTTGTTGTTGTGCACGGGAATCCCACGTGAAATTCATAATTTTTACGGATAAACAAGGCCTTTCTGAGTTCATGTAAAAAGCCTACACTACATCTTCGAATTTCCTTGTCACGTTTCTGATCTCCAGGGATGTATTCGCTTGTTTCATTCTTGATCTCCAGGGCTGGATTGTCATATTACATTCCCGATCTACAGGGCTGGCTTCTCCTATCTAATTCCTGATATCCAGGGCATTAATGTTATATCCCATTCCACATGAATATATATGAAGAAAAAAAAGACTGTTAGAGAAAAGAAAGTGGATCCTAATTATTGGTAAATGTATAAAAATGCAAGTTTGATTCTGATCAAGAAAGACTTGCAACAACACGTTTTGTACATTTCAACTACAAAATTGTTTCCCTGGAAGAGAAAAAATGGAAAAGTGGAAAAAAGAACTTACGGTTTGAAGAGTCAAATCCAAAATAATCCGATAATAATCTACGAATAAAATTTATCAAGTCCTACAAATGAAATATTCCAAATAATTCAAGTGTGAGTCCAGATAAAAATCAAAAATGGAAGGCGATGACGATTTCTGTATCCTGTACAGTGTTGTGGTCAACTGTTCCTTGTAGAAATACAGTTGGTATTCTGAATAAAACTTTTAAGAAATGTCTTTGTCCAAGAATTTTGTATGAGGACTCAAATATTTCCAGAGAAACGAAATCATCTTTTATAATCCAAATAATCTGAAAAAAATTGACATGTAACTCGAAAACGGGCTACAACAGAAGAAAATGACTTGACATCAAGTGTTTTAAGCCCAAACTGAGATTATTTCTCCAAGACTAAGGTTATACGGTAACTTGAAACGCAAAATAGGTACCCGTAAGAGGGTCACGAATAATGTTTATATCATGTACTCTTAACATGACCCTTACAAAACCAATGGTTTTACTCTAATACTAAAAAAATATTTTTACTTCACTAGTGATTTTTTAATCAAGATACAACGTTTTACAAGTCTATGGTCACGTTTTACTACAGCCTCAATCTCACTCTTATGAATCTCACAATAAAATAAATAAAAAGAACCTGCTTACATGGCTGTTATTAATACTGAATTAAGGTGAGGATCTCGGGCAGCCTTAGATGTTTACAAAAAGAGTCAGGTCAAACAGATTTTCTGAATTAAATTTTCAAATCACGCAAACAAGATTAATATATCATAATATAATGTAAAAGAACAGAACATATTAAAGCTGAACAAAATTAAAAAGAATTAAATGAAAATAAATATAAATTAGATCATATATCCGTACCATGTTATTGGTACTGTTAACTAAAATAGATGTTATTGTGCAGCGCACGTTTACTAGGAAATTTTTAAGTTCTCCTCGTATAGGTGAGGTGACGTGTAAGAATTCACTTGACATAAATTTAAATACGGGAAGTTCAAAATACTATAAATTTGGTTCGCGGCAAAAACAAAGTTCGCGTTTATACTTCAACGGTGCGTCAAACATGTTGACGTTAATGGCGTCAGAAGGACAATGACGCCATATGTCGTGTCATATTCTACTGTTGTGTCATATGTACACTATAAGTATCGTAAATGGCGTTCCCAATATAGACAAACTGTATTATGAATCTATAGGAATGTAACATTATTTTGTTCGCACTATTGAAACTGAATACATGTACAACATTCAGAATGAACGAACCAGCAGAACAACTTATCACCACTGTTTTTTTGTATTATGTTATAACTGATACGAGAAAAAAAAATTCACCTGCAGACAACGTGTTTCTTTTTTACGGTTCATGTACAAACATGCACAAATCGTATTATTTTAAATCGTTTTTAATTTATATAAACCTTGATCACATCACTAGCTGTAATCCTGATTTTTCATGACTGGTTAGAAGAAGCATTTGTTCCAAAGTAATATTATATAATGTGCTATTGACAAAATTCTCAAATATTTTTACTGTCAGGCATACCTCCAAAAACACGTAAGTATTCATGGATACTCTTTATTAATTTCAGGTATCAACTACGCACCTGTATTAACAAATCTTTCCCTGGCTAATAAATTGACAGTGGCTGAGAACACCGCCATTGGTACTTCAGTTTACCAAGTAAAGGCAGTCGATAAAAATAACGATTCCTTAACCTACAGCATAGTGTCATCACCAGTGAACGGCACTGATTATTTTAGTATTGACAACTCAAGTAAGTCAACGATATTATATTGCAGTATATTTATTGCCGAGAAAATGTTATATTTCTGATATAATTCAAATTATACCTAATAGAGAGTGATACAACTTTAAATAAAA